>SMJT01000025.1:1525258-2125258 GCA_004349715.1 Crucihimalaya himalaica | reverse complement strand
TTCAATTTCAATAAACAAAAATTTCTGAAAGTTTTTCTAAAACAAATGAAAAAGAAGTTTTGTTCATATATAATTTGGATTTGGATCATAGTGAAACTGATAAACACTAGACAGCGATTAGACAAACTGCATAATTCAAATGGTAAATTATTAAAAAAGATGGAGATAAGATGATGCTTCATTGTACTTGTTTATGATGATCAAGTTCTAACCTGACGACAACCCATCATCAGCACGCAAAATAATAACTCGATTTAATTTCATAATTGTGACTATCATGAAAGCTATACAAATTAAAACTCACCGATCGATTATTATGATTAATCGCCGCTTTGCCACCTATCAGAAATTAAATAATTAACTATGCACTGAATGTTTAATTAATTAGTGAGTCATTGTCAATTGTATAAAGAAAAACTCTTTTATAAAACTTAAACCAATAATTTAGTGCTCGATGATTAGCATCCGAATTTAATATAGTTCCCTCTTAGATTTAGATTAGTGGTTATAAAACCTAGACAGTATTTAGGCTGTATTCGGCTGACAAACTTTCATAAAGTTTTGTGGTAGACTTAGGGTATGTATGGTTTAACCGTAATGGGTGCGGTTGTGGGAGTTTGCGGAAGCGGACAGTTACGGTTTTTAGCGTTATTAAGCGCTTTGAACGAATGGTTTAGAGTTTGAAAATAAGTGTGTTTGCGGGAGTTTTACGTGGTTGACTAGCGGATGTATCAACGGTTAAATTAAAAATAACCAAAATAGATATAATATATTACTATAAAAAATATAAAAACACGAAAATTATATTAAAATGATAAAATATAAAATAATTGAACATAATTAATAATTAAAACAATAATTATAGTACTAAATAATTATTAAAAACAAAATTAATTAGGGTTTGAGAACATAATCCGTGATATAAAGAAATATAGAGCTATATATATATATATTTTTGTTACTCCAGCTATGAGTTTTTTTTTTTTACTCAACCGCAACCGTCTTTAACCGCAAACGTTTGCGAAAAACAGTTTTTGAAATCTGGCGATTTAGAGCGGTACAGAACGATTCAAAGCAATTTTCTTAATTATATTCAATCGGTAACGAGAGAACCAATCAAGCTCTTATAAGAGATGCAATTTTATATTAGGTGATCGATAAGTTTGATAAACATAAGAATGGTGTAGAAATATATCTACACTTGTCTGATTGTTTCCAAGAAAAATGTTACCACTATCGTAATCTCTTACTAAGCAAATACAGTACCAAAAATAAGTGTAATTATAAATTTGCATTATGAATTACATAATTCGGTGATAGGTATGTGTAATAATGAATGAGGGCGTAATCATCGCTGTACAGATAAGTTAAAAAAATGGAGTATGAGGTAAGACAAGACTCATCTTAAATTCTGATCCTTCTCTTCTCCCGGTAATATTGAGTCAATTAAGGTTTTCGGTTTATATTAGTCACAGAACAAATAAAATTAATTTAATAACTATTCGACACGACAACATTTAACAACGAATCAATATATATATATATATATATATATATATATATATATATTTTGTCATCTTTTTTTAACAACGAATCAATATAAAGGTGTGGTTACAGAAACCGGAGATCCAAGTACCGGCCAAAGTGACTCGATTTACCACCGGTTTACGTTGGGTTTATTGTTTCCTCGCCGGTCAAACAAAAGATGTGATATTTTAGATAGATAAAAATCTGGTAGAACACTATTTACCACCTTTAAAATTTATGATTCACTCACGAGGGAAAAGTTAGGTTCCGACTTTTTTGACTTTAGAAACAGAGAAGAAGATTAAAGGTGTAGTTGGTAATCGGTTTAGTATTGTAATTACA
Organism: Crucihimalaya himalaica; assembly: GCA_004349715.1. Taxonomy (NCBI): domain Eukaryota; kingdom Viridiplantae; phylum Streptophyta; class Magnoliopsida; order Brassicales; family Brassicaceae; genus Crucihimalaya; species Crucihimalaya himalaica. The sequence goes on along the minus strand of SMJT01000025.1, from coordinate 2,123,389 downwards.
AAGGTGATAAAAGAAGCGATATGACCAATCTTTTTGTATAATACTAATTTCACCGATACTTTTAATCCACCTAATTATTTTGCTATTACCAAATCTTTCTACTTAAATCAGTTTGTGTTACCAGTTGGACCAACAAATTTCAACTTTTCAACCCAATTTGGAAATTACTTTGTTTTCCCGTAAGTGAAGGTAATTTAGCAATATATATATATATATATATATATATATATATATATATAATTTACATTTTCTTTTTCTTTTTTGAAAAAAGTAATTTACATATTTACATATTTTTTAAAAAGTGATTCCTCATTTTTTTCCATTCCTCATAATTTCTTAAAATTTTAATGTTTAAATCCCCCTAATTTTAATAGTTGAACCCCATATTTCTTGTTGGTTGGATGTAAGATTAAATGGAAACCAAATTTTGACTTCTTATCCAAAACAAACTATACCCACATGCAGCTGAATTACAAAAAAAAAAAAAGCATTTTCGGTGATGTTAAATAATACAAAAATAGAAGCTGATATTCATAACCATTTCCATCATACATTGTTAGTTTTCGATATTTTTAAAAATTTTCTTCTGCTCCAACAACATATTAAAAAAAAAAGACATGTCCCCCCCCCCCAAAAAAAAACAAAAGCCAACCAATAATGCAATACGATTATCAATCTTGAATTAGTAATCGTTTAATTAGTAAAATCGGAGGTGAATAAAAAAAAACTTTATTTTGAGGATGAAAATGTAGAGGTTTCTTAGAAGAGCACGTGGCAGGAACGTGTACAGTGAAAGAACTGTATGATATATAATAAAAATAATAGTTGACAAAACAAATAAAATATATAATAAAAATAAAATGTATACGTATATAATAAACATATAACATGTGAATGTAAACGCAAATATAAATGGAGAAGCAATAGGGCCAGAGGAAGAAAGAGATTTGTTTTTTCGACATTCCAAAAAAAAAGAAGAAGCTCACATTCACATTCACATTCACATTCACATTCACATTCACATTCACATTCACATTCACATTCACAAGACACCCAAAGAAGTATTAATTGCCTTTGCTCTTTCGTTTTTCTGTTTTCGTCTTCTTCTTCTCTTCTTCTTCGTTTCGTCACCTCTTCACAGTACAGCCTCACAGCAGGTACAACTTTCAGATCTCATCATTATTATTTTTACTTTTAAACTTGGTTCTCGTTTCGATAGGTTTAATCTGACCACAAAATCTAAAATTTATTGAAATTTGTCGTTGATCAAATATGTGACTGTAAATAGTACTTACCTATAATAAAACTATTGTTTAATTGAAACCATGATGAGAAGAAAATGTTTCAATTAATTATGATCCAATTTCTGAACACTTTCTTCTCCGTATCCAATAAACATTACCAATTTGGTTAATTCTCATTACTTCTATTCTACGTAACAAACTAAACATTCGAATTTCTTACTTCAAAAATGGATATGGTATTTTTTTTTTTTTGTCGACATTGGATATGGAATAATTGTGTGAACATTATATAAAGACTAAAAACAAGGAATAAAACAGAGAAGAACAGTGAGTTACTGTGTTATTTGGGACCATATATTCCTAAATAAAGGCATATTTAGTCACTTGTATTGTACTTTTTTTGTTATCTACACAACAATCTCTAATATAAGAATATATGTTGGGAAACTATTGGTAGATCAAACTTGTGTATCATAGCTTGCTATTATGTGATTTTTTTTTGTTTTTGTCTTTCTCCAATATTGTTTTTTTTTCTTAAAAAATAAAATTCTGAAGCTTTTTATATTATTGATGGCATTATATATTCAAACTCCGAATGGTAACGTACAAAACAATTGTAAAAAAGAGTATTACGGTTTTAGTAGTAATGAAAATATATATTTTATAATGTATATATATATTTTTGTTATTATTAAAATTAAAATACACTACGCGGTTTCGTCATCGTTTAAGCTATTATTTTTCTCACGTAAATACGGAGTTAAGAGTATATATTCAGCTAAAATGTAGATGTCAATCCGAAAACAGTAGTTGTTTTGACCGATATTTAAAATTTTTAATGTCATTTTCGACGTGAGTGAGTTCGAATTTATGTAACTTTGAGTTCAAAGTGATATTTATATTCCTCTAGCCTAAAAAGGACAAATAATATCAGTAAAATTTTGAATTAGTTTCCAAAATGACCTACGTAGATAACGTCAGTACCAAACCTGTAAATATCTTTAAAACTAAAGTATAACTCATTTTTGATTTGACAAAAGTATTTTTCTGATTCGGGCATATTTGTAAAATTTCATATTAAAACCATCAAACTACGTTTTAGTTGATTTTATCAAGTATTTTTTATTAAGTTAAAATGTTATCTTATCTTATCATATAATATAAATATAATAATATATATGACTGGCTAGAAATTTGGGTGTCGACCATTGGCCTGTATTGTAGATTGTGGCCAAGATTGATGTGATCCCAAAAGGGACCAAACATGTTTTCTTTTCCTTATGGATCTATTTATCTCCATTCTCTCTTATTTTGTTTTCTTTGTTCTTTCGCCACAACTGACCCATCCTCGTCGATATTTTTCCTCTTTAATACATCTCGATAAAAAAAATATTCTCTCTATACTTGTTCATAAATATATATATATTGGATAGCTTAAACATTTGATACCTGTTGATATATTACGCCATCTTCATGCTAAAACTTCCAAAGAAAAGAAACATGTTTCCGTAGCAATGTTTTGTTGTTTGGGTTCTTTTGTTTACAAAAACATCATCGATGATGAAGAATGAAGTAAGGACTTTTAATGTGACTTGCACGGTTGCACCCATTTTTTTCCCAACACATTAGGCGTGTGATGTTTTTTTCCGACATCTACTTTTATCTTCCTGATTTCAACTAATTAAAAATATATCATCTTAACCTCTGTTATGTTGTTCAAAAAGGATAATTTTGCAATTTTTATTCATCCAATTATCAATTGTTAAGTTTTCTCTTCTTATTATTGTACGTATTATTTTAAAATGGAAAAAAAGTGAGTCCATTTCCTTCCTTTTTTTAAACATCACACTATTCAAAAATTAACATTGAATTAGTGAACTGTAATAACTGTGCCAAACTAATTAAACATTTCACTTTCCTATGTTTATATAAAATTTGTATTCAATAAAGTATTCTGCATTTCTTTGCTCCCAAAAGTAAAGAGAACTAAAACTAGAAATCGTATGTAATTAAGAAACGACTAAAATATATAAAGACCTTGCTAATAGTGATTTATATATATATATATATAAGTATTTAATGGGATACTCATTTTTCTATCTATCTATATAGTAAAAAAAAATATGATTGTTTATAGGTGTAGGATTAAATTTATATTTAATATGAAAAGAAGATTTCTAGACATGATATATACAGTATAAGCATTTTATTGGATGCACATTTGATGTAATTTATATATTAAACTGTAAAGTAAACGATTTAAGGAAAATTTGAGGAAATTTAATTCGTTGATTTAATTGACTTGGATTTTAGGTGAGAAATGGAAGCTATGAAACAAATAGGTTGGGGTACACAACACGTAGATCCAAGTGTAGTTAAAAGTGGGTGGACCCAATAGAGTCCAAAACTCCTTCGTAGGCTTCTTCCGTGGTCCGTGTATTTCGTGGGGTCCCGCACCGCACCACACCACACTGACCAGAACACCTTATCCGTTAACCGGACTCTAACCGGTCTTCCGGACCGGACCTCTTACAGATTACTTTTACTACCTTACGACCAATGTGGCGGCGGCGCCATGGACTTGCGTTCTTTTTTAGTTAATATTCTTTAATTGTTTAGTTATTTTGAATTTCTATGGCACATATTTTTCTGTTTTGAAAACTGTAAAAATATGAAAATTATATTCAAATCCTGATTAATGTTAGTATAAATATTTATATTTTATATTATATATTTTTAGACTTGTCCTAGTTTCATTATGAGGTGAAGATTTTAGGGTTTTGTCATGATTTATTGTAAATATGTTGTTTTTCATCTAAATCTGGTCGTTAAGGTTTATATATTGTTTTGGACAATGAAAAGTTTTGGATTTATTTTAACGTTTGGTTAAATTATTTTAAATATTATTTCTATATAAGAATTCAAATACACAATTAATCCTAACAATGAAAACAATGTTATCCTGATTCTTTTCTTTATTAAAGAAAAAAAAAACAAAAAAAAAACGATTCCCGTAAATTCACGTTGGAATAATCTTGTTGTAATGTTGAGTCACCTTTCTCGCTAGGCTATTATCATATACCCACTACGCATACGAGCCACGCCACCACCTGCCTGACCACCACTTCTGATTTTCCACTACTTCCTCGATCAACTCTTTAATTATTATTTGAACACCTGAAGTATAAAGAGCATGTAACCGATAAACTCAATTTAATATATTTATAGTAGCAGTTGTATTACGGAATGGCTGAGAGAGCCTGAGACCATTAGCTTACGTCAAGATACATATTAAAAAGAAAAAAATTGATCCCGTGATAGTTGTTATACCAAGTCCAGTATGCACCTAGTGTGCATAGTTACACTTCTTTATTAATCTTATAAATGCAAACTCTTTTAGTGCCCAATAAATAAATATATATATATATATATATTTATTGTCAATCAAAACTCAAAAGCCATAGTCATAGATCACCATATCGTAACACTAATTCGACGTCATCTTATAAATTTAGTGACCATAATCCGGATATTCCCTATAGTTTATTTTAATCATAATTAATTATTGCAGATATTTTAAAATAAATAAAAATATCCTGTGTTTTTCCTTAACTTTCCAAAATTAGTCTAAAACTTTGGTTTCATTATTTAAACAAAAAAAATATTGACCATAACGTGAGGGAAACAAATATTATTGTTACCCAATTATTGGTAAAAAACAATTAATTTATAAAGTTTTTTTTTCTCGCATAACATGATGAAAATAAAGACGAGGACTGACTCACGCGTTGTTTCCGAACTCTTTCAAGAAAATTTGGATTTATAGTCTGGCACAAAAAAAAAAAAAAAAAATCTAGATTTATAAAGTATCATCACTTTCCTCTTTTTTTCAAAAATAAATTCTCTCTTTCTGAAAATTAAGATTATTTCATGTCTTTAGTTGAACCCGCCAGGATGATGAAGAAAACATATCGTCACAAATCTCAGGTAAAATAAAAAAACTTTTTGTGTCTTTTAAGATTTTGTTGTCTGAAAGAAACAAAAAAAGCTGATTGGATTAGGTCTGATATTGTTGAGTGTGTGGATTATATAGAGATTATGGGCAAAGGTGGTGATGAGAAAGTGGTTGAACATAAGTGGTAGAGATCCTGAGTATGGCGCTGATAGTGAAGACGAATCCGAAAACGAAAGTGTGAGAGAAGAAAATAACAATCATTCTTCTAGCTCCGATGAAGAAGGTCTCTCTCTCTCTCTACTCTGAAAACACCGGTTCTTTATTTTTATTTTTCCGGTTATCTAAACCGGTTTTATAACAGGAGGTGGTGGAGAATCGAGCTCGAGAGGAAGAGAATCGAAGGTTTATTGTGAGAACGCGGAGGACGCTATCGCTGCGGCTTCGGCTACTGTAGACGCAGCCGCAGCAGCAGCGGAGTTTATAAGCAATGGTAATGCGGAAATTGCATAGGTAGTTATAATGAGATTCATTGTGGGGATGCTTTTGGGTTTTTTAAATCTATTTTAAGATCCCTTTGTTAAATTTAAATTCTTTTTAACATATTATTTTACTGACAAATATATGAATCTTTAATTTTCTTATTTTATTTTGGATCAGATGCTCCAATGAAGTTAAGAAGAAGGAATTCAGAAACATTGAGAGCACAGTACATTAACAACAAAGAAATAAGGTGTACAGTTTTTTCATATTTTATTAGTACTATATATAGATTCGGATGTTTTCTACATGTAAAATTTTTGTTGTTGGGTAAAAGGAGACCCTAACATGTCGGGATTTGTGTGCAGAGTATGTGTTGGTACGTGGAACGTTGGAGGAATCTCACCACCATCTGATCTTGACATCGATGACTGGATTGAAATTAATCAACCAGCTGATATCTACGTTCTTGGGTATACTTGACTTTTCTTGTCAACGACATGGACAAAACTAACTCTGTTCAATATGTTCTTGTAAGAGATTTTATTCATGTTTTTTTTGTTTTTGTTTTTTTTTTTGTTGGGTATGAAGTTTACAAGAGATTGTACCTTTAAATGCTGGAAACATTCTTGGAGCGGAAGATCATCGTCCGGTTACGAAATGGGAAGAAGTGATTAGAGAAGCATTGAACAGAGTTAGACCAAAACTTTCTACGGTTAAGAGTTATAGTGATCCACCATCTCCGGGGAGATTTAAACCTTTTGAGGATACACATGATGTTATAGAGGAAGAAGTAACTTTCGAGAGTGATAGCGATGCTGGTGTTGAGATTCATCCGATTGATGAGGAAGAAGAAGAAGAAGAAACCGATAGGCTCTGGGCGCTAAAACATGACGGTGGAGTTATCAGTGAAGTCAACACTCTTGTTGATCCCAATAATGGTTCGCCCGTTGTTGAGATCAAGAGACAGTTCTCGTCTCCAAAGAAGCTAGACAGACAAATCTGTTTACGCGTTGATGATAGCTTTGTTGGGGTGAACAACGAGGATTCTACTCAAAATGATATGAAAACGCTTAACCGAATGTTAAGTGGGAATGAACGGATCGGGTTGAGCTGGCCTGAGCCGCCATTGAATATGTTAGGACCCTCGTCCGTTCTGGATAGACAATCCTCGATAAAGGCAGTGAAGGAGAGGACGAACAATGAGGATTCTGCTGAAACCGGTATGAAAACGTTAAATCGGATGTTAAGTGGGAAAGAACGAATTGGTTTGAGCTGGCCTGAGCCACCTTTGAACATGTTAGGACCGTCTTGCGTTCTCGATAGACAGCCGTCCATAAAGGCAACGAAGTCTTTAAGTACAGCAAAGTCTTTCAAGGCTTACAGTTCGTTTAAGTCTGTGGCCGGAAGCAACAACGGGATTCCGCCGGAGGTATTGGCTTTAGCGGAAATGGACCTGAAGTTGCTAATGGAGAGGAAACGAAGACCGGCTTATGTGAGGCTAGTAAGTAAACAAATGGTTGGGATTCTTTTGACCATTTGGGTTAAACGAAGCCTGCGAAAACACATTCAAAATGTACGAGTCTCTACAGTTGGGGTTGGCGTAATGGGATATATTGGTAACAAGGTATATAAAGATTAGATTTTTCATCATCAAATTTATGTTCAAGACTCTGAAATGATCTGTGGTCTGTAGGGAGCTGTGTCTGTGAGCATGTCAATAAACCAGACGTTCTTCTGTTTCATATGCACGCATTTGACGGCAGGCGAAAGAGAAGTTGATCAGATGAAGAGGAATGCTGATGTACACGAGATACATAAAAGAACTGTCTTCCACTCTGTCTCAGCTCTTGGACTTCCCAAGCTTATCTATGATCACGAGTCAGTCTTTTTTCTCTCTTCTGTTGAAAACTCATTTTTTGATTTCATATGTCTAACTTTTCTTGTGTTTTCACCTCTTTTCAGACGAATAATCTGGTTAGGAGATCTCAACTATCGGCTTAATTTATCGTATGAGAAAACTAGAGACCTCATTTCCAAGAGAGAATGGTCCAAGTTACTTGAACATGATCAGGTAGTGATAATAACCATTGTTACTGTTAGAATTTGGATCTCAAAATCTAATCTGTCTGTAACCGAAAGATTAAGCTCCACCGCGCAACAGTTACTGATCATAGCTATAGAGTTTCCTCAAGTTATATTCTTAAACATTTTGTATTTTTGTATGAATATGTATTGCAGCTGGTAAAGGAATACAGGAAAGGTCGAGCATTTGACGGATGGTCAGAAGGAACTCTACATTTTCCACCGACCTATAAGTACCAAACGAATTCCGATGAGTACACCGGGAATGATGGAAAGGCGCCGAAGAGAACACCAGCTTGGTGTGACAGAGTACTATCATACGGGAAAGGAATGAGGTTGGTTCATTACCGGAGAACCGAACAGAAATTCTCAGATCATCGTCCGGTTACAGCGATATACATGGCTGAAGTGGAGGTGTTTTCTGCTAGAAAGCTTCAGCGAGCGTTGACATTCACTGATGCTGAGATTGAAGACGAGGGACTTGTGGCTGTTCTCGTTTAAAAACAAGAGATTTGAGATTTCGTGGTGCATGTTTGATTGATCATCTTGCATATGCATATGAAGTATCGGCGAAAGAGACATTCTCTTTCTACGGATAGGTTCTTGAATCTCATGTCGTTATACTGATGCATCACACGGAGAAACGTTTACATTTTTATATTGTTTTGTCTTCTTCTTTTGTGTAATGGTTTTAAGATTGTAATTTTAGTTGATATATAAAGAAATCAAGAACATTTTACATCCATGATTATTATTAGTAATAGCTATTTTAAAATTACCAAAAAGAAGTTCATTTAAGTTTGCTTTTTCCCTGTCAAGGCAAAAAAAAGATGTGCACCAGCCGGGAATCGAACCCGGGTCTGTACCGTGGCAGGGTACTATTCTACCACTAGACCACTGGTGCTTCGTATCTGTTAAGTTAAACATTTATTTTTAAACAAATTTTACTCGATGTCTGATATGAAAGTTTACAAATCTCTATATATACACTACAAAGGGAAGAAAAACATGAACTGTAGATGAAAGTAACAAATAGCACCATAAACCCTAATTTTTTTTTCTCCTTTCATCTATTTGCATAAACTTTTTAGAAATTCAATGTATATCGGCTTCATTGCGAGTCTTCTTCATCCTTCAGTGTAAATCCAGAAGTAAAGGCTTTCTAAGCCAGTACTGTTCAAATCTCTGCCTTGCATATTCCATATAATCGAAATCAATCTTGTTCACATGTCCCTGCTTTGCATCAACATAAACTAGAGATTAATACTGCTTTCAACATTATAGCTAAAAGTAACTTAAGAAGGGAAAGAAAGAGAGAGAGAGAGAGCGAACCGAGATGATTCCCCATAAGCCCCAGAAGATATGGTTTGCTAAAGTGTAGCTCTCTGCATCATTCAGTAACCTCTCCACTTCTTCCTCACTTGTTGCATTCCCTGAGATTAACAAAAAAGAGGAATAGGTTTTGATTAAGAGAAGAGTTTGTCTGAGGTCTGAAGAAGTATATAATGGTTAAACAGAACAAAAACCTGTAGAGCCAAGGTATGTTCTAATGAACCTTCTCCGTTCTTCTTCTCCTGTTTTTTTTTATCATTCATACAAACAAACACACACACAATCAGATTCTGAGATACCCTTAGTAACATTTAAAGTAGATGTTTATATGATATGAACCTGGATATAGAGTGTAGTCCAGAACATGAGGAGTGTCTGAATGATAATTAGCAGCCATTTCACAGAAGTGGTTTGCAATGTCATAAGCAATTGGGTTGAAAGTCGAATACTCATAGTCCTGCAATGAACAAATTGATCAAAAACAGAGCACTTTCTTGATGAAAAGGGAAAAGCTTTGGTTCAAAAAGCTTACTATGATGGTGATAGCATTAGTTTCTTCATCAATCATGATGTTACCGTACTGAAGATCATTGTGACAGAAACCAATCTCTTGATCATCCCTAGTCAGTGTCTCCTCCAACAAATTGATTTCATCTTCCAAATCTTCCAACCGAAACTCATCCATCTCTATTGGTGAAGCCAAGTTCTTTGCCTCCTTAAGCCAAGTCCTGAAAAATCCACAAGAGATTAGCAAGAAACGTTGAGATATGCTCTATATACAAAGAAAGAAATGAACTTTGTTTCCTCTTACCTAAGTCTTTCCCAGAGGATAATGTTCTTTGGACCGGGCATATCAAGCATATGAAACTCTCTTAGTTTCGCAGCGATGAAATCAGATGTTTCAGCTATACGAAGATCATCTGCAGAAAGAGTCTGGTAAACGAACCAAACCAACAGATTTACGTCATACACAATCTCTCTCTCTCTATATTATCCCGATATTGATTCCTTGATACGCAAACAATATATAGCCTAGAGAGTCTAATACCACTAACTAAACCACTGTTCTTCCTGAAGCCAAGAACAAAAATCAAATCTTTAAAGAAGAAAACGTACTCTGGCGTGGATGAACTCTTCAAGACGACCATCAGAGAAACGACCAAGAAGCTTAGGACCATAACGATGATGAGACATACACTCAAAGGTTTTGATTTCATCATCTCTGTTAAAGAAAAGGTCTACGCCGTCACCGTAGATCCGAACAAGAACTTTCCGGTGAACATCTTCACCGTTTAAAGTAGGCCAATTAATCTGATAAACCTCGTTCGTCATAGCTCCTTTTAACGGAACAACCTCAAGCCGCTCCAGATCTTCAACTACATCTCCCCAGCTCGAACCTAACGTTTGCAAAACACGTTTTAGATCCTCAGGTGATGAACAACTCGGAATCAAACTAGTCTTCGTTTTGATCGCCATTTTTTTTTCTTTTTGGATTCTGGAAATTGAACAAGATCGGGTTTATGAAAAAGTTTGAGAATCTTTTTGTAAGGAAATAAAAACCCAGAATAAGAAGAAGATTCGACTGGTATGAGATTCCTTTTGAAGAGAAAGAAGATTTATCCACAAAAAAAAAAAAAGCTTTTTGGAATCTTTATAATGGAAAGAAATAATTCTGGGAATTGAAAATTTGAACTAGACGAAATTACGTTTCTGGGTATTTATTGAGTAATTAATTGTATAAGATAAATAAATAAAAACCCAGAAAGATGGAGAGGGATAAGAATTAAGAACGCGTAACTTCGTTGTTCGTTTTTTGTTCGTCCCGTGTGTTATACGATTTGGCTTTTTCTTTTAAAACGGTTATTGTGACCGACGGTTTTGTCGGAACCAGTGAGGAATAAACACGTGGTTATTTATGGGCGGGGTAAGTCAACGACGTTACGAGGCCGTCATTTATAGGAGGTCAAAGTCAACAAATGTTAATAGTCTCTTTTACTGTTGGTGTAAGTTTGTTACAGGTCATATGTAAAAATTCAGTAGTAAAAGAGTAACTTAAGCTTGGAAAAAAAAAAAAAAGAAGAGTAACTATATAAAAAAGTACCATTTTCTATATATAGTGGTCCTATTACTATCATAGAAGTAGAACCGATGTTTCATTTAATCATTATTATAGAAAGGATTTTTCTATAATAGAACAGATTACTACTTTCTAAATAAAGTACACTCACAGATGAGATAGAAAATGTTGACAAAAAAAAAAAGAGATGAGATAGAAAATGATTTCATGTCCATAAAAGTCTTAAGAAATCTAAATGAAAGCTATGGATAACAACAAATATAGATTTTGTACTTAAAAATTGCTTTTTTCTCTCTTAATTTGGCGTTTGACTTTTTGAAATTTCAGATGTGAACGCATTTTGATTTTAATTTGGCGTTTGACCTTTCTCCGGTCTTGACGTAGTAGTAGAAGACTTGTAAGATGATAAAGATCCACCCACATAAAATACAACTTTTATTTTTTAAGTATAATTCAAAGAAATGTGCAATGGTTTTGTTTATTAGAGTAAAGAGTTGTGTTATTTATACCTACAAATCATACTGTTGTTGATCTTCTAGAGGATTGTTTTTGCTTCCAGAGGTTATATCTCACCCTTCTTTGCAACAAAAAACACAGGAACACTACAACCACGATAAGCGTCAGCGTGATTCCGTTATTTCTCTCTGTGAAAAAGTGTGCTATAAGCGGCTGACCGTAGCTTTTACAGCTACAGTCACAGTTGCTTCTCAGTAGATTGCCTCGGGAACTTGCTTCTGGGATGAGAATGAAATCAGCGGTTACAGCGTTGTCACCTAAGTAAATACTTGTTGTTTTCGGTTTGTATCCCGGGGATGATGCTGTGACTGCGAATCAGAAAGGGAAACTCAAAATGAGGCAAGTAATCAACAATAACAAAGAAGATATCACATTGTGAGTGTCAGCTTATAACAGCTCATTGTGCACTTGTAAGCGACACGGCCTTGAGGATGATACTCTAAACTGAGCTCGTAACTATTATCATCAGCTTATAACAGTGGACAACTCTAACATCATACAATAACAACTTAATCGGATTTCAGGTCTAAATTGGAGATTGCAAGTTACTAAATTCTTTACTTTGGTCCTTGCATCAATTGCAACATAATCATACTTATTTTGAGCTGAATGTGAGGAAAGAACACCAGACCTTCATATTTCTGTCCGGGTGCAAGCAAGCGATGGTAGTCTGCATACGCTTGATGAGCTTTCACCTGAAGAGCATAAGGACTATGATGAGTACCTAAGAGCTAACATGATTTTTCAAATTTTGGTATAAGGAAATTTTAGAAGCCAAGTTGAATATATGTATACCGTATAGTTAATTCCCTTGACCACAACAAGCCCAGGCAGTGGCTTTCCCTGGTCTAATGAAAATATCCGCCCATGAACTCCTGTCTAAGGTAAAGAGATGAGGGCATACTTGACAAAAGACAAAAGAATATATATATAACGATGGAAGCCAAGGCGCAAATTTCCATTAATGCAACCAATCTCTAGAGGCTCAATCTAAAATAGTAAATAATAATAAAATGTTGGGTTCTAAAAACAAAGATTAAATAATACCTTCACTAGGCTTGCAACAAGATTAAGCATGCTCTTTCTATTGTAATCCCAAATGGTGGGAAGCTGTATAAGATATGAGAAATCTATCAGCTAACTATCTTGCGAAAGGAGAAACAGTTATCGCACAGGATTATGAGATTTGACCTCTGAGGCTCTAGGCCACTTGTTGTCGCTTATTTCCAGAGTCAATTCAAAGCATCCTCCATGTATGTAATTCCAGTCTTGCATACCACCATAAATTGGGTACCTGTAGAGCGTTTTGCATAAAGCATTAACCTAGAAACTCAATTGTTGGAGAAGACAGAGAGACTGGATCGGATATGATACCAGAATGCTCCATTTGTGATTCCTTCCTCAAATTCTTTGCTCAAAGACATATTACGGTGAGATTTGCTATATATACGTGCCAAGAACCGGAATGTTTCATCATCAGGACATGCGTAATAGTATTTCCTGCAAGAAGAGTGCAGAACAGCTACATGATTTTTGCATTCCATAAAGGACCAAGCAAAGAGCTTTCAATTATGTCCAAAATCATTTTGAATAGAAGTAAACACCTCTTATCCTCTGTACCATCCCATGGAATATTTGCGACCAGCGCACCCTGACACAAAACCGGGTATAGCAAATATGTTATTCACATTGAATCACGACTTTACTTGATGATAAATTTAAACCACCCGGATATTCTTGAAAGTAAACTTTCAAATTGGACATATTTAAGATGGGACAGTGTACACAAGTCTGCTACAGAAAAATGTCAGGAAAATTACCCCGTGCAGAGTAGCCGACGCTGTGAATCGTGTATCTCTCAACCAAGACATAATTGCCCTAGTTTCAGGTTGCCTCAAACTCAAGTCCTCATTTAAGGGAAAGAACTGCATTATTACGTATGAGTTAAGTAAGACACACGTGACTATGAATTAAACTACCCAAATATGCAAATCACAGCATCGATGAAAATACTACTTCTGAGTGTGGAAAGCCCCATCAGACAATCACCTGGTCAGGGAAGTCGCGATTTAGATCCACATTGTTTGCATTTCTACGTGTTCTTATTGAAAAGCCATCGGGATTCAATGACGGCAATATATGAAGGTGAACATTTTCTACAATCATCTGAGCCTGCATATTAAAATGGATAATATCAGTATATGCCCCAGAACCTTTTGGCAGTTTTATTAAAGATGAGTGTTCAATTTGCATGCCCAAGGTATGGTGGAACAAAGAAGCAAAAATCACTTACCAATGGATCCTTCCCATAGTTATCACAAATCCAGTTTGCAAGACGTAATAAGAGCTCACGCCCTACAGGCTCATCTCCATGTACATTCCCAATGTACTGCGTGGCAGTTAATCAACTATTTAGATTCATCTAGGCTTTCACCAACGGAAATCATAACCAATAATCAAATATCTAAAATTAAAAGACACGTATAGGCTTAGATAAATTGAGCAGATTTTATAACCTTGAATGCAGGTTCAGCCTCTATCTCTCCAGGCCTGTCTGAAATCTCTATGACCCACTAAATAGGCAAAGCAAGAAACAAACACAATAAGGCATCATCGATAGTGATCTCAAGAGACACACAATATAAAACAAGAAGATTTCACTTCTGATAGCTAAGAGGGCATTACCAAAGGAAATCCATTGACACTCTTTCCGATGCTGAAAGCACGTTCCAGAAAACCCTCAAAGAGAGAAATAAAGAACAAAATCAACAACACCATAAGAAACTAATAATAAACCACGAATACTGACTCTGGGAAAAAGACAATTACGACAACTAGGCACAACAATTTTTCTTCATACAAGTGTCAGCCAAGTAATTACCTGTATAATCTCGAGATCTTGCTACATCTCTTGGTGAAATGTTTCATTGCTTTCTCAAGATCATCATTGGTCATGTATCCTCGAGTTAATTCCAAACTTTAATCAATGAAAACATAAAAATTATTACACAGACACAGTAATAACAATCCACTAAGAGCTTGGAATTCCCAAACGACATTACCTCGGTCGAGGCTCTTCTTGAGCAAACAAGTGTCTCTCTGTACCATGAAAACTAGAATTCCCATAACCTATAAGTTAATACACAAATTCCAGATTAACAAAATCACTAAATGCAGCAGTTATGCATAAACCTCACTAGTATATCAAACTTTAAATGTTATCTTCAAAGAGATAATAGATAAACTTAACACCAAATCAAGCGCAATTAATGACGTAACGTGACAAAAACTATAGATTTGTGCGGTAGGAACAATAATCAAAAATTGAAGATATGTCGGCGAACCTGGGTGGACATAGTCGGAGGAGTGACCGCCTCTAGCGGCGATCGGAGGAAGGAAAATGTAGATCGCCGTCAAAAATAGAAGACAATATACGAATTTGAGATTGCTCATATCTAGAAATACAGAGATCTCACTTCCTTGCCGAATGATTCGATAAAGCAATACCGGTTTTTTGGGGTTCCACCATTGCTGAGGAAGGAAAAAGGGAAGAAAAAACCGTTGACCCTGAAGCCTGAAGCAAAGATTGCCAAAAGGCCTTTTAGATATTAAAATTTAACGGGCTGAAGGAGTCACTTTAAAAATAGGCCCACTACAATATAAAATAGACTAAAGCCCATTATTTGTAACTAAGTCTTGTAGTCGCTCATACTCAGTGTTTCAGAACTCACAAGACTACCCGCGTTGATAGTTTCTCGGTTCTCAAGATTAAATATATATATATTATTTTTATAAAAATGATTAGAATCGTTGAGAATTGATTATTATTTTGACTTTATAATTAATTCATATTTTATTGTAATAATACAAAATCTAAAAAACTTTAAACCTTAATTAAATGGTTTATATGATATTATTTTATTTTTTATAAATTATTAAATAAAATTAATTAAAGTTTCATTGTGCATAATCTTAAATTATATAGTAAAATTACATTAAAATATTAAATTATATTAAAATAATAATATTATATTAACGAGAGACTCAATTGGTATTTTACCCATGGACACATAAAATCTAGAAGAGTTTCTCAAATTTCTCTAATATTAAAAATAAAAATATTATATTGATAAGAGATTCAATGAATCTTTTAACAATGTGAATGCTCTAATGCTTGTGACATTTAAGCTTGTAGCTCTAAAAGAGTCACTCACCCATGTGGAAATAGACACTTTGATATGATAAGATGGAGCAATGCTCTTTATTCATCAGGTAAATCTCAGACATTTGACAAACCACAAGTGCGTGAACTAGAAAAAAATAAAGAGGTTAAGATGAAGCATGCAACGCTCTTATTTATCAGATAGTTTTAAGCATTCGACAAACCACAAGTGCGTGAACTTAATAAAAAGAAAAAGAGATTTAAGAAAGGAAAGGTCGAGATTAATGGTTATTTAGATCATGGATATAGCTTCCTCTATGCCTTCTTCCAAAACGGACATGAAACTTCGGGTGTTTCTTGCTGAACAGTTGGAACGAATCTCTCCTTGTGTCCCCGTTAAGACACTCATCTGACCCATCTTGATCATCGCCACCGTAAAATGATCGAAAAAGAGCTGCTGGTCGATCGCATAACTCTCCACGATGCCACGTGTCCTCTTGTCTACGAAAAGATCTTGGTCGGAAGTGAATAGCCCTTGTCGGTTCATGAGATCAACGTAGTACTTGTTGTCGAACACGTCAGGACTCCTTATGTCATTCACTTGCGTGTTGCTCGAGTTTGCGGTGGGACAAGTGCGTTTGAGGTTGTTGGCGAAGGACTTGTTCATGGTAGGGTCTTGGTTCGGGTAGAGTCGGTCTGTGAAAGACGGGCAATGCGCAATTCCGATGGTGTGACCACCAGAAAGTGCCACTAAGTCGGTGATGTTGAGGTTTCTGTTGGCGAAGTCGGTGATGAGCTGGCTCGCGTTGGCAAAGGGTGGTGGTAAGTTATTTAATGTGGTCTCCTGGCTAGCGAAAGCTAGTGAGTCGCGTCGCCCAAGTGGCACAGCATAGTCTGGCCCTCCTGACTACATTGCCACACAAAAATAATTATAATCGACTAGAGTAATACTGCTAATTAATTAAGACTAAATAATTATGGTTTGTGTTAGTGTGAATGCCTAGTCATCATCCAGGTTTAAACTAATGTGATCGAGTCATAGAGGTAAAGAGAGAGAGAGTTGGTTACTAGGACGACGGAGTCGCGAGCCGCGAGAGCGAGGATGTCAGAGCAAGAGACGACTTGACCGCACTTT
Organism: Crucihimalaya himalaica; assembly: GCA_004349715.1. Lineage (NCBI taxonomy): Eukaryota > Viridiplantae > Streptophyta > Magnoliopsida > Brassicales > Brassicaceae > Crucihimalaya > Crucihimalaya himalaica. Next base: position 2,106,406 of record SMJT01000025.1, on the reverse strand, counting down.
TTCTGGACGAGGGCACGAAGGTTATCGATGACAACAAGGGCTTCTTGTCGGAGTGTTAGGTTCGGAATTGATGATTGTTCTCCTGGTCCACTTGCTGATCCAGCTAGCAGCACTGATGCTTCACACCCCTGTTTTTCTTAAGACATTATATTATTTTATTTAACGTAACAGAAAATATTATTTATCTGATCTGATCACATCTATGCCACTTTTCATAATTATTAACAATTTTTTAAAAAATTTGAAGTATATAAAGGTGTTGTAAGATCATCTCAAATGTATTACATCATTTTTACTTCAAAATAGAGTAACTCCAAAATGCAGTTGTATTTCTCTTCAATCTATTACACTATTTTTTATTTCAAAAATAATATTTTAAATATATTATTATTTTATATTTTGTTACTAATTATTAATAATATACTTTATTTATGAATTTACAAATTAATCCATTTTTTCATCATTGTAAATTTATAATAATATTTAAAATTAACCATTATATTATAAAGAACACATTACACCACATAAAAATAACATTAAGTTATTATGTTATTACCGGATTATTAACTCATTAAGTCACTATTATTATTGTTTTTAATTTATCTTATGTATTTTTAATTTCAGTTTTTAAATTTATTATTAGTTTATGATTTTATTCTTTATATTTTTTAAAAAAATATATAATATTTTGATATTTTGTTTATCAAATAAATTATTACAACTCTTAAAATCAAATAATTTGAAATTTTAAGAACTACTCCAAAATTTTTAAAAAATGAGTTTATAAATAAAAAAATCAACTCCAAAATAGTGAAAACTATGATCATTTCATATTTAGAGGAAAAAATGAATTTACACCTTTTTAATTTTAAAAATAGAGTGAGATTGGAGAAAATTTTACTGTAAAATATAATTTGATGTAAGATTTAGAGTGGGATTATAAATTATCTAACTAGCAGATAACACTATAAAAAGTATAAATGTATGATTTGTATAGTAGCAAAAGTGCAAAACAAATTCTGTTTAGTATTTGAGTAGAGGAATATCAGATATTTTCTACAGAATTAGTTACATCAAATATTTATATCCAAATATATAATTCACATACATGCTGTTGTATATATGCTATCATAATCCTGATTTTTTCTCCCACCATTTATTATTTTCTTATTGGTTGGATATGAAATTATCTATTAAGATATTTACGTACCATAACTGAGATCCAACTAACATACGGAAAGCCGGTGAATAGTATTAATGTGACATGTCTCCCTATATTCAAGTCTATCCTATTGCATGTATTAATGTAATGGGTTTTGTAGTATATAAAACACTATTCTATACTAATATCTTGGTCAGTTAAATTACTGTTTACACTAACCCATATATTTTACAAAAAAAGTGAAAAGTAATAAGCGGACAACCCTTATATCTTGTTTGTGAGAATTTCGAGGCGATGTTGTGATTTTCTTTAAGGTTGTTTTGGTCGGATTTTAAGAAGAAAGTCAAATCTGTTTATTATTTTCTATGAATTTTATTTTCATCCATGTTCGGATACACAACCAGAATCCTTTTTTTTTTTTGTGGGTATAATGAGTGGGTATGGTTTCTTATATTTTAGAAACGATCGAGTCTTTCTATTAATGAAAGAATATATATATATATATATATATATATATATATATATATATGTAATTGCACACGAAGAACCGTTTCGAGTATGCTTAAAGAATTAGATTTAAGTTTTCTTAGGTTTTAATACAAGAAACAAAACAAAAGGGAGAAAAGGATCGAACCTGAACGAAGCAATCATGGAAATGTATACGAAGGATGGCTGCGGCTAAACCAATATCTCTCTTGAAGACTTTCTTGAGCTCTTTTCTGATAATGTTTTCGACTTTCGGACATGCTTTCTGGTAAAAGCTCCATGAGAGACCTTTTACTATAGGAACATCTCTCCTCCGCTTCTTTGCCTCTGCCGTAGACACAATGTTCAGTGTCACCGCCATTAACGAGATCAACATCAGAAACGCGAGGACACGTGTCGAATAATCCTTTGTCATTTTTTGGTGTTTCAATCGAAGCCTCTCTCTTCTCTGCTTTTTTTTGTTCTTGGGAAGTAGATGGACTTTGTTTTTATAGGCAAATGTGGTCCTTGTTTTTCAATTTATTTTCAATTATATATATATATATATATATATATATATATCTAAATTAGGTTAAAAGGATCACTAAAGCCTTTTCCATATATATATATTTTGCTTAACAAAGGAGAGTATTTTTATCTATTCAAAACGAAACAATCTTAAGAGGAAGGTTTGCGTTTGGTACGTATGAACGGGATCTCATTCCCCGTATAATTATGTAGCAATGGTTTAACAAAATCCTTTTCTTTTATATGACCAAAAAAATTATAGGTTTTATAGTTTTCAGATCAAAGATTAAAGCAGATAAATACATGTGAGGTTTATATTTTCTTTCCGCTGCCATTCAAGTTCGTGACATAAGCCCACCTATTAAATCAACTTGACTATATTGACAATGGATATAAATAGTACTACGTACAACTAATTAAATAGAGTAAAAATGAAAATGTTAATTGTTTTTGCGTGCACAATTTTCAAATACTTAACCGGTTAAAAGAGTTGTTTTAGTGCTACTAATTTCGAATTCAAATTCCATGTTCTATGTTTAGAGAGGATTATTTACAGTCCTTCCATAAGTATTATCGAGACTAGCTAGTTCTGCATCTAAAAGGATTATTAAAAAAAAATGATAAACGCATATGTCATGTTATTTTAATTTGACAATAATGATGTAAGTCGATCTTGGAGTATACGAGTTATTAGTCGCATGCATGCGATTTGGATTGTTATGAACGCTAAGACCGCAGAAAATAATGACCCAGAAACTACGTGCCGCAGCTCAACAAAAGCCTTGTGTAGAATCTAAAGGAAGAAATAATATCACCGTCAAATAATATCACTCATCTTAGTATTTTGTTAATGCATGATAAACATTCAGCATACACTTGTACAAACTAAACTGTCAAGAAAACAACGTATAAGCGACGGGCAAATCCGTTGGTATGAGCTTAAACCGACGGATAACCGACGGGTGTCATTCGTCGGTCATATATCATCGGTTTTCTTTTGCCGTTGGTTTTCAGTCGGTTAGAACAGACGGTAAACCGACGGGTGCATAACCGACGGATTTACCGACGGCATGCGGTAGTCGGTAAACCTGTCGGTATGCCGTCGGTAATTTATGACGGACTTAGCGACGGATGATCGTCGCAAAAAACCGACGGAAACCGACGGAAGAACCGACGAGTTGATCCGTCGCAAATTACCGACAAGAAAACCGACGGTTGGTAACCGACGGAAGAACCGACGGGAATTGATCCGTCGCAAATTACCGACAAGAAAACTAATGGTTGGTAACCGACGGGACAACCCGTCGGTATTGTTTAAAAAGCAACGGACTAACCGTCGGTTTTTTTAAAAAAGCAACGGCAAACCGATGGTACTAGTCGTCGGTATTTTTAAAAAAAAACGGCAAACCGACAGATTATTTAAAAATTAATTAAAATTTTTTATTCCTGAATTTAAATTAATGTTATTATTAATATAATTTGAATAATAAAATTATTTAAATAATTAGAAATTTAATAAAATCGATATTGAAAATAAATAATATTAAAAAATAATTTAAATATTCAACATTAAAAGAAAATAAATAAAAACCAAATTTAAATATTCAACGGTTCAAGAAAGAAATTAAAGAAAAAACGGAAAAAAACTAATTCTACGGGTTTGTCGGGTCTCTCGGGAAAGCACATCTCATCTCGGCCATAAAGCGGTCCATCTCTTCAAGCTTCCTCTTTGTTTCCCTCCGCTCTTCTTCCATCTCTTCGGCTCTTCTCCGGTTTTGGGCCCTTTCCTCTTCCATTTGTTGCTCTAAAAGCGCTATCCGAGCTTCTTTCTCCTTGAGCTCCTCCGCGAGCGAAGGATCGGTGAATGATTGAGAAGATGACGAAGACCAACCAAGGGATCTAACTCTTTGGGTTAGATTTCCTAACCCAAAGACACAACCCTTGGTCTTCGGAGTTTCCTGCAATTTAAAACAAAATTAGTAATTAAGAAATAAGAAATAAATCAGAAAATAAAATAAAATTAACGAGTTACGTACCTCAAGAAAGATTTGGTTGATCACATCCGGAGAGAGATCATTAGTGTTTGATCATTGAGACATCGCATCTACACAATCTTCTGCCAAATTAAAATCTGTCTTTATGATCATCAATCTACTAGCAGAAGATAAAGGCGAGTGACCGTCTTTGCATCCACTGTATAGAGATTGTTTTGCTGAATCTAACATATCAAAAAACTGTCGGGCTTCTAAATTTGGTTCTTCTGCCCTTTCTAAAGAAGGTCCCGCCTCTTGCGCTATATTTTCTCTATACGCATCATTAACCATCTGAACAGTTCTATAATCTACTTCCGTTATATGTTCCTCTACCCTATCCACAATATAAGGTTCTCTAGTACTACTAGAAGCAGGTAGTTCCCCATGGAGATACCAAACCTTATAACCAGGAGTAAATCCGTAGCGATACAAGTGATTCCATACTAAATCAATCCTAACATTACGCGAATTGTGGCATACAGAACATGGACATTTCAACTTACGGGTTTCTTGGGCTGATGGTTGCTGACATGCCAATTCCATGAATTCTCCGACACCTCGTGCATAATCATCGTTTAATAAGTTTGACTTCAGATCCATCATTGGTTCGTCCATCCACGAACGAAAATAATTTAAAGACGACATAACAAAAACTTTTTTTTTCTTAAAAAGAGACGAGATGAATGTTTGTTGTTTGGAATGAGAAATGTGGAGTAGAAAATGAGGGTGGTTTCAAATATATAATGACGCGGCCGTCGGTTTTCAAAAGCATAACGGCTATCTAACGAATATATTAACGTAAACTAGAAACCGATGAAAAACCGACGAGCATGTGACCGTTACCCGTCGGTTTTTTAAAAGCATAACGGCTATGTAACGGATATATTAACGTAAACTAGAAACCGACGAAAAACCGACGAGCATGTGACCGTTACCCATACCCGTCGGTTTGCCGTCGGTTTTCGGTCGATTAAAACCGAAGGATTACCGACGAGTATCGACGAAAACTGAGTGATCGGTTTTCCGTGAGTAATCCGTCGGTAAAAACCGACGGAAATTGAACTCATCGGTTCCGCCGTCGGTTTTTACAGTGTTTTCTTGTAGTGTGTGTGTTAGTCTAATAGCCTTATTTTAACTTACTAGTTAAGAAAAAAGAATAGTTATACTGTAAGTTTTCTTAACTAGCGACACACAACTCTGTATCGAACCTACTCTAAAATTTCATGCTAAGTTGTGTTAGAGGCAAAAATAAAAAACGATTTGATTCATTTTTGTAAAGAAAGTAAGCGCGTTGATGGATATGGACTTTTTTGAAGAAACTCGCATGACAGTGGCCAGTGGACGAATCTCAACACAATCACGCGCGCTAGTGTTGGCATATTCGTTGAGTCAGTGGATCGTAAATGGTTTATGAAGATTGTGACTTAGCAGAAATGGTGGGGCATTTGAAATTTCCAAAAAGGGTAAAAGACTTTGAAGTTTGAAAAAAAAAACTAATGCAAAGTGAGCACGTGATTGTAGACACCACCAATGACCAAACAAGTGTGTTTCACATAAGCTAACATTTGTATGTGTTAGAGACTCTTTTAGTTGGTTTTCGCCACGTTCCCTCTTCTCTCTCTTTCTTACTATTAATTAGATATACGTTACATCCAGAAAATTCGACATAAATTTTGCTTATAGTTGGAATTTGGAAAAAAAAAATAGCACAGCTCTTTCCCATAAATGTGTATGAACAGTAGTGAAAAATATTGGATGTAAACAAGTCTGTTTTGCACAAAAAAAAAAAAACAAGTCTGTTATAAAATAATATTTTACTAAGTTCCTATTTAATAGCCACATATATTAAAAGCTAAGTAACTTGAAATCTCAATTTTTCAATTTATTTCATAATTTATAATGCTCGAACAAGAATAAATATATGATTAAAAATTGATTAATGCATGTGATGCGGATAACACGCTGAATGTTCCAACATGAAATATTTAACAAAGACCCAAAAAAGCTATGAACAGAGGTCGTAAAAAAAGGTGTCTCTGTGTACTGCGTTAACACATTAACAAGTAAAAGATACATTCCAAAAGCATGGTAAATTGGTAATTAATCCCTTGTCTGCTTAATTTATGCTAAGTATATTGGAGGGAGTAATTGGATAAGTCTCTCTTCACCTAATCCATCAAGGATAGGTTTTCGTCAACCAAAAAGTGATATCACTATTGTTTATGTTTTGTATCCTTTAAAAACGTGATATTCTCTTATTTATTTAGCAGTATACATAATTGTGAAAATACATCACCTTAAAAGGTTTGGTATGGTAGGTATGAACATTCATGCAACTTTATAGAACAAAACTCCTGATGAAATTTTCAAGTCATACAGATATTCCCCCTCTTTTATTTGGGGTAGAAATTATTCATTTACCTCCACATGATATCTAAGGACTACTTTAACATATGACTAACCTAAACTCATTATGGTTTACAGAAATTAGGGGTGGGCATGCAAATCAAAGTAACAGAGATAGTTGTGGGTGGTTTCGTAAAACTGGCATCACGGCATTTTTGTATATGTTTATGAAAAACATCTATCGTTTCAAATTATATCGTTTAAAGTATTTTCATACAAATTAGAAAACCAATTACTTTAAATTTGATTTATTTTTTATTAATATATTGTGTTTTTTATTAGTCAAAACATTTGAATAATAGGAACAAAACTGAAATTTTCACTAAACATTTATAATAAAAAATATAAAACGATATTTAATATGAAATAAATTTAAAAACAACATTTAAATTGAAACAAAAAGAATATTGAACTATTAAAAAAGAAGAAAAAAAAGAAGAAGAAAAAACTGTTAATATGGAACTATTAAAAAAATACTGTTAGGAGTTTCGAGAAAAAACAACCGTTAAAATCTTTTCCTGGAAAGTGGAAAAGTAAAAACGAAATATCAATTTTTGTATCGTTCTATTTTATGGATCGTCTCTGAAGGTTTTGGTGCGAAATGCAAAGTAATGATAAAAAATAATGGCTCCAGGCATGCAAAATGCTAAAGATACCTTTATGTTAAAACGAATCATCATGGTCTTTGATTACATTATATAACATGTACTAAAAATCATACTGTGTAAAGCTGTCAAAAAAATAAATTACTTTATTAGACAATAGACATTAATTCCTACTCTATATATTCTCCAACGGAGCCGAAAGCAAATTCTATGATTATGCAAAAAAAATACCTCCTCATCATTTTTATTTTTTCTAAAATGCAAATTGTTGAAATTAGTAGCCGCCCACCAAATTGCAAAAGGTGATAAATTAAAAGTAATACAATGAAAAATACTAGATTAAAAAAAGACTTAGAGGTAACTGGTACACATAAATTTGGTGGGCTACTAAAAAAAGAATACTAAAATGGTAAACTAATTACATAGAATACTAAAAAAAGACTACTAATCTACTAATACTAAAAAAGACTACTAATACTAGACTAAAAAAAGACTACTAATCTAGTACACATAAAGCAAATACTAGATTAAAAAAAAGACTTAGACGTGTTGATAAATAAAAGACTTGATCAAAGGCGAAGAAAGATAAAGATAACGAAATCAAAAATATATATTAAGAAGAAAAAATGATAAAAGATTTTTTTTTTTTTGAATAAATGTTAAATTTTATTCAACTCAAAAACTCTGGTACATTATATGCATCTGTTTGCAGAAAATTTTGAAATAGTTTGAATGAAAAAATAAAATAGAATCTAAGTCCTTGTTCCTAGCCACATTTGCAGGTCACCATCTAGAGTTGCTGTACTTGAGCCAAGGAGTGAGAGAAACCGGTTTCGAATTATGTGGTCAATTGCCTTGATTAGAAAGCTTGGAGGGTGGGGGAATTCACCATGTTGTCTTCTATTTCTCTCTCGCCAGAGAGTATGAACTGCTACTTTGAAGACATACATAACGCAGTAGAAAGATGGTTGTAGTACGACTCATGGTAGAACCGAAAATAATTTGCAGTATTTCATCATAAACTGTTGTATACCTCTGTTGAAGCAGCCCTGTTATCAAGTTCTCCCAAACCAGAGTAGAGAAACTACAAGAGAACCATATGCGATTCCTAGTTTCCCAAGGATCTTGGCAAAATACACAGTTTGTATTTGCACCCGTGTTCCACGCATACATTCGGTCTCCTGTAGACAACCGATTGAGAGTTTCTTGCTAAACAAGAAAAGAGTATTTTGGAGAGGCATTTGGGAACCAAACTCCCTTGCACCAATCTCTCTTTTGGCCTGGGGTGCGCACCTGCTTCCAAGTTTCATTTGTACTGAAGTTTTCCTTAAAAAAGCCACCCGAGTTTCGCCATAGAACTACGCAGGCCAAAAGAGAGATTATCCGGAGCAGACGTGAGACCACGACTACGCAGGCTCTGTATCTCTTCTTCGATCTGATTTAGAAACTCCACACGATGTCTACGCTTTCGACGTTGCGAAGACAATGCACCACGTACTATCCAACCGTATTCCCATATCAATAGGGTTACGAGTCTTCACATCATAAAGACAACAGAAAGAGCTCCAATTATCAAACCAAAAAGAGGATTGTAACCCATTTCCCACCTCCAGTTTAAAGAATTCCTTTGCTGCATTTCTGTATTTAAAAAGTATGCGCTACATCCATGAGCCATGAGCCTGAACAAGTGGATTCACGTGTTGCCCAAAATGAACCTCTCGAGGTTTGATTTCTCCAAATTTATTGCACCCACAGAGATTGTTTAGCTGAGTTAATGCGCCAAATAAGTTTGTAACAACTTACTTTATTTACTTCTGTGATGGATTTCACTCCAAAACCCCCTTCTTGTTTTGGTTTGCTGGCTGTCGACCATGATACTTTAACCTTTTTCGAATTTAAATCTGGGCCTGACAATAAGAATGCTGCGCAAATCCTCTCTATCTCCATTATGCAGGCACTGGGAAGTCTGAACACTGATATCCAAAAGTTTGCAAGGCTTGCTATTACCGAGGTAAGCAGTTGTAATCGGCATGCAAACGAAAGAAAGCGACTTTTCCAAGAGTTTATGCGACACAAGATCTTCTCAATTAATGGCAAATAATCAGAACTTGTCATCCGTTTTGTTAGTAGCGGAAGACCTAAGCAACAAACTGGGAGGGAACCAGAATCAAAAGGGAAACGATTCAAGATAGCGTTTCTGTTTGCTTGCAAGATTCCAGCCATATATAAGGTTGATTTCTCTAAGTTTAATCTTAAACCAGATGCAGCAGCAAAGTTCTCAAACATCCCAAGAATTCCTTCAACATGGCCTCCCATCCAAAAAAGCCATAATTGAACGTTTTTAGAGAAGTTTCTCAGTGTTTTCCATTTTGTTTATTTATTGACAAGCTAATACTAAGACGGATAAGCTTGCACGCACTATTTATGTACAATCGAATATACAATGTATGTTAACAATGTTTTTTTCCGATTGACTCATTTGATCCAAATTTTTAATATAAAACTTGAAATAAAAAACTCTAAAAGTAAAGATAGAGAAAGAGAAGTGTAAACTAATTTAATTGTTGGACGAGAAAAGTAAAATTTAAGAACTCCAAACAAAACCAAAACTAAAAGCAAACATCAAAAACTTTTAAAAATAACCAAATGAAGAACTTAGTCCCGGGCCAGGACGACGACTTGGGCCCAATCAAGTGAAATTGGGATAGGGCTATTACCCCTTCGAACCAAAATATAAAACTTACAAACATTGACTAAGCTGCATCTCTTAGGTGGCACTAAAACTAGAAAAATATTTTTTTGTGATTATTCTCTATTAAAATGTTTTTACACAATAATAAACAAAGGAAAAAAAAAATAAAAAAGTGAAAGAAAATCGTTTATCAAATATTTCAAAAAGGATTCGTTTATCAGTTTTACAAATGATTTATGTTGATTGTTGCAAATGTGATTTCAATTTTCAGGTTAAGCTTAAACCGGAGGAATTGTACAATTGAGCTTGGTCAAATTCGGTTTACACTAAGTCAAAGAAGAAGACTAACGGAAAGCTTCTAGTTGCAACAAAGTGTTTGCCGTTTTAAAGGAGTTATCTTGTTCTGCTTCTTCTTATCCGTTGTAACTACATTTGATTCCTCTCTCTTCTTCGTTGTTGTTGTATTGAGAGCGAGTGAGGTGAGTTGAGCTGATACACGCCATTGTTGTAAGCTCTTTGAGCTGTGTTCTTCTTGATTCTAGTGGATTGCCGGATTGAATCTGGCCCCAGACGTAGGCTTTGTCACCTCGACATAGCTGAACTGGGTAAACAAATCTTGTGTCGTCTCCTTTGCTTGATTCTTTTCTCTTATTCAGTAACATTCATCTTAAATCAATCGAGATCGTGAGAGAAAAAGAGTCGAAAGAGAGTATAGTTCTTGCGGATTCATTCAAAAACTTTAACAAATTGGTATCAGAGCTTGGATTGAAGAAGATCCACTGATGACGACAACATCGAGAGTTGAAATCAAAGCCTTCGATGGAGATAGTGATTTCTCACTATGGAAGATAAGAATAATGGCGCAGCTTGGTGTTCTTGGATTAAAGAACATCCTGAGTGACTTCTCACTAACAAAGACAGTATCGCTTACCAAAAGCGAAGGAAAGCAAATAACTTCTGAAGATTTATCATCATCTGATCCACCACAGACTAAGGAGGTTCCAGATCCAGACAAGATGGAGAAATCAGAACAAGCCAAGAACATCATCATCAATCACATAGGAGATACAGTTCTAAGGAAGGTAAATCACTGTGAAACTGCAGCTGAGATGTGGTCCTTGTTGAATCAGTTATACATGGAAACATCAATACCAAATAGGATCTATGTTCAGCTAAAGTTATATTCATTAAAGATGATGGATACAAAAACGATTGATCAAAATGTAGATGATTTCTTAAAAATAGTGGCAGAGTTAGGCAGTCTAGAGATTAAGGTTGCAGAAGAAGTTCAGGCTATTCTGATCTTGAATTCATTGCCTATCTCATATGATCAACTTAAGCATACTCTTAAGTACGGGAACAAAACTCTATCAGTACAGGATGTAGTTTCATCTGCTAAGTCACTTGAAAGAGAAATGTATGAAGCTAAAGAAAACAATAGATCATTATCTACAGCACTATTTACTACTGACAGAGGTAGATCACAGGTTAAGAGTAGTTACAAAGGTGATCGAGGTAAAAATAGAGGGAGATCAAGCTCTAAAACTCGTCTCACTTGTTGGTTCTGTAAGAAGGAAGGCCATGTCAAGAAAGATTGTTATGCCAGAAAGAAGAAATTTGAAAATGATGGACAGGCAGAAGTTGGTGTTATCACAGAGAAGTTAGTGTTCTCAGAAGCTCTGAGTATGTATGATCAAGAAGCTAAAGATCAATGGGTTATTGACTCTGGATGTACATATCACATGACTTCAAGAATGGATTGGTTCTCTGAATTTGAAGAAAAAGGATCAACAATGATTCTGCTAGGTGATGATCACAGTGTTGAATCCAGAGGAAGTGGTACAATAAAGTTGAATACTCACGGTGGATCTATAAGGATGCTTAAAAATGTAAGGTATGTACCAAATCTGAGAAGGAATCTAATTTCTACTGGAACATTGGATCAACTAGGTTACAAGCATGAAGGGAGTGATGGGAAAATCAGATTTCATAAAAACGGTAAGACTGCACTTCAAGGAAAGCTGGTAAATGGTTTGTATATTCTTGATGGACACACTGTCTCTCATGAAATCTGCAATGCTGAAAGTATCAAGATGAGTACAGAGCTGTGGCACAGCAGACTTGGGCACATGAGCTTAAACAATATGAAGATCCTATCTGATAAAGGTTTAATTGAGAAGAAAGAAATTAAAGAGTTACCTTTCTGTGAAAACTGCATCATGGGAAAGTCTAAGAAGCTGAGTTTCAATGTTGGAAAACATGTTACAGAAGATATTCTTGGGTACATTCATGCAGACTTATGGGGTTCACCAAATGTAACTCCCTCAATATCAGGTAAACAATACTTCCTATCTCTTATTGATGACAAGACTAGGAAAGTATGGCTTATATTCCTCAGAACTAAAGATGAAACATTTGAAAGATTCTGTGAGTGGAAAGAATTAGTGGAGAATCAGGTAAATAGAAAGGTGAAGACATTAAGGACTGACAATGGGTTAGAGTTCTGTAACTCAAGGTTTAACGAGTATTGTGCTAAGAATGGAATTGAAAGACACAGAACATGTACTTATACTCCACAGCAGAATGGAGTTGCAGAAAGAATGAACAGAACAGTGATGGAGAAGGTCAGATGCTTGCTAAATGAATCAGGTCTTGAAGAAAGGTTTTGGGCTGAAGCAGCATCTACAACAGCCTACTTGATAAACAGATCTCCTTGTTCAGCCGTAGATCACAATGTGCCAGAGCAGTTGTGGTTAGGGAGGAAACCTGGATATAAGCATCTAAAGAAATTTGGAGCAGTTGCTTATGTTCATCAGGATCAAGGGAAGCTGAAACCAAGAGCACTCAAAGGAGTATTCCTAGGATATCCACAAGGCACAAAAGGTTACAAGATCTGGTTACTTGATGAACATAAGTGTGTGATTAGCAGGAATGTATTATTTAATGAGCATCTGGTGTACAGAGATTTACAAGGCAGTGAGAGACATGAAGGTGACAAAGACTTGTCACAAACAGTCAAGGTCATCTCTGTTTCAGAAACTTCAAACAATCAGGTCACACATAAATCTGATGAAGGTGGAGTTACTATAATAGATAGTAGTGACTCGGATGATGATGATGCTATTGCAGAAGAAGTCACCACAGTAAGCTCACACTTGGAAGACTATCAGTTGGCTAGAGACAGAACTAGGCGTGTTCCAAATCCACCTAAAAGGCTATCTGACTATACTCAGTTTGCCTTTGCTTTAGTTACTGCAGAAGAAATTGGTTCAGAAGAACCAAACTGCTATCATGATGCAAGAAGAGATAAAGACTGGGAAAGATGGAATGGAGGAATGTCAGAAGAAATGCAATCCTTGATTAAGAATGAAACCTGGGACATAGTTGATAGACCTAAAGAAGAAAAGGTCATAAGTTGCAGATGGCTGTATAAAAAGAAGCCTGGTATACCTGGTGTGGAGCCAGAGAGGTATAAGGCAAGACTAGTGGCCAGAGGCTTCTCTCAAAGAGAAGGAATCGACTATCAGGAGGTTTTTGCACCAGTAGTTAAACACATATCAATTCGTATACTAATGTCTTTGGTTGTTGCAGAGGACATGGAATTAGAACAGATGGATGTGAAGACAGCTTTCTTGCATGGAGAACTTGATCAGCCCTTATACATGGAGCAACCTGAGGGATTTGAGGTAAATTCAAATAAAGATCAAGTCTGTTTACTAAAGAAATCTCTTTATGGCTTGAAACAGGCACCTAGGCAATGGAACAACAAGTTTAATGCCTTCATGATGAGTCAAAACTTCATCAGAAGTGATCATGACTCATGTGTTTATGTGAAAGAGGTAAGTAATGAAGAATTTGTTTATCTATTGCTTTATGTTGATGACATGTTGTTGGTAGGTAAGAGTAAGATAGAAGTAGACAAAGTAAAAGAAGTTTTAAGTCTGGAATTTGAAATGAAAGATATGGGAGCTGCCAGTAGGATTCTAGGAATAGATATTAGGAGAGACAGAAAGAATGGTATTTTGTATTTGTCTCAGTCTCAGTATTTGAAGAAGGTTCTACAAAGGTTCAGAATGGATGAAGCCAAATCAGTTAGTACTCCTATTGGTGGTCATTTCAAGTTATCATCTGTCAAGAATGAAGATGAGTGTTTAGATACGGATCTGACTCCTTACTCGAGTGCAGTGGGCAGCATCATGTATGCCATGATTGGGACTAGGCCGGATATAGCCTATGCAATTGGTCTTATCAGTAGGTTTATGAGTAAACCTGGTGACATTCATTGGGAAGCTGTAAAATGGTTACTGAGGTATCTTAAAGGCTCATCTGAATTAAACTTGGTGTATACAAGAGGGAAGGATTTCAGGGTTCAAGGCTATTGTGATTCAGACTATGCAGCAGATCTTGATAGGAGAAGATCCATTAGTGGTTATGTTTTCACAGTGGGAGGCAATACAGTTAGCTGGAAGTCAAATTTGCAGCATATTGTTGCTTTATCTAGTACAGAAGCAGAGTATATTGCTCTTACTGAAGCTGTAAAGGAAGCTATGTGGATCATAGGTCTATTAGAAGATATGAGGCTGAAACCAAAACAGGCTTCAGTCTGGTGTGATTCTCAGTCTGCAATAAGTCTATCAAAGAACAACACCTTTCATGAAAGAACCAAGCATGTATCAACTAAGCTACATTTCATCAGAGACGTCATTGAATCCGGTGAAGTTGAGGTTCATAAGATACATACATCAAAGAATCCTGCAGATATGCTTACTAAAGGCATACCAGTTCACAAATTTAAAGTTGCCTTGGATGTTCTAAGGCTGCTTGGCTAGGAGATGATGGAATCATCATTGCCAGAGGTTAAATCCAAGTAGTGCAGTCCACTAGAGAAGGGAAAATTGAATCAAGGTGGAGTGTTGATTGTTGCAAATGTGATTTCAATTTTCAGGTTAAGCTTAAACCGGAGGAATTGTACAATTGAGCTTGGTCAAATTCGGTTTGCACTAAGTCAAAGAAGAAGTCTAACGGAAAGCTTCTAGTTGCAACATAGTGTTTGCCGTTTTAAAGGAGTTATCTTGTTCTGCTTCTTCTTATCCGTTGTAACTACATTTGATTCCTCTCTCTTCTTCGTTGTTGTTGTATTGAGAGCGAGTGAGGTGAGTTGAGCTGATACACGCCATTGTTGTAAGCTCTTTGAGCTGTGTTCTTCTTGATTCTAGTGGATTGCCGGATTGAATCTGGCCCCAGACGTAGGCTTTGTCACCTCGACATAGCTGAACTGGGTAAACAAATCTTGTGTCGTCTCCTTTGCTTGATTCTTTTCTCTTATTCAGTAACATTCATCTTAAATCAATCGAGATCGTGAGAGAAAAAGAGTCGAAAGAGAGTATAGTTCTTGCGGATTCATTCAAAAACTTTGAACAATTTCAATAATTCGTTTTATATATTGTAATCAATATTTCAGATAATAGTCGTGTCTGACCAAAGATAAGACGTATCTCAACAAATCTGTGGTAAACTTATTTTTGAGATACGAATCAATTTTCCAAGTATCTTCTACTTATAATTATAATTTCTGTCATGTCTGCCACTAATTAAGTTAATCAGATAGGTACTCTAAATTAACAATAATTGTCATCGTTGTCCCTAGACGCATCGTGAAAACTATCCACAAGAGTCACCTGGGTTGGACTGAATATTGCTTTTGATGATCAATATATACTTTATGTTTGGTTTATGTTATCCTAGCTCTCTCACTCTTGATGCTGAAAATGAAGAAAAGAAAACACAAAATATGGATCTCGTTCTCGTTTTCAAATTTTTCCTTTTCTCCTTAATTATTATGTCGAAAGCTTTTACACGAATTCTTACACCTCTTTTTGCCCCAAAAAAAGGAGAAATAAAAGAAATCTTAAACCTTACTATAATCAAACTTGCATTTAATTATTAGGCAGGAAACCACTTTTGTTTTTTGTGTTAATGTTTTTTATAAATAGCATGTAGTATTGTGGGTTCAAATCTAGATAGTAACGCCTGTATAATATTAAAACAAACTACTACACTACATGTTCTGATCAAATACAAATTTTTTTGTTTTATTTTTCAATAAATTTTACATAACAAAGAAAAAACCGGACTCCGAATCTCTTGTAAGTAGATTCTAAAAGCTATTTAAATCGATTTAAAGTAGCCGGGGAGAATCACATAAGCCTTTGGGGTATCATTTAATTGAATCGGGCGAAAGACAGACACGTGGTGCCTTAAACTTTATTCGAACAATGTCTTTGTAAGATTCTGAAATTGAGATTTTAGTTTAATTAAATAAAGACTATGCTAGGGCATAGGTGTTTCTTTTGATAGGACCGTTCCTTGAAAACATATCGCTAACCAAAAACCTGATGTTTTATTAAATAATAATAATTAGTACATAAGAATAAATATACCGCGATTTAGGTCAATGAGAAGCCAAGTTTCTAAAATTGGTGAAATGAGAGAATGTGGATGTGCAAAAACAAAAAACGAATTGTGACGATTATACTTTAGGTAAGCTAGGCTGTCAAGTGTATTAGAACGCTGTTTTGATGTCTAGCAGCCCCGGCCCAACATTTTTGAAAGGCCTTAAGGCAAACAAATATTTAAGATCTATTAAAAAAATTTTAAAAATATTTAGGTATATTTTTTTCAAAGAAAATAATATTTTGTGACTATTTAAAAAATTAAAAATTATAAGCTTTTGCACCTAATTTAAAAAATTTCATGATAAACTTTTTTGAACATTTTTAACATAAAAATAGAATAAAATAGACATATTTACAACATAAATTTTTTAAAAGTTGATAGAAATCCACGGACCGTCGCATCTCTGCTCACCCCTATTCAGTCGGGCCTGTGTGTGGGATTGTGACATCGGAACTTATATGTAACTTATGTAAGATAACATGCAATATATATCAACATATATATATTGAGCGTAATTTCCTAGATATTAAATTCCTATGACTAGTGCAAAATGCTAACAGATAAAATAAAATGTGCATACTTGTCATATGCTATGTTATTGGTACAATCCGAAATTCTGCATAAAGTAAATGTCATGATTTCTTGGGGAAAAAAGAAATAATCTATTTTCCTGTTCGAATTATAGTATTTCCCAAATGCGGCATGCATATGTCCCAATATAATTGTGTTGGAATCGTAAACCATTGTTAAATAAACTAGAACGGATTAAAAAATTCAAAAGCGTACGTACATCTCATATAATTATATCAACTTGGAGTTTATATTTTTAACAAAAAAAAACTTGGAGTTTATTATATATATCAACTTGGTTTACAGATTATTCTTTTAGCTGTGAAACCTTATTAAGGATGGTTGGATGCTCCACTGTCCACTCCATCCCATTTCACATCATTACCAACATTTATAACATTAAGAGAATTAAATTATATATTAACTAGTTTAGAGATTTATTTTTGATCATGCATATCACATTATCACTGATATAGTCGTGTTAGAACTTAGAAATTAATTAGAAAAAGTCTCTCATATAGATCATATGTTACAAAGAAATTATGACTATAATTATTTATTTTTACTCTTTATATATTTTTTTTATGTAGCAGAACATCTATTTATTACACAATTTTTTAAACCGCCTTAACTTAATTTCATCCTAGAAGAAAAATATTCCAATATCTCTATTAATTCTAAACGCAGTTAACATTGTTCATGATGTACATGCTAAAGTACTGTCGTAGCTGTTGACGGATGATAGTTTACAAGCTTTGTTAACAAAGTTCCACTCTTAAAAGATATTACAAAACCAAAAAGAGGTTGGGCCAGCTAATGGTGTTACGGAAATGAAAAAAAATCACGGTTCAATTTTTTTGAAAACTAACTAAGAACATCCACATCGAGAGGTAATAAGAAAGTTTCTCATTAATAATTTTTTTTTTAAAATAACAAAAAAGTAAGAAAAAAAATGAGAGATAGTCTCTCAACTCTTGTCTCTTGATGAAAGACTCATTTAACATGTGTTAATTGATTTTTTTCTAATAATTTAATATTTAAATAAATAAATATTTATAATAAAATATTATATTTGAAAGACTACAAGAATCTCTTTACAATGCAGATGGTCTAAAAGCATTTGTATTGGAAGTTTCTAAAAGAGTATTTCACAATAAATATTTGAAAAATAATAGAAAAAGAATTTGAAAAACTCTAATGAGAAACTGTAGTCTCTAGTTGAGAAACTCATTTGACATGCGTCTTTATATAATTAGTTTATTATTTTTAATGATTTAATATTTAAATAAATAACTATTTATATTAAAATATTATATTTGAAAGATTCTTATAGTCTCTTAGCAATGTAGATGGTCTAATACCACTCGTATCTTCGGTCGGGAAGATTAAAGTTTTCGACTCAATCTCCGGTTTATATGAAAAAAGTATTATAAAACTAAAAGGAATTTAATTAATTCGTAAAACTAATGGTTCTTAAATAAAACACTAATAAACATTACTTGAAACCCCAATGACTGACCAAAATCGCTATGTTATGGTCAAAATTCTCTTATCAAGAATAAAACTTTGAGTATTTTCTTTAAACTTTATGTGTATATTTTAATTCCTGCATGTTTATGGAGACCAATAAAAGTTTTTTTTATATGGAAACTAATAAAAGTTTGTGAGGGACTAGACTTCGCTCGTTTGTTGTTTCAGTATTGTATCTAGATGGTTTCAACATTCATATGTAGCATCGAGATATAAGATTTAGATATTTGGTTCCAAAATTAGTTTTTGCATATGGGAGTTTCATTTGGGTAATATTTTGTTGATATGCAACATTGTGATAATCGAACAATAACTCAATTAATGATTCCTCCAAAATAATTTTGTTTTAAGAAATATATAGTGCATAATAATTAATAAAAAATTGATAGAGTATATTGGCCAACCTTAATTATCCGAAGGCATCTTGTCCTTTCTTTTAAAGATTCAATGTTGATGGGACCATAAGTTTAGTGCTTCTTCTTGATAAGATATTTTTAATATCTAAGTTGTATTCCTCTTCTTTTCACAGAAATCCATCAATTATATAATGAACACATATATTGTGTTTTTTTTTCTCCTCTAATAGATATGTTTTTAAAAAACAACGTAACAGTGTATTTACATAAAACTAGCCATGAAAAATAACTCACTAAAAAAGAAGTAAATTGGACTTTAAATATATGTGCCTGACTAGAGAGGTTGTTACTAGCTGGAGAGATCTCAGTTGGTGAAGAGAATGAGAGTTATCAAGCAAGGCTACTGGAAATGGTTCAAATACGTCACATGTGGCTTAAGACTTAGGACTTCATACTTCGTTGATATGTGACACAGTTAATCTCTGTGACCAACAAAATTTAGTGCCCCCATATTGGCAATAACCACGGATATGAGACATCTAATATATGTATTATGTTCTAGATTATATCATGATGTCATTGACTCAAGTGTATAGTGCTTGGTTTTACCGAGTGTCTAACAAATATACATGCCAATTTAGCAAATAATTTAATCGTATGCAATTTAAGGAATCAAACTAATCTCCTAAATGAGCTAATTCAATAGAGAAAGTTTGGTCACCATATTTTTAATTGGGTTGCGATAGCGAATTAAAAGATCTTGGTTCATCTCACCAAAGAATACAATATCAACCGGCAACATAAACCATCTCAACTCATGCTGCTCATATGCGAATGCAATTTTGTTTCAAACAGAAGTTGAACTCAAGGAGAATCGAGTTTATGTTTTACCCTAGATCCAATGATGCGTTTGGACTGTTTGAATTTTCTTATGAAAATTTAATTGGTTCCTTATTATAAGATCCATATATATATTCGAAGAAATAATTTGTTCGAATGTCTAATAATACTATACTACTTAGATTTTCCATCATTTATCAATTAATGCATATATTAAAGTTATCTTAAGAAACCCACTTTCGCTTATCACAAAGCTCATAGTTAATTTTAAAGCATGCATTAGGATAAATAATTACAAATTAGGGAGTGGAGAATCAAAAGAAGCTTTATGCCCCTATAAGGCTAGAATACATGAAATCAAACCAAGTGTCAATCATAGATACGATCTTGAGAGCCAATGAGCGCAAAGATGCGAGGAACAAGAAGCAACAGATCGATCACACACTTTCTGGGTTTTGCATGTTTGATGCATTTTGATTTGACAGATACTCTTTAATTACTTCCTTCTTACTTACTTAACCTGACCCATCTCTCTCCCTCTTTCTTAAAATATAGTATTGCTTAAACTGTTTTTAAAAAGATCAATAAATTAAATCTAAGGTTAAAGTTTCTTTTTAGGAAGTATTGAAATTTGCGTGCACACCATTTTATCTTTTGATGGCAAATGTAAATTATTTATAAGGACCCCATTTTAACACTATTTTGAATACTCACCTTGACTTATTAAAAAAGATTTCTAACTGAATACATTCACCACTAGATTATCATATTTTTAATTATGGTTTCTGTAAAGATGAATTAAATTAATTAATTCTTTTGACCGGCCATGATTCTAACTAATATCAAATCCGTATGCCACTTGTGTTTATTTCTTGTGTATCTCTATATGCTGTGTGTACATATATATACATGAGATAAGAGATAAAGGGAAACAAAAAATGGGATGTTTACAACATTGGTCTGAAAAATCAGTAACCTTAACCAAACGTGTGGTCATTCAATTTATATTGATCTAATGAGTAAAGATCAATCAAACGTCTAATGTCTAGGTATATATTGGAATGTTAATGGCTAACTTTCGAAGTTTAGAGATTAAATTGGTGCATTTTCTATTGAGATATAAGAAAATAATACCATATTCCAAGAAGAAAAAGTGAGTTGAAAACAACGTACTGTTGAAGAAGAATAAGATTCAGGAGTTTGTCACGTAGAGAAAGGGCAAAGCAAGATGGCCAAAACACATTTAGAAAGAAAACAAATAATTTAATCAACTAACAAAGAAAAGAGTGTTAATTCAATTAATAAATACACATAACAAAAGAAAAGCTACATTGTTACCTAACATGGGCAGGTCATTGGTTCTCCACCACGATGAGATGCACATGATCCCCTCTTTTAATATTAACTAATTATGCTTAATGACCATTGTTTTTGTTAAAGGCTTAATGACCATCACTTAATTGTTCTTTAGTGGTTAAAAAATGGGTTAAGAATTACAAGTCGATAAATGTGAAAAACGTATAATTTAATATAGATGAAATAAAAATGGTATATATAAATCAATCTATTCATTAATATTAAAATCATCAACTACTTTTTTCAGTATGTAATATCAGCTTTATAATATTTTTTAATTTATTACTATATAATCCATGATGTCTTATAATTACAAGAAGCGAAGTTAAATTTATAAAACACATGAAAACATAAAGAGGGTTTTACATACGATTTCTCTATTAATTGATTTTGAGATGAATTTTATGTACTTTTAATAATTTTATAACCCAAAATTTATGTATTGAATCATAGACTGGAATTCAGTAAAAAAAAAAAAAAAAAAACCTATATTTAAGAGTGTTGATCTTTGAGAGACATATTAAGAATCATCCATGCATTGATAAATACTCCATAAGAGACCAACTAAATGTGTCTCGTGTTTTGTCAAAGGAAAAAAAATTAATTAAATTTTTATTAAGTTTAAGATTTCGATTATGGAATAATACGATATTTGTAATTAAAACTTATACAGAATAAAAAAATTTTGGCTTAATGAAAACATATGAAAACATATGATAATATATTTAGGATGGCTGTCATGAATTAACTAAATTAATTCAAAAACATAAAACATTTTTTGGGCCAGTGAGGTATTTGGAATGCTAAATTGAACAAGAAAAGATCTTTAGAAAGATACAACTTACAGTGGATATTATGTGACAAAATGATCGGAATTTTTTTTTTGAAGATATTTTTAATATATTTCTTTATTAAACGATCAGAATAGTTTATTTGATATAAATTTAGGAACTTCGTGAACGTGTTGTTTATTATTAACACAGAAGGATATATATAGTTTGTTAGTATGAAGTCTTTTTTTTTTTTTTTTTTTGGATGACCCAGGTATCCCAATCCTATGGGCCAGACTAGCCCACATCGTGCGTGCCTTGCGGCCGGCAAGCGTGGTTCCTGGAGGCCGCATTGCCCATATTAAATTACTGTGGTGGCCACGTGATGTGACGTAGTTGCCAGGGCTCGAACTCAGGGTTTGGGAGAGTATTACCACTGTCCCCCCCTTCCTTCTTACCACTAGCCCACAATCACGTGGTTTATGAAGTCTCTTTTAGCTTAGTTCTACTTCCTAATCCTCGTGTATATGTAAACTCACTTGTGCATACTTTTGGATTAATGAGAACCTATTTTTACATTTGAGAGTTAATATTTATAAAATAGAACATGAAGTTCCTAAATTTATATCAAAAAAACTATGCTGGTCGTTTATGAACTTATGACAAATGACATGATAGAAATAAAGGGTTTTGAGTTTCTATAAGAGTTCCTTATGAAGTTCCTAAATAAAGGGCTTCACTTCGTAAATTGTATATATAGGAGTTTCTTTGTTTAGGAATATTGTGTTGTTTAAAACTACAGTAAAACCTCTATAAATTAATACTCTATAAATTAATAATCACTATAAATTAATAAATTCTTCTAGTCCCGAGTCGGGTCAGTGAAAAATTTAACACAATTCGATAAGATAATAAGATAATAATTTTTTTGAAATTCCTATGTAAATATATGGTCCCAACAATAGGATAAATTAATAATTATAAATTTTATGCATACATACCTAAGACAATTTTGTAAAATATAAATATGTTGTTGTTTGTTTATTCTAAAAATTAGAATCTTGGTAGAGCTCATCTATAGTCTTCTTTATTGCATCCACAAATTCCGGTATTGTATTCACATAACTTTTTGCGTATTTAATCCGTCATGGTTGATTTGGCAACATCTTTTAGGTGAGGAGTCATTGCTAAGTTTGGCGTAAAAAAACATACGATGACGTGAAGAATGCTTGATGAATTACCAAAAAGAGTTATTAAAGCAGAAAAGTGTCGTAGAAGACAAAAAAATAAATAAATACAAAAAATAGAATATTAATAGAATATATATATATATATATATATAATATTGACAATATCCATAAGAAAGTTCAAATTAAATAAAAATAAAAAAATTATGAAGTGAAATTTTTTTATCTCTTTTAATTAATAATTTATTAATTTATCATCATAAATTAATAGTATTAATTTATCGATAAATTAAAACCTCTATAAGATAATAAATTTTGGAAGTCCCAACATTAAGTTCTTTAATTTGTTTTATATTTGTTTATTTTTTAAAACTAAACAAAACAAACAAAACTTTTTTCAGACACGCGGGATATTTGTGTGTCACTCCGTTACAAAACTACTATCATGTAATTTGTTTATATAAGGTAAGAATCGCTTGATGGGGAGTTATATATTTAAATGGACAATGATGTTTGGCCTCATTTGAAAAAATTACACATCAGTTAATGGACAATTGTGTTTTAAAAAAATAAAATAATAACATGCCATTTAAGAACTCAATTTTTTTTTTGTTATAGTCTTGTAGACGTCAATTTTTTCTTTCACGAGTTATTATTTTATTTTTTTCTACTTTCCCAATTTTTATTCTTCACCAAACTTTAAAATAACTTATAAAAATATACCACAATGGATTGTTAAACAGATTTGGACTGTGAAACATTAGTGCATGTCAGGTCATATGTCACATCGGATGTAAGATCAATCAATCAAATACAACCTAGGATTTAAATTATACTACAAGTTAGAGGAGGAAGGCTAGTATAATACAAACCCCTTAAAATAACAAACAAATGTTTTTTGACGGAGATTTCGCATGTAAAGTTATATACTTTGTAGGAATGCATACTTAACATATAACATATATGAGCACATACATATACATTTATAAGAGAAAAGGAGGCTGATGTGGAAAAAAGGTGCTTTAAGAAGCAGAGAAGTTAGTGGGAGAATATGACAATGGAGATTATATATAAAGAGAAGAAGGTGGCATGAGTTTGGTTATAGCTTGACAGTTTTCTCCGAAGAAACAGAGAAACCAAAGAGTTAAGTGGGGAACCTCGAAGCTAGTTCAAACTAGTGGGAGGTTGTTTCACGTTCTAAGTTCATAAATCCTAATTTAAACGCAAACCCGAAAGTTAAATCATCTGATAGAGAGATGGCTCGTGGAAAGATTCAGCTTAAGAGGATTGAGAACCCGGTTCACAGACAAGTGACGTTTTGCAAGAGGAGAACTGGTCTTCTCAAGAAGGCTAAGGAGCTCTCTGTGCTCTGTGACGCCGAGATCGGTGTTGTGATCTTCTCTCCGCAGGGCAAGCTCTTTGAGCTCGCTACTAAAGGGTATTAATTAATTATTTCTCATAGTGTCCATATTTGTATTTGTGATTAACGAGTAATTATATATGGCAATTTGATTGAACATCAGAACAATGGAGGGAATGATTGATAAGTACATGAAGTGCACTGGTGGGGGTCGTGGTTCTTCTTCTGCTACTTTTACTGCTCAAGAACAACTTCAACCCCCAAATCTTGTACGTCTATTTTTTCTTCGTTTTCATTAGTTATTATGTGTTTGTTTTTTTTAATGGAATTTTTGGGTTTATTAAAACTAGTCGGTGCTCAATGGTCTTTAATCACTTCTTTCCATTTCGTTATTTTGGAGTAATTAGTCTCTTTTTTCTTCCATAAAGGTAAAAATATTATTTTTGTATATAAAATGATATGATAACACGTGTTGACATGCAGAGGAAAACTCTGTTGGACGTTGTAAATTGATTTGAAATTAAAATATTCAGGAAGTTAGGTAGGGCACCTGATTCCGATTCTTCATGAAATAGTTAGTGAAATACAACATTCATTGCACTTAGCTCTCCCATTCTCCGAATTCGTATTCATTTGTCGACTAGTATGAGAAACTGACAGACATATTGTGGAACGTTTTGTATAAAGTGGAAACAAATTGAGTCAAATTAGTTACTGTTAAAGTAAAAGATGCTTAGAGACAACTATAGACCCAATATTACAATTTAAAATATTTTTATATTTTTGGCTATCCAATCACAGTTTATTTCAAAGGAAGCTGTACCATTGGTTTATAATCAGCACAATCTTTTGATAAAAGTTGCTCTGACCACTTTATTTCATTTTCTTTTATTGATGCATATACGTATTTCATGTTCTTGAGTATATGTGTGTGCCTGCGAACATGGTCACTAATTGGAATTCAAAATCTTCAATTTTTATTCACCCGCTTTTAAATATGAGTTACTAATAATAAATTTAATTTTCTAGGATCCAAAAGATGAGATCAACGTGCTTAAGCAAGAGATTGAGATGCTTCAGAAAGGGATAAGGTATAATATATATATATATATATGTATATGTATATATGTTGATTATTTACATACCATTCCTCGCTAAGGTATCAATATGGGTTTATAAATGCATACACATATATATGTAAATATAATAAAATGGATTCAGGTATATGTTTGGAGGAGGTGATGGGGCGATGAATCTTGAAGAACTTCTTTTGCTTGAGAAGCATCTTGAGTATTGGATTTCTCAGATTCGCTCTGCTAAGGTATACATGCATTAATGCATATACCATACATATGTTGGGGAGAGTGAATATAAAATAATATTGACTACAAATTTTATATGTCAAATTTTCAGATGGATATCATGCTTCAAGAAATTCAGTCATTGAGGAACAAGGTAAGCATATAAATTCATTAGAAATTTAGCTTTAAACCAGTTATATATGAGTCAAGATTTTGGTTGATAATTAAGAACAATACAAAAAGTTAAATTATTGCGACATTGTATTTAACGGGTTCTTTTTGTTTTTGTTTTTGTTTTTGTTTTTGTGTGTAAAGGAAGGAGTCCTCAAAAACACCAATAAGTATCTCCTCGAAAAGGTAACAACATCACTAGCTAGTATAACATTGATCTCATCATATAATATTTTATGAAATTGAAGATCTATCAGTGGAGTTATATCCAATTGTATCTCTTGAACTAGACGCACTACTCCGAGATCTTTAATTAGATTACTTTGCTAAAATCTTTTCTAATGATTTGTTTTGTTGTTCTGTGTTGGTGAATTAATGCAGATAGAGGAGAACAACAATAGCATATTAGATGCTAACTTCGCAACTGTGGAGACTAATTATTCTTATCCGCTAACCATGCCAAGTGAAATATTTCAGTTCTAGACCATAGGGTATTTGAAGACTATGTCTTACGAATTTAAATAACCTTGGTAAGTCTATTATAGTGTTGTTAAATCACACATAATTATAATAAAGCCTGTGGAACTTTGATAGGCAGTTGAAAAATCTATCTGTATGTTTTTTTCCTCTTGTTTTTCATTTGTTGGTCTGAACATAAAATGGCTACAAGTGTGGTGTGTACTTAAAACTCTTTCTAGTTTCTATCTATGTTCTGAATTTATGGATTATTTGGTTTTGGGTTTAATTGAGGATTGATCTCCTCTTTTTCAGTGTATTTCAATTGTTATCTTTTTTGTGTAAATATGTGAATTGTTGTCCATGATGAAAAATAATGTCGACAAATAATATACGATGGAAAATAGAAATTCGACACAAATTTTATATTTTCTTTGATTTGATTCCAAAACTGATCTTGTCATGAAATTTGAAACTAATCTGCCAATTTTTTAATTATCTCAACGTTCGATTGGACTACAATTTATCGGGGGAAATTATGTCTCAACGTTCGATTGGACTACAAATTATCTTATAATATTATGTCTCATAATATTAGATGTTTTTACAATTTTGTTTTGTTCTATTTATTTATACAGATTTTGAATTTTTTTTATATATTTTGATTTTTCAAATTCTGCCCTTTTTTATAATTATATTTTAAATAATATTTTATTTTAAAAATATATATTTTTAATAAACATATTTTTATCTAAAACATTTAATATTATGGAATAGAAAGAATACCATTTAGTTTGTCCCACTTTCGTACCTTTTAAAATTTATTACACAGTCTGATAAGTCAAAACATTAAAAGTCAACCCTAAAATGAATGACATGTTGAATCTACAACCATCATTTGTAATACTAGAAGAGACTTTATATGATGCTTTTTCTGCCCTCTTCTACGACATAATTGGTCTTCACGATTTGACCGTGAAAGCATATTAAACATCATTGATATTAACGACGATTTAAATGCAACGTTTTTTCTGTAAGAAAAAAACTAATCTTCATGGTTTACTTTCCTCTATTTCAGTCAACTACTATAACTTACGATAATTTCATATAATGAGCTTGATGAAATCGACTTTTAATAAATGATATTTTGTTTAGTTGAGCTAAACGTTTCCGTAATTATTCAAATATCAATCATATGTAATAAAAGAACAAATGTTTTTTTTTTGTGATACCTAAACACATTATAAATTGGCACATACATTTATATCATCTAAATTCTATTTTTGTAATTTTCAGCATACGTTAATTGCTAAATCCTCTCGATCTACCTACATTTCAAATGTTTCTCATCACTGGTTATTATTACTGTGTGGTAGAAGACAGATAGACACATTTATTACTCTTCACCGAAACGCTTACCTCTTTGTCTATAAATTTCTCTAATTCCATCTTTTTCTTCACCCCAAAAATTAATACAACAAAAATTTAAAGCTACACCTTTAAACACAAACTACTTCACAATGGCTTTCCACTTCCGGCAACTTTGCTTTTTCTCAGCTCTTCTAGCGGTGGTTATTCAACTCCTTCATGGCGTCTCCGGCCAACTAGTTGTGGTTGAGGAACCTATTTCTGCTCCTCCGCCTCCATTGGTCGACCTAAACGGCGGTGATGGCATTGTGCCGGCAATGTTTGTCTTCGGTGACTCTCTTATAGACAATGGAAATAACAATAACATCGCTTCCTTTGCTAAAGCCAATTATTTTCCTTACGGCATCGATTTCAATGGCGGTCCGACCGGTCGGTTTTGCAATGGCTTAACCATGGTTGACGGGATTGGTACGTTTTTTTACTACAGGTTTACATATACACATGCATTGTCTTAAATCTTCTCTTCAAAACATGTTTTCTTTCCTCCTTAAACTGGAAAAAATTGTATATAAAAAACTGAATACAGTTTAGATGAGGCTGATATATAAAGTGTTTCATATATGATGCATGCATGCACTGATCATATAGCTCAACTATTGGGGCTGCCATTGATTCCTGCGTACTCGGAAGCTACCGGAGATCAAGTACTTCGTGGTGTCAACTATGCTTCCGCAGCCGCCGGGATTCTTCCTGACACCGGGGGAAACTTTGTAAGTTACTTTTTATACAAAAAATATATTCGTACGTAATTGCATTGCATGTTACACATATACACTCTTTGTTGTAGGAAATGTATGTTATCCGAATAGTATAGATCTACTTGTATCTACTAATTAACCAACCGGTATCTATATTATATGTAAGTACTTACATGATTTTTTGAAGTTTATCTAATTTTTTGTTATGAACTTTAGAAAAGAAAAAAAGAAGTAAATCTCAAATTTATTCATTTGTGTGTTTTAATAAAGGGCTAACTAACAATCACGTAACTTGTATTTGTAAACTGGTTATTGAAGGTTAATTATTATGACTTAAAATCATTAATGAATTGCTTTTTCAAAATTTTATTTAAACTTTTAGATTATTGATTTTTTTTTGTATTAGAAAATTTTAAATAATTGATTAAAAAGTATGACAAAATAATAAGCAGTCAATCCAAATACTTTCACTCGTGGTCACATAACATGGCATCTGTTCATTATCAACATTTACATTGTAGCTACATATTGTTCCCGAGAAAAATGGTTGTGCATGGCCCGGCTAAATGCAAGGATTAATTAATTATGTAACGTTGAGTTTGATGATTTGGTGGTCAGGTGGGGCGCATACCTTTCGACCAGCAGATTCATAACTTTGAGACAACGTTAGATCAGGTCGCGAGCAAGTTCGATGGTGCAGTGGCCATTGCGGATTCGGTGGCTCGAAGCTTGTTCTTCATTGGAATGGGAAGCAACGACTATCTCAACAATTACTTGATGCCTAATTTCCCTACCCGTAGCCAATTCAATTCCCAACAATTCGGCGATCTCTTGGTTCAACATTACACCAATCAACTCACCGTAACACAACAAAAACACCTCTCTAATCTTACTAATTAAGAAAGAAGCTATAAAATGTAATAATTTTTTTTTTGTTTTTTTTGGTAATGTAGAGACTGTATAATCTAGGTGGTCGAAAATTTGTAGTGGCCGGACTTGGAAGAATGGGATGCATTCCAAGCATTCTAGCTCAAGGAAACGACGGTAAATGCTCCCAAGAAGTGAACCAACTTGTTCTTCCTTTCAACACAAACGTCAAAACAATGATCTCTAATCTCAGCCAGAATCTCCCGGGCGCTAATTTCATTTACCTCGATATCGCTCATATGTTCGAAGATATCGTTGCTAACCAAGCAGCTTATGGTAATTAACAAACGTTAAGCTAGCTGCTAGCTAAACCAACTCTTATTAATATCGATAGCTAATATAATGGTGTGTTGTTGTATATAGGGTTTACTACTATGGACAAAGGATGTTGTGGTATAGGAAAAAACAGAGGACAAATCACTTGTCTTCCCTTTGAAACGCCTTGTCCTAACAGAGATCAGTATGTATTTTGGGACGCTTTTCATCCTACGGAGAAAGTTAATCTTATAATGGCAAAGAAGGCGTTTTCCGGTGACCGCACAGTTGCATATCCGATCAACATTCAGGAACTGGCTAGTCTCAATTAGTAGAGAACATCGACTATGAAGACTATCAAGAAATTTGAAGTCTTTGTAACTTTTTCATGCAAGGTTTTGAGTCAAATCTGTTTTCCTTTTAATACGTTTTGAAAACGTCTACTATGTCATCAAACGGTCCAAATCAATCTACTTGTTGTTGCCCTTTTTAAAAAAAAATCAATTATGAAATTATGAAAAAAACATAATATTGTTTTCTATATAAGCATCATCCAACTATAAAATTTTATTTTACCGGCGGATTAAAGTTAGGGACAGAATTTACCGCCGGAGACACCATAGTTCCGGTGACTAGGCACCGTGAAATGTCTGAGCCGTCCCTCTTGCTCCGTCATGTAATCTCTACACAGAAACGCCACTGAGAACTCATCCTCCACCATCCTATCGACATCGTGCACAAACACAGCCGTCGTCTCTCCTTCATCCTTCCGTTTCCTCGCGATCATCCCCGCCGTATAAATCGCCGTCATCCTCCCCGGAGCTTCTTCATGAAACCCCGTCGGAGCATCCACCATGATTAAATCCCAGTCTGTCTCGTAAACCACCTCCGGTAAGCCTTTCAACGCAAGCTCGCACGTGGAAACCCTAAGATCAGTTGACACGCTACGACACTCCTCCTCTCTATCTCTCGCCGCAGCCATCAGAGCCGCCGCGTCTCTTACCTTGGTCTTGTACCGGACGTGGTACGATTCCAATGACGGGAATTTCTCAGTGATCTGACGGATCCATGACTCGTCCTCTTCTAAGAAAATGGTTCTTCCTCCGTAATTTAACGTCGCCCACATCAAGCTGTCATGACCAAGACCAAATACCAAGAAATTGCACGGACATTTCTTCTCTAAGACCTGATGCAAATTTCTTTATATCATTTTTGCTTGTGTCATTACAATTCACACTATCTTATAACTCGGCAACAATACTAGCTAGTACTAAAGATTTAATTACGGTAATATATGTTTATTACGTCTACAATTCACTAGATTTGAAAGTTATGATATCATTAGAATAAATGATTAGACTAAGGTCATTAATTTAACTGATTCAGCTAATCATCTTGATTTTTTCGTAAATTTAAGTGTTAGTTACCTTCTTGGTGACGGAGATTTCGGAGAGTGTTTGCTGAGGAGTGACATTAGAGGCGGCGTAGTGGATGAGAGCGTTGGCGATCGAAGGAGGGGTCTTATTACAACTTGCGGATTCTTGGCTCTGTAATTTAGTTCCGGTGTATGAATTGGAGATCCGGAGAGTGTTGTTGTCCGGAGGCTGAAATGAAGACGGAGAGAAACCGGTTCTGGTGATGAAGAAGAGAGTGATTACGACAAGAGATGCAAAGGTAGAGAGTATGTGTTTCAGGGTTATCGGAAATGGAAGATTAGTCGTCATTTGGGATGCATAGAGATAGATTGTGTTCAAGTGAGAGACGTTACAGTTTTTACTGCAACGGAAGGGTTTTTGTGTACTTTAGGGGACAAAGAGACAAAAGATTTTTAATTTTTCTTTTGAGCTTTGTCCACCTGTTGGTTTGATTATAGTTGTGTCTTAAAATGATTCGTCGGTACTAGCAATAATAACATAATAAAATGAAGGCGTCGGTGTCATCACCTTAGAGGACCAAGTTTAAATAGTTAAAGAGTACTACTAGAGTAATAGAACAGTTACAAATTACAATACTATATTGTCACTCCATTACAAATTACAAGTCAAGTGTTTTTTCAATAATCTACATTTTTATTGTATAACACTACTTATAGGAAACTCCGTCAATTTTGTTTTGTTTAGATACTTGTTTTTTTTTTTTTCTGTCAATGTTTTGTTTAGATACTATCTCGACTCAGTCACAATGGTAAATAGAAGATATTTTCTTTATATAAATTACACTAGTTACACCTTCTTTCTAACCATGGCCAAATTTTTTTTTTTTTTTTTTTAACCATGGCCAAATCATAGCTTTCAGGTACTTTATCTGAGGTGCTTCTCTGTTTTACATCTCTGTTTTGCTACTTTATTCGGGTTCGTCGATATGGATTCAAAACACACTCAGCAGCGGGAAAACGGAAAAGCCAATCTCATTATTCAAATGTTTTATTAATACAGTTAGGCTTTTTACCTGCAGTAGAAAATTTATAGACTTAAAACAAATTATGCTAAAAAACCAAAAAAACCTGCAAGTTCAGAGCCTGAGGTTGACCACATAATGTATGGTATTCCTTTTTAGGTGATTTTACATGACGGGTTAGAGACAGCATCATCCGTCACAGCCTCAAACCAAAGCACGGAGAGCCTTCACCGTGATTCCGAAGGCAGTTCTTGATGAAAGGTTTATAAAAAAGAAACGGGAAGCCAAAAGAATCAAATAACTAACTATCTATATTCCCAACTAGACTGCTACTTAAGTTAAAAGGTAAAAGACTTTTATAAGTTTGTTGTAATGGTTGTTGCAGGGCTTTATTTAAAGCCCTATGAGAAGAGCTTGTAGGTTCTTGCTGAAAGGATAATGTGTCTCATTCCTCCAATCGGCGCAAGAATTGCTATCAAGATTCCAATGATTATTGCTACCTGTATGTTAAACAAACGGATTAAAGAGTTATTGGGTTAATTAGCTTTGTGACTGTGTCTTGTTGAATCAAGAAACAAAGACTAACCCAAGAGCAAAACCAATGGACGCTATATCGTTTTGGTCGCTTCATGATCAACCATATAATGCAAGGCAACTGAAAATTAAAGAGGGATATCATCATTATCCATCTTTATAAACTAATGTTTGCAAAGAACTAGGTATATATGGTGACTTACGAAATACGAGGTTGATGAGAAGACGAGGCCACCGAAGAACCCTAAAAGACCTCCGAAAAAGGGGATACAAACTGCTACAAGACAAATCAATGCTGCACAAACCAAGAATCTCAGTTTCCATTCCTCCAGGAGAAAGAAAAAGTAAAAAAAAAAAAGAAGGTAAATGAGAACTAACCAACATATGTACTACGTGCGACTAGACGCAGTGTTGTTGAAGGAGTGAATTTCAGTGTTTTTACAAGATACGACTCGATCGTGTCAAACACAATCATCGCAAAAACCTGTCAAGATGATCATTGTAATCAAAGTTGAAGAAACTTTTAACTAAGGGAACAAAAGATAAGGAAAAAACTAGACCTGATAACTCCCAATGACATGGATAAAGACCATAAAATTAGCAGCAGCTATAAGCCAAGCTGGTCTCTCTAAGGAAATGAGAACATCATCCTCAACAAGATCACCAAAAGCCCAATAACCGGAGATAGCCACAAAAAGGTAACAAATGATGACGATTACGTAAGCGACGACAACTCCTTTCCACATTGGTTTCTTGGAAGGGACTTCAGGTGTTGAAGGAATAGTGGCTTGGATCTCAAGAACCACACTGTGTCCTGCAAACGCAAACGCTATGGTTCCAATGCCGTTAAATGCATCAAAGACCATTGAGGCCACCGTGTCTCCTCTGACTCCGTAACTTGACGGATGGTGTTGCGTTCCTTTCGCTATTGACGCTACGGACGCTATCATTGAGTAACTGCAACAAATTTAAGTGTCCTTAGAAACAGATCACAAAACAAAACACACAAATTTTTTTGTCTTGTTTTGGGTTGGGTTTGGTTACAATACAGGAAAGACATGAGGGCGGCGAGGAGAGACACGATCTTGATCGAGTTGAAATCAGGAGATTGAGAGAGCACAAGCTGGAGTGCGCCGAATCCGAGGATGTAATAAGTCTGACGTATATGTTCGAGATTAGGAAAGAGAAGCTCGACAAATTTCTTAAGCGATTTGCCTCCGGTCACGTTGTAGACTATGTCGGAAGCGATCTGCACCATAAGCTGTTGAGGCAAGACGATCCAGTAACCTAGTTTTGGTCCGAACGCTTCTTGGCCTAGTTCGGGGTAACGGTCTAACCGTTTCCCGGGAACAGCTTCATGCAACTCCACCATTTGCCACAACGAGTAGAACGTTATAACCCATGACAATATTATAGCAATAAGTCCAGGTCCCCTGTTAATTAACAAATTTATCGTTACTTTATGAAGAAGACAAAACATTAAAAAAAAAAAAAAAGTATATACCATCCAAGTTGTGACATGGCGAAAGGGAGACCAAGAACTCCGGCGCCGACCATTGCGGTGACATTGTGGAAGGCGGAGTAATACCATTTGGCCTCTCTAGACGCTGTTACGGGTAACCAATCGTCGTAATCCATTTGCCGGTTATTATTATTATCCGCTGATCTCCCTTTGTTCTCCTCATCATCCTGGTCAAGATTTGTGGCATGGTTAATATACGGATGTGAAAATGTTGAAGAATGACTTAAAAAGCACTAAGCGCTTAACATTACATTTTGTTTCACAGGAAATGTAATAGGAGTGAGAAAAAAATATGATAAAAATGCTAAAGCCTCATTGATGAACATTATTCATGTGATATTATTAAGATAAAAATATATTTGTAAGGTAGACAAAACATAATTACCGCTGGAGGAGGTACGCGGTATGTCATTCTTGTCTTGTGTTTTCTTTAATACCCACCAAAAAAAAAATAAGATACAAGAAAGTGTATTTATTTTTTGATACAATATGTATAGAGAAGAAAACAAACAAAAAAAAGAAGAAAATAAAGAGAAGAGTAATTACTAGTAAATGAGGATTACAAAAGGTGATGTGTTTAAATAGAGAGGTAAATAATTAGATTACTTGTGGATCCTAGGAAAGTGAGGATGGTCTTTTGAACGAGTCTGCAAACTTAAAAAGTGACTCACAAATCCAACGACTCTGGTCTCTTCTTATTTATTTTTCTTTCAGATCTTTTCTTCTTGACCCTCATTTCTAGCCTTGCTCGTCCCGAGGTCCCAGCTTTTCCACATTTCTGTAAGGCTTTTATTGAAGACGATAACAAAAAGTCTACAAATCGTATAACATTTTAAATGAGAATATTTCATAATTAATAAATTACACAACTTATAAGCTTTTTAATATGGAATATTATGTCCGGGTCTTTTAGTTTGTAAGAAAATCATCAATATTAAAAATTCTGAAGTATGGCCTAGTATGTTTGATTTTGAGTCTTTGACATTCTGTTCATTAAGCATTGAATTCACGATTTGTACATTATATGTGTGTTTATAATACCATTTTGTTCTTGTAAATTGGAAAATGATTAAAAGATCTTAAGATATTCGAACTTAAAACTTTATACAATCTTATATAATAAAGTAAGGTTCGTTTAACTACAAGCTGACACGTGTCATCTTTCTTTTAACCTTGATTTTAACTATTTCTGTATTTTACCTTTTCATATTCTCATTTATAATATAAATGTATATAAAAACAATAATTTCTATTAATTACACATTTAGTTGTGAAAACAAGCTTGCCCAGCACCGGAGGCTTTCCTTTTGTCAAACCCCCAGAAGATTTGTTTATCTTCTCATATCCTTTAAACTTGCTTCTTTATAAAGTTAAACCAAAAAATATATACTAATTTTCGTGATTATTATTTCTAAAGATAAAAACTGTAGAAAAGTCTTATCAATAACAAAAACATTTTTATAATAATTTAACGATCAAATTCGACTAAACACATTAACGCGTGGGTAACTACCTAGTTTAAAATGTATTTAGAGTTTTATTAGATTAGTTTAACAAACAAAAAAAATGATATAATTATTTGTTAACTAGATTTAGCGTGGGAAATCTGAGTTTTCTCTAAGTTCCTACGCCTCCTTGCACCTCTTTCTCTCTATCTCTTCTCTCTCTATCTCTTCTCTCTCGCCCTCATCTTTCTCCTAAGGTTAGAATCCATATCGATCGCTTCTTCTTTGTTTCATCGATTCTATTTCCTTGTTACTGTTTGCTCTGTGTTTGTTTTGATTAGTTTTAACAATTTTGTTCCGTTTTGATGTTTAGACGACTAAGTCTTACCATTGATCTGTGCTAATATCGCTTTGATTCATGTTTGTTTTGATAGGTCTGTTGTTACGTATCGTTCGTTTTTTCTTAACTCGATCTGGTTTGATAGATCCTTTAAATATGATAATTTAATCAGATCGAACGCTTCACAAATCTCTTGTATTTTCAGTTTTTTGTTCAACTTATTTTGATTGGTGGTAAACTCTAGTAGTAATCTTACGAATTCCAGATCCTTTTATGTTGATAATATTTTACGAAAACCATAGTTTACTGCTTTACTTGTTTATATCTTCATGTTTTGTATGTTTTTTTCTCTGTTTTGTTGAAAGTAACATGTTTTCAATTGCTCTCTTTTTTTTTATAAGCTAAAGTTCCCAAGTTATTGTTTGTATGGTTTTTAAATATTTCAGTACATTCATTCAATTTCTAATTCTTTTTTTCTGTAATATTGCAGAGATTTTGTAGGTGACAATCAAAAGTTTGACAAAATGGTAAGACTTTACTTTTTCGTTTTTATCTCTCTCTAAATTATTACTTGCTATTGGAATTCAAGCTTTATACTTTTATACACTTGCAGGTGAAGTTTACAGCTGAGGAGCTACGAAGGATTATGGACTACAAACACAACATCCGTAATATGTCCGTTATTGCTCATGTTGACCACGGTATAATCTTTACCCTTTTTTATTATTCTAATCTTTTTGAATCTTAGTTTGTACTCATATTTTCCAGTCATTTTTTACAGTTCTTTTGAGTTTTGAAATATATAATTGCTGTTACTTATTTCCTGAGTTAGCTGAACGAGCTAATATGTAAGCTAATGCATCTTGATTTCTTTATCAATAGGGAAATCTACTCTCACTGATTCTTTGGTTGCTGCTGCTGGTATCATTGCCCAAGAGGTTGCTGGTGATGTCCGTATGACAGATACCAGAGCTGATGAGGCAGAACGTGGTATCACAATCAAGTCCACCGGTATTTCTCTCTACTATGAGATGACCGATGCGTCCTTGAAGAGTTTCACTGGAGCCAGAGACGGCAACGAATACTTGATCAACCTTATTGATTCTCCTGGGCACGTTGACTTTTCTTCTGAGGTTACTGCTGCTCTCCGTATTACTGATGGTGCTCTTGTGGTTGTCGACTGCATTGAGGGTGTGTGTGTTCAGACTGAGACTGTTCTACGTCAGGCTCTTGGTGAGAGGATTCGACCCGTCTTGACTGTTAACAAGATGGACAGGTGTTTCCTTGAGCTTCAGGTTGATGGTGAGGAGGCTTATCAGACTTTCTCGAGGGTCATTGAGAATGCTAATGTCATCATGGCTACATATGAGGATCCTCTCCTTGGTGATGTTCAGGTTTATCCAGAGAAGGGAACTGTGGCGTTTTCTGCTGGTCTCCATGGATGGGCGTTTACTCTGACCAACTTTTCCCAGATGTATGCTTCCAAGTTCGGTGTTGATGAATCTAAGATGATGGAGAGGCTTTGGGGTGAAAATTTCTTTGACCCTGCCACCAAAAAATGGACTGGCAAAAACACTGGTTCCCCGACCTGCAAGCGTGGGTTTGTCCAGTTCTGCTATGAACCCATCAAGCAAATCATCGCTACTTGCATGAATGACCAGAAGGACAAGTTATGGCCCATGTTGCAGAAGCTTGGTGTCCAGATGAAGAATGATGAGAAGGAACTGATGGGTAAACCTTTGATGAAGCGTCTTATGCAGACGTGGCTCCCTGCAAGTACTGCTCTACTTGAGATGATGATCTTTCATTTGCCATCTCCCCACACTGCCCAGAGGTACCGTGTTGAGAATCTGTATGAAGGTCCCCTTGATGATCAGTATGCAAATGCCATCAGGAACTGTGACCCCAATGGACCTCTCATGCTGTACGTATCTAAGATGATTCCTGCCTCTGACAAGGGTAGGTTCTTTGCCTTTGGTCGTGTCTTTGCTGGTAAGGTTTCTACTGGTATGAAGGTCAGAATTATGGGTCCCAATTTTGTCCCTGGTGAGAAGAAGGATCTGTATGTTAAGAGTGTTCAAAGGACTGTTATTTGGATGGGTAAGAGGCAAGAGACAGTTGAGGATGTTCCTTGTGGTAACACTGTTGCTATGGTTGGGCTGGATCAGTTCATCACCAAGAATGCTACATTGACTAATGAGAAGGAAGTTGATGCTCACCCCATTCGTGCCATGAAGTTTTCTGTGTCTCCTGTTGTTCGCGTTGCTGTTCAGTGTAAGCATGCATCTGATCTTCCCAAGCTTGTTGAGGGTCTCAAGAGGCTGTCTAAGTCTGATCCTATGGTTGTGTGCACAATGGAAGAATCAGGTGAGCACATTGTTGCTGGTGCTGGAGAACTCCATCTTGAGATTTGTCTGAAGGATCTTCAGGATGACTTCATGGGTGGTGCAGAAATTATCAAGTCAGACCCTGTAGTGTCCTTCCGTGAGACAGTCCTTGATAGATCTTCACGCACTGTAATGAGTAAGTCTCCTAACAAGCATAACCGTCTGTACATGGAAGCAAGACCCATGGAGGAGGGTCTAGCTGAGGCGATTGATGATGGACGTATTGGTCCGAGGGATGATCCTAAGATCAGATCCAAGATCTTGGCAGAGAAGTTTGGCTGGGACAAGGATCTTGCAAAGAAAATCTGGGCGTTTGGACCTGAAACCACAGGGCCTAACATGGTAGTTGATATGTGTAAGGGAGTTCAGTACCTTAATGAAATCAAGGACTCAGTAGTGGCTGGTTTCCAGTGGGCGTCCAAGGAAGGTCCTCTTGCTGAAGAGAACATGAGAGGTGTATGTTTTGAGGTTTGTGATGTGGTGCTTCACTCTGATGCCATCCACAGAGGAGGTGGTCAGGTTATCCCAACAGCCAGAAGGGTCATATACGCTGCCCAGCTCACAGCCAAGCCCAGACTTTTGGAGCCTGTTTATATGGTTGAGATCCAGGCACCAGAGGGAGCTCTTGGAGGAATCTACAGTGTACTGAATCAGAAGCGTGGACACGTCTTTGAGGAGATGCAGAGGCCAGGAACACCGCTGTACAACATCAAGGCGTACCTGCCTGTTGTGGAGTCGTTTGGATTCTCGAGTCAGCTTAGGGCAGCAACCTCAGGACAGGCTTTCCCACAGAGTGTGTTTGATCATTGGGAAATGATGTCTTCTGACCCTCTCGAGCTGAATTCTCATGCTTCAGTTCTGGTGGCTGATATCAGGAAGAGGAAGGGTTTGAAGGAACAGATGACTCCACTTACTGAGTTCGAAGACAAGCTTTAAGTTTGTTTCACTATGGTTACAACTCTCTCAGGAGCTATTAGACGTCACAAAATGTATAAATATTAGACTTCAGGTTTCAGGAGCTATTCACAAAAATCATTCATCATAGCTCTTAACTCATCATTATACACACATATCAATGGCTCAGTATCATCATTATAAACACAAAAATGTACATTTTACATTTGTTGATATATGTTTATAAGGTTAGTTTCGCAATATAACTAATTTGACCATGTTTATATAAATATATATGCAGAAATAAATCAGACATGACAGAGACACCGTATGTGACGGCCCCGCCACCGATGAGTTACCCGGTGATGATGAAGGACTCTCCCAAAACTCCTCATCAGACGCTGAGCAAAGGCAGTGGTGGATGGTATTTTTATCCATACCATATCATATATTTGTTTCTTCTTTTATTTTGCTATTGTATATTTCTATTTAATTTTGTTTGCTTTTTCTTTGCAGTTTGGCTGCAATGTGTTGCTGCTGCGTTTTGGATAGTGTCTTCTAGGGAACTCTCCAACTACACACACACACGGCTTCTACTGATTCTCTTTTTTCTTTGTGATTTTTATTAAAGTTTGTCTGAGGTTTGCTATTTCTGATTCTGCTATGAGGTTCTATTGCATTTGCTTGCTGTATTGTAACTACATTCTTATTCTTTTGTACAGTATTATAAAAGTTACTTGTTTCACCGTTCTGTGTAGTTTTGTCTATCAAAACTCAAATGGTGCAGCACTTGGCAAGCAAATCGAATTTACCTGTACCTTGCCAGTCAAAACAATTTCAGCCAACATATAGAGAAAAACCACAAAAGAAGAATCTAAATATGAGATTCATATAAAATGGTGTGATTGGCTGGTGACCATTCACATGAACTCTTGCATAAAATTCCCATTGAGATTTGTCGTTTCTTTTTCTAAACTTACATCTCATCGTTGCTTCATATAAAATTACTTTTTCCTCCGAGTATAGAAGTAAAATAAAGAGATCACTATATTTTGCAAAACCAAGACCAACGAAATTCAATGTAATAAAAGCCATGCAGAACACGACCTGTGCTGTTCTGTGAACAAGTGATTGAGATCTCAAGGTTATGCTATACGTTGAAGCGGAAAAGCATCACATCTCCTTCTTTAACAATGTACTCTTTTCCCTCTGATCTCAACTGCAAAACAAATACATTACCAAGATAATTCCACGAGTTATAAGAGAATCATGAGATAATTCGTTACAAGGCTGCTTTGTTTATGGACATCAGGAAGAAACTCACAAGTCCTTTCTCCCTTGCTGCTGCAAGAGATCCAGCAGAGACAAAATCTTCATATGCAACCTGAACAAAAATCCGATTAAGATGTTGTCGGGATTCATATGAAAGGAAAAGTATCAGACAGTTGAGGCTCTAATTTTCCAATTTTTTTCATGACCTCATGTTCAGAATAGGGAGTATAGCTGTACACGAGAGAAAAAAAATGCTTACAGTCTCAGCTCTAATAAAACCTTTCTCAAAGTCAGAATGAATGACACCAGCAGCTTGTGGTGCAGTCATGCCTACATCAACAAAAATTTCCACCAAATTACCACATATTCCCAAGATATTATGCATTATAAGAACCCTACTGAGTGGAAAGTGGAAACTAACCTGCGTGTATTGTCCATGCTCTTGTTTAATATAATTTTATCAGGGGTGTAGTAAACACTGATGAGATATGTAGTTCCAACAATTTTTCACCAGCCTTTGACATTTTCGTTGTACAATGCAAAAACTTTGTTTTAATCGGTATAATAGAAGATAATCGACATCTT
Organism: Crucihimalaya himalaica; assembly: GCA_004349715.1. NCBI lineage: Eukaryota > Viridiplantae > Streptophyta > Magnoliopsida > Brassicales > Brassicaceae > Crucihimalaya > Crucihimalaya himalaica. The sequence goes on along the minus strand of SMJT01000025.1, from coordinate 2,065,478 downwards.
TTTTGGGAACTTGGGAAGACTAATGCTAGTTAGTACCAAAAGATTTCGGAGTTATTTTTTTTCCCTTGCAAATACATGTTTGCTTGACTCAACTCATTAGTGACCTTGTGTATGTACAAAATGTAAGTTTGACATTATAATGTGGTCAATCTTGTTGGTCTAAGAAACAAATAGACTATACATTGCATCAATCCCTGGCTTCACGCACAGAAGAGGCAAAACAAAAACGCTTATGAGTTCCATGGCTTGATGAACCTCAAAACATGTGCTATGCTTTTTTTAATTTCTTCATGTTCCTTTCACTGTTAGCTACCGAGCATTTCTTCCTGTGTATCGCTGCTGTTGTTGTCCTGCTAAACCTTGGTTTTTCCTTGATGCAGACTTTTCGACACGGGCTTTTCGGACAGCTTGTTGGATCTGTTTCTCGTGCTCTTTGAGCAAATCTTCAAGATTTCCACCAGGAGGCATCAATGGTCCTGAGTAATGGATTCTGTTTTTCCTTGGTGCATTTCCCTGACACCCCACCAAAACAACTCAATGGTTACATACCGAAGGCTAAGGTACTTAAAAGAACTAGAGCGGAAAATAAAAAGAGGCTTACCGTTGAGTAATCTCTGTTGGAGTCTCTCCTATAAGAATCACCAGACAAGTCTCCTGTTTGAGATATTCTAGACCTCAGCTCTACCTTAGTTTGCCTTTTGATGCTCCCACCTCTGTTCCATTCTGTATCAGCCACTGTTGGGTGAACCATTGAAGAAGCATGAGCTTTACCATTCTGCTGCTGAATCCCTCTTCTTGGTGGTTCAATCCTAAACCCAGTGCCACCCTCCTCGTCTGTTTTGAATTTATGGCTTATGCATGTGACTTTGGATTGCCCTGCAGCCATAAACTCAGGTGTCTGAGCAGTTTTAAGATCCTTTGGCCGTACTCTTGTAACAGTTTCTCCCCCTCTTCTCTTGCTATCCTCTGCCCTTAGCCTGCAACCAAATAGTTCATAAGAAAACCCCCAAGAGAAGAACCAGTGAATGAAGATGTATGTAGCTTTACTTTCTTGCTTCTTCGTTGCGAAGCTTAGCATCAAGTTCTTTGCTTGGTGGGTATCTAGGTAAGTTTGATGGATTAGCAGGTAGTGGCTCTGTGGTGAAGAACTGCAGAGAAGAAAATTCGAAACTGGTCATGAGAAAGTTTGTAACTTATTTAAGAAACATGGATTTCTGGTTAGTATCAATATATATTACTTCGCTTCTCAAAGTAGAAGCAGCTGATCCACGTTTCTCAGGTTCTATTGCCAGTAGCTTATTGATGAGGTTAAGAGCTGATGCAGGGAAATAATTGAAGGTTTCAGCAAGAACAGCCTTGTAAGGATGACTTGGTTTAAAGCTTGTTGCAAGTGGTAGTGTTGCTCTTCTCCAGTAATCTTCCGAGGGTGAACCACAGAGCTTAAAGATCTTGTGCATCTGCTCCACCTGAGAAGCAAAAATGGATAATTATCTTAGCAGCTGTGTTCTATGAAATAAATAGGGCTCTGAGAATCAGAATCTGAATAGATGGTGTTTCAGGTTTCAAGAGGAGAGTTCTTGTACTTCTGTGCGTCCTGGCATAATAGGCTTTCCGGCGAAGAGCTCAGTGAGAATGCAACCAGCGCTCCACAGGTCTATGGCTGGTCCATACTCAGTGGCACCGAGCAACAGCTCAGGTGCTCTGTACCATAAAGTTACAACACGACTGGTCAGCTGCAAATCTTGATCACCCCGGTAAAAATTCGCCAATCCGAAATCACCAATCTTCAAGACACCTTCATTATTGATCAGGAGATTTGATCCCTTAATATCACGGTGAAGAATTCCTCGTCTGTGGCAATGTTCAAGTCCACGGAACAGTTGTTGCATATAGCACTTGATCTGAAAACAAAGTAGTAAGACTCTCTTCCAAACTTTTAAGTCAGTCTGTAGGAAAACGGAACATGTAATATACCTGAGGTTCAGAGAATTTGATTCCAGGAGTAGCGGCTAGACCTGCGAGATCGTGTTCCATGTACTCAAAAACAAGATAGAGACTACCTGAGAGTCTAGAGGTGACTAGACCTTCAAGCTTCATAACATTGGGGTGGTCAAGTTTACGAAGAATGAGAATCTCCCTGGCCATAAACCGAACACTCTCTGGATCCATATTCACAAACCGAACCTTCTTCATTGCTACAATCTTCCCCGTTTCCAGGTCTCTAGCTTTGTACACGCTGCTGTAAGTCCCTTGTCCAATCTATTACAATATACACAACTTAAGGACACAAATCATGATTGTTTTTTAAAGGTCACGAATGGAAAAAAAAACACAGAGAAGATCAACTAACTTTGTCTAACTTCTCAAAGGATTCTGCACAACGAGGAACCCATCCTTTAATGGCTTCACCGGCAACAGAAGCCAACCAAGAAGGCCATTCTGCGCCGGTGAGTTCCGTTTTATTATTGTTGGTCACACGCCCTGGCTGCGCAACGGGTATAGCGGTGACTCTTCTGGTGGGGTTCCTTGTCGGAGCTCCCACAATAACTACCGGTTTGGCGCTGTTACGATCAGATGACGTGGAGGGACGTCGTGCTACAGGATAACCATTAGCCACAATGGTGATGGAAGCTGCAGAAGTCGTACGTGTGAAAGATCCTTCCTTTTTGGATGAAGACGAAGACGACGGAGGAGGAATGAGTTGAAGGATGGATTTGCTGGAATCTAACAGGTCTTTATCGGTAACGGCGGCGCTTGGGGATCGTGCGGTGGCGCAAATACAACCCATTACAAACAAACGACCACTCAAACTCCTACTTAATGGAAAAAAAAAAACTTTTGCGGATTTGCTTTATCTATCTCTATCTCTTTACTTTGATCTTGGTGATATGGTCGGCGACCAAGAACTTTCATTTTTTGTTGTCTCTCTCACGTTTTTGTGAGTTTGTTGTGATAGATTAACTGGAACGTGCGTACCACTTCATGTCCTTTTATTTCTTCTAGAATCTAGATTCAAATGATGAGGAGGCGATCAAGGAATTGGTCAACGACCTTTCACTGTCTGATTTTATTTTTCTTCCGGTTATAATTGGGTCTCAATGATTCCAAAAACTGGGCCTAATTCTTATTTTTAAAGCCCGACAACTTTTTCTCTGGTGTCAAAAATACAAGTACGACGAAGTGTATATAATATCCATCTCATTCCTATCCATTACTTTATCAGAGAATCTATAATCATGTTTTTGTCGTGGTTTTGTTCTAATATGTGTGTATATAAGAGTGCTGTGGGTAGGGTTTTTACCGCATTAGCTCTACAAAATGTAAATGATCCCTACCCAAAACAATAAACTCAAACTCGGATATGAAACACCAAAACAACATTTCTAACCTGTTGAGCTAATTGGGTATAATTACATCATAAGAAAAGAAGTCTGAGAAATGAGAGCTCAAGTGGGGGAAAAAAAATCTCAAGTGTCACAGAAAATAGTAAAAAATAAACAGATCCTAACCCTATGCACATCCAATATTAACTACTTAAAACGTATTCAAACGAGATCGTCTTCTAAATAATCGTACACGGAGATGCTAAGTTCATTGTCGTCCTCCATGTTCGCCGTCGAAGATCCATCTTCACAGCCACCACTACCAGACACAACACCGTCGTTGTTTAGGTTGAATCCGGCGTCCACGGCCATGCCGGCGTCGGAAGCAGCTTTTTGGATGGATTTAGGAGACTTGTTGGAAGCGAGAGACGTTGGGAGCAAGTGAGGGAAGTTAAAAGCTTCGTCGTCGAGGGAAGATGGTCGGTGCAAGCAATAGAAAGCAACGTCGTGGGCTACGGCGGCGCCTTCGGCAGTGGAGAAAGAGCCTAACCAAAGACGTTGGCGGGTTCCCGGAACTCTAATCTCTGAAACCCATTTTCCCCATTTCCGGCGACGGATACCTTTGTACTTGCTCTGATAAGTTTCTCCGGCGTCTCTTGAATCCATTTTTTTGCTGGATGAAGATGATATTACGTGATTATGAGAGAAAGTGTTGTATATAAATACGTCGAAGCAGAAGGAAGGGGTATAGAGTCGGATGGGAATAAAATCGTAAGAGAAATGTATAGAATAAAACTTTAAAATTGTGTTATGAGGAAAAAACTAATAATATATGGTCAAACTATGACCAGGGGAATATGTGATAGGGACATGTTGCTCGCACTGGTTGACGTTTTCTATTTAGTTTAGTTTACGGGGTCGTGTTTCAAGGTTCAACCTCTTGACGTTTACATCAACTAAGTACCCCATTTGGATTAATTAATGAATTTTCAACGTAATTAATTAAAGCAGTGGGTAATATGGATTATTATAGAGTCATAGACATTATGCGTACGTGATTGAATGGTGGTGATTTAGTTGCAGCCCTAAAATTGTAAAATGTAAACTACATATATATTAAAACAAATTTTTTTTTTTGTGTGCAACATATTAAAACAAACTTATATAAATATATATATATCAAACTAGAAGTTACACGTAATATATTCCTATTGGTTACGTCGAATATTGAACAAAAAGCCATAATGGTCAGCTACAAAAGGCTTGGAGTTTAAGAAATATCTCAAACAAAAACTTATTCAAAAACAAAATTGATGCAAAATTCTCCGTAGACCACTGACCACCGATGTGCACTGTGGATGAATGGTCACTTTTAATTCGCTGCTAATCAGAATCATGCTCTTATATTTAAAATTTACATGATATTAAAAAAAAAAAATATATATATATATTCGTGGTAAATAAAACTAGATGTAGTCTGTAATGAGAGTCATCATATCATCTCTGATGACCTATATCAATACGACTTGATTCAAAGTCTGATAGAAAAAGAAAAGAAAAAAAAAAACACACCCACACACACAAAAGTTTCATCACGACATCACGTGCTGAAACTTGAAGAAGAAAACATGAGACTTGCCTCTTTCTCTTCTTTTCTTTGTTTAATTTGTTTTACATTTCATCAGGCATGAGGTCACCAAATAGTCTTAAACGGGTGCTCTTCTTGGCCTTCTAAGTTTGACTAAAAGACAGAAAAGTTTTCTTTTGTCTTGTCTCGTTTTGCACACTGAACGAAATAGAGATATGGGATTTGTGGTCTCTAAAGTTATTTGCTAATGGTACACAAACTTGAACACAAAAACTAACTAATATTCCTCACGGAATCACTCACTTTTGAGCAACCCAATTTGAATGCAATGAACTCTCTCCTTCACTATCTCATCTCTTATCTACAAAGATATTCCTTTCTTCTTTTAGTACACAAATCATTATTCCTAAATCTTGATACAAAGGTGACTGGTCGATCATATTGAGTTTAATATATCTTGCTTGAAATAACTAAACTATTATTAATTCTAAAAAAAATATATGTGAACTTTTAGATTTAACATATTGTAAGTTCATAAACTTCGTTAAATTCTCATAATTTTAAAGTTAAATTTATTTTAAATAAGATAGAAATTATGAAATAAAATCATTTCGTAGAAAGAAAAATTACGTATGCTAAATGAACACCTATGATAAACCCTAGTGTTAGATGTTTAGGTGGAGAATTTGTAGACTACAGTCCAATACCCGCATTGTTAAAGAAATTTCTAATTTTTCTAGGATTCTTGTTTCATCCAATCAATTTTGATCTGCTTATGTGATTATGTCAAACACAACAGATAGTGGAAAAGCTCGAAGATTATAATATTAACTCACGGAGAAGAAAGAATCTCGTATAAGAGGTAAAACACAAACAAAGACAGAGCAAAGCCATCTCTATATACTAAGACATGGTGGTGGGTGTCTACAGAAGTATTTTTTTGTTTATCGGCAAATTGCAAAGACAAGGCAAGAAAAACCTGACCGGCGATGATGTATGCTCTACTTGAAAGCATCTGAAGCAGAGTAAAGGAAGTCCAAGAACCCTGTCCCCTTCAATAGACCTTTACCTGTCAATAGCTCGAAATCTAACAGCAGCAAGAACCCTATCACTGCCGCCTTCCCGTTTATTATTTCGTTCTTCACCGTGAAACCAAATCCTTCTGAACCCTCGTCCACTACCATTCTCACCTGCAAATCACAAATCCATTATATCACTCTTTTCGCCAAGATGAAACAGGTTTACATTTGACCTCTATCATTTTGTTTTACCTCGTCTACATTGACATTTGTTGCTGTGAGCCCAGGCTGAGCTTTTCCACTGAAGACGATCTCTGCAGCTGCCTCTGCTTTCCCGCTGTCTCTAATGCTGATATAGATGTTTTCTTCATCATATTTGACCGGGTATACAAATAGTTTTCTGAGTGCAGGTGTCAAGACTCTAAGAACCGGGTTTTTTGGGTACCATTCCCGGATCTCTCCAGTTCTAAGATCAAACGTACTATCCGTTGATGGGCACACAATGCAACCATCCTGATGTAAATTGCCCAAAAGAGATCACTTACCGTCAGAGAAACCAAGACTCTGTTACATTATAGCAACAGTTAAAAAACCATAAACAAATATACAGCGAACATGTGATTCATATAATGTGATGTGCAAACCAATTTGTGTTGATTAATTTGGTCCATATGAACTCAACTTCTATTTGTAAGCAACTCAAGCCATGTGTTATTTTAGGAGCTAAAAGATGTCTATCTCATAAACTTCGTTTCCTAAAGCTGTCACACTAACTCATTCAAGCATTTACACAAACACCTTATATGCTACTTAAAATTCCAAACGACAAAGAAACCTCAAATTATAAAAGTAAAAGACGAAGAAACCTGAGTGAGCCTAGCGTTGAGAAGTCCTTCACTATAAGCTCCTTCAGCTGGAGAACGATTCTCAATTGCAAACACATCGTTCTTATACCAAAGCAACAATATCGTCTCATCGTCTTGAATAACCACTCGTCGTTCACCTTTAGGGAGGGCTGATAACGGCACAACCGGCACCCAATTCCTTCCAGGTGCGGATACAGACGAAGAAGAAGAAGAAGATACCTCCGTCGCCTCACATCTGATGTTTCCTACACCACTCCTATGCTTCGAATTCTGATCCAATCGGTAGGTTAAAGCTAATCGACGGTTACGGCGGAGATAAAGGGGCAACGTTCCAGGTCCACGGATTGAAGATGGAGGAGGACGAGGACGAGGAGGTGTGAAGGAATAATTACGGGGGAGAGATGAAGATGCGGTGGTCGCCATGGACGAGAGTGAGAGAGCGCGTAAGAGAATGGAGGGAAATGCATTTGACCACACAAGAGTAGAGAGAGTTGTGGATAACGAAGGAAGAACAAGGATGATGGTAGCCACTCTTTTTTTTATATGGGCCTCTATATATTGAAACTAGCGTTACTGGGCCTTTAATAAGAAATGCCCATAACGTTCTTGACCCAATATGCTTCTGATGAGTAGCCGACAAGCAAGTTATAAGCTATGGTCTATGGAGTCTTCTTCTTCAGAGTCTCGTTGCGTTTTTCGCGCGCCTTCTTTCACTTTGCTTTGTCTGTTTATAACTCTTTCTCTCTTATCTCTGTTTCGGTTACTCTCAATCATATCTTCGATTCTGCTATGGATATACTCTCAGGTCTTAAGTGTAAATGGTATGTTCAGCGCACCACGTGTTCGATGTTATGCCTCAATGAAGTTTTCTTACCTTGTAGTCTAATTCTTCTGCTTTGATTTCAGGAGGAGGAGATAATTCTTTGAATCTGCTAGTTCATTGATCCAACTAGCTGCTCTAGTGCTTGACTAAGCCGCGCTGCGCATGATGTTGTTACACAGATTATATACCGTATATATCTGGAGGTCTCACCATATCCGAAATTGTCAAGTTTCTTCCCAAATCATGGAAACAACCACCCAGTTTCGTCCCAAGATCTTCCGAAACCCACATTGATTCAATGCTGTTGCAGATTCTTTTCAACTCTCTTGAACATTTGGCCAGCCGCGGTCATTTGCACGATGCCTTCAAAACCTTTTCTCTTCTTCGTCTTCAATCTTATTCTTATGCAGTTTCAGGTGACCTCGTTTTGCACTCCGCTGCTTCTCTTTTATCCGCCTGCGTTGATGTTCGTGCATTTGTGCCAGGGCTGCAAGTTCACGCTCACTGTATTTCGTCGGGTGTCGAATACCACTCTGCTTTAGTCCCGAAGCTGGTTATTTTTTACTCTGCTTTTAATCTCCACAGTAAAGCTCAGTCGATTAATGAGAACTCAGACATTTTGCTTCCCTTGCCTTGGAATGTACTCATCTCTTCGTATGCCAAGAACGAGCTATTTGAGGAGGCTGTTGCTACTTACAAGAGAATGGTGAGCAAGGGAATTCGACCCGATGCCTTCACTTATCCATCTGTTCTCAAGGCCTGTGGTGAAACACTAGATTTTGCTTCTGGAAGGGTGGTTCATGGATCCATTGAGGTTAGCTCTTATAAGTCCAGCTTGTACATCTGTAACGCATTGATTTCTATGTATAAAAGGTTTGGAAATTTGGGTATTGCTCGGACGTTGTTTGATAGAATGTCTAAAAGGGATGCTGTCTCTTGGAATGCAGTAATAAGCTGTTATGCGTCGGAAGGCATGTGGAGTGAAGCGTTTGAGCTTTTCGATAAAATGTGGTTTTCAGGTGTAGAAGTCAGTGTCATAACTTGGAATATTATTTCTGGAGGTTGTTTGCATACAGGAAACTACGTAGGAGCTTTGGGTTTGGTCTCTAGGATGAGACATTTCCCAACAAGCTTAGATCCCGTGGCAGTGATTATTGGTTTGAAGGCTTGCTCACTCGTAGGAGCAATACGACTGGGGAAAGAGATTCACGGTCTTGCAATTCGCAGTTTTTATGATGGTATTGATAATGTTCGAAACACATTGATCACAATGTACTCGAAATGCGATGACATTAGGCATGCCTTTATAGTATTTCAACAGATTGAAGAAAATAGTTTGTGTACGTGGAACTCTATCATTTCCGGTTATGTGCAAGTGAACAGATCAGAAGAAGCCTCTTATCTGCTGAGGGAGATGATGCTTGCTGGCTTTCAGCCGAATTCTGTTACACTTGCTAGCATTCTCCCTCTTTGTGCTCGGATTGCAAACCTGCAACATGGGAAAGAGTTTCATTGCTACATCCTAAGGCGCAAGTTCTTCAAGGACTATACAATGCTTTGGAACTGCCTTGTCGATGTTTATGCAAAATCGGGAAAAATTGTGTCTGCAAAGCGAGTATCTAGTTTTATGAGTGAAAGAGACGAAGTAACATATACGTCGTTGATAGATGGATACGGAATTCAGGGTGAAGGGCGAGTTGCCTTGGCCCTTTTCATGGAGATGATCAGATCCGGTATCAAACCAGACCATGTAACCATGGTTGCAGTTCTATCGGCCTGCAGTCATTCCAAGTTAGTCTATGAAGGCCAAAGGCTGTTTATGGAGATGGAGTTTGAATATGGTATACGTCCTTGTCTTCAACACTTTTCTTGTATGGTTGATCTCTATGGCAGAGCAGGTCTTCTAAAGGATGCCAGAGAGGTAATTCTCAGAATGCCATACGAGCCGTCTGGTGCCACATGGGCAACTCTACTGAATGCTTGTCATATCCATGGGAACACAGAGATTGGTGAATGGGCGGCAGAAAAGCTCCTGGAGATGAAGCCAAAGAACCCGGGACACTATGTGTTGATTGCAAATATGTATGCAGCTGCTGGTTCTTGGAGCAAGCTTGCTGAAGTGAGGACTATCATGAGGGACTTGGGTGTGAAAAAAGATCCTGGGTGTGCTTGGATCGATACAGATTCTGGGTTTTCACTGTTTTCGGTGGGGGACACATCAAGCCCTCAAGCATGTGATACTTATCCTCTGTTAGATGGACTGAATCAGCTGATGAAAGACAGTGCTGGTTATGCCATCAGTGAGGAGCAAAGTTCAGATGAAGAACTTCTTCAAGAAGTAGGATGAAGGTGACCCTTGTGGATCTTATCATCTTTTTATCTGATCTGAGGATGATCAACTGGAGATTTATTTAGTTAATAGCACATATTCTATACACATGACGACTTTTGGTTGGAGTGGAATGCGAATGATACTAGCATATACATTAACACAAATTGGATAACTGTGGGGATTGCTGCCGCAGTGTTTTTCCTATATCTATACCACAAGGAAAACTTATATTTCTGAGCTGATTCGCTTCACCAAACACAAGCTTTATAATTACATCAGAATTGGTCAGCCAGTTGAGGAAATTTCTGAAGCAGCCAGGTAACGCCCTTTATAGCAGCCTGAATACAAATACGAAAAGATGTTAAAACTGCATTTCCTCTGCAATTTCAAACACATCCATACAATCACAAAGTAATAGTAGCTCATGTTACCAGAACTGTTTCTCCAGGTTTGATTGCAGGCTCGACGCAGTCCCTTCCATATCTACAGACAAAAACCGAGAAGAAATAGTTCGCCCAGCAATACAAATTGGCATCACTGTCAAGTCAACTGTAGTAGCAGCAAAGTTGTGTAGAAAAGATTGTGCTTACACAATCTGTCTCTTGCCATCGATCACTTCTAACCGGTAAAAGCTACAACCTTTGCTAAACGGAAAATTCTTTCCCTTCCACTCTGTCGAAATCTCCAGTTTACGACTTATGATTAGAACAACGTAATGGTTTAAATCATAAAGAAGTCAAAAGTGCCTTAAGTTAGACGTTAGGTCTGTTTAAAGAGTTTGGAAACTAACCTAAATGCCATGAAACTCCAACAGCTGATGAGTCCTCTGTTGAGATGTCATCTATCACGAATTGCAGATCTGTACTTGTCGATTCAATGAATTTTCCGAAGAAATCTAGAATTGCCTGTCACCGATTTTTCAAGCTTAGGCTCTGAGAAACAATAAAAAGAATGTTAAAAAGATAGATTGGTCCATCGGAGTTTCACCTTTCGGCCAACGAAGGGAGATGAGAAGACGAGATCCTCGTAAACGCAGTTTTGAGCAATAAGGTCTGTGACAGAGGATAAATCATGGTTGTTAATTGCGTAGTAGAAGCTAGAGACAACCTCAGACGCCGATGTCGGAGCTGTTTCGGGAACAACATCGTTAGCTCTCGCCGGCGACACAGCTTTCGCAGCCGGACCAAAGGATGCAGAAAACCGAGGAGGCCGTGGATGGGTAACACTTGTTGGCTTGAGGAGTGTAGTTCCGAGGAAGAAGGAAGGAGGAAGATCGTTGAGCGAGACGAGTGAGGGAGACGTTAAAGCAGAGATGAGAGAAGCAGTGAAGCTCATCGTCGTTTATTGATATGTGATTTCTTCGTTAACTTGTGGCTCGTTTGGGTTTGTGATTAAGAAAGCAAAGAGTTCAATTTTTAATTTCTTTTGGAATTTGTGGACAGAAAATTCTTATTAATTGCATTATCGAAGCGATGTGGATATACATTCACTAGTAACTATTAAGTATAAAGTGACAAGTGACAAGTGACAAGTGTAAACTGCAAACATATGTATCAATACATTTTTCTAATAAAGATATTTACTATTTTTATAATTTTGGTGTGGACAAATAATAAGAAAAAGAGAGAAAAAAAATCAGAATATACAATGTAAAATTCATTATAATAATGCAATGTTAACAAAGAGACTTGTGAAATGATATTTCATCAATTCAAGATAAATGACTAGTGATATTAGATATCATCAAAAATCGAGAATGAACTATCATAACATTAGACTATGAGTAACAAAATATGAAAAATAGATTAAATGGCTGTGAAATCGGCGTTTGATATATGTAGTTTGAATAAAGCCATTGTTTAAATTTCAGATTCAGTGTTGAAAATAATATAGCAAAATCTTCTTATTCCAAAGAGGTGAACACAATTAAGTACCAATAAAAACATAAAACGATTTAATCAAAATCAAGCAACCAACAAAAGTTCTTACAGTTTTAAAAAACTGCAAACAAAAACAACCCATAAAATCCATAAAATTTAGAGTTTCATTGAGGAGAGAATATCAACAAGAAGGGCAGACTTGGAGACGATTTGCTCCATGTCGATTTCACTCACAGCATTACATCTATCATTCAACTCTTTGGCCTTCTCATCTCCAATACACTTAGCTTTCTCATTTACGATATAGTCGGAGACATAACCATTGGCTACAAAGCCTATCGTATTGCCCAAAAACGTCTTCAAAGAAGGATACCGAACCCAAAACTCATCTTTAGTACCATTAGCCTCAGTTTCTGTAATAACAGTAGAGAAACAAATTAACAAAGTGTCCGAGTCGACACAAAAACCTATCTAAACACTTTCATGATATTTTTATATTAATATCTGAAAATAGTATCAGTTTCCTTTAATATGTTTACAGATTCAACGTAACAATCTTTAAACCTAGCTAGGAGATGCATGTACAAGTCCTACCTCCATTGGTGATATCCGATTCTGACGTTTCGTCTTCCATTGAGTCGTCTTCCAATGGTTCGGATTCGCTCCACTCTTCTTCGGATGGTTCTTCAGGTGGAGAGTTGATCGGAACCGCCGCCATCGTCGTCAAGATTAAGCTCGAAGAGATTAATGTTTCTTATGGGGAGAGTTGATTAGTACTGATGGAGAGACCCGATATGTATTTATATATATTGTCGGGGGAAAACGAAGAGTCCATTATTTTTATTTTACAGAGTATTTCTAAAGAAAATATGAAACGTTTTTTTTTGGAATTTGTCCCAGCTGTCGTGGTTTTAAACGAGGGAAGATGGAAGCAAAACCAAAATAAAAGTCATTAACTATTTATTAAATCGAAATCTGAACAAACTAATGTATAACCAAATGCATTGATCAGTTTAAATTAATTATAGTTTTTTTTATATATATAATGAGTTTGATTAGTAACTTAGAATCGTTAAAAGTAAATCTTGATGACAATTTTTATTGTTTTCAATCACTTAAGTACGATACCAAAAGCGGTATAAAAAACTATCTTACTATGGGTTACTGCTTTTCTCGGTCAATATTGTTTTATAGTACTTGTTTGTGTTACCAATCACACAAAATAGTTTTACATATTCTTAATATTACATATTTTCTTATTTAATACGTATAAACATAAAATTTGTGTATAGTGCAAGTTCCAGCATGTATTTACTAACGATGTTACACTCGAATATAAATTAATATTATATCTGGGGAATGTAAATTAATTACTCCAGATATAAATGAAGATAAAACAGAATTATCTTAATTCTTTTCAATATACTTTTTTAATCATAACTCATCATTGTCATCAAGCAAAAGCTTATTAATTCCATCAGAACCTATCGGCAGATTGAGAAAATCTCTTTAGCAACTCGACAAACAACCTGAACACAATGCAAAAGTGTTAAAGTTTAACATTAGCTTAGTGCATTTTACACACATTCCACTCAATCGAAACTAAGGAGTAGGCTCATGTTACCATAACTGTGTCTCTTGGTTTGATTGCAGGTTTGACGCAACCCTTTACATATCTGTATACAAAACCGAGTAAAACGTTTATTCCCGCGTGACAAAGTCTTGGTAATCGCAGCAACGTTGTATAGAAAAGAGTGTGGTTACACAAATCTGTTTCTTACCATTGATAACTTCAAAATGGTTAAGGCTACAACTTTTGCTAAATAGAAATAATTTTTCCTTCCATTTTGTAAAAATTTCTAGTTTAGACTTGTTTTTAGAACAACATTGTCATTTACAATAACAAAGAATCTATTTGAAGGTAAACTTTTCTCAGATGATTGTGTCTTTGATTATTTGATATATGAGTTAAGTTCCTTGAACATCTATTGTCCATTATATTTCTTATAATATGTTTGTGAATTATGATTTTCTCAGATGATTGTGTTTTTAAATTTTGATTCGTAAGCAGGGAAATAAAAGTAATGTAGAAAACTTTAGTAAATTTGCCAGATACTAAATTTTTTTTACTATTACTTATTAAAATAGTTTAATGCTATAAATACTAACGACCTTAGCTTAATCAAGTGGTGAGTGTCACCATGGAAGTAGTGTCGTCTCTCGGATTCCGAGATCTTCCTTCCCTTCCCGTGACGACGAGTCTCAACCACCGTCCCCAACGTTCCTATAAAGACGGAGCTCCGGCGAATTCCCCGGCTAGACCCAGTAGAACTAGACGACCTTCCTCTTCTCCCGCCAAAAAGCCCAAACCTTTTAGGGAAAGAGATGCTTTCCCTTCTTCTCTTCCGCTCCATTCCAAAAATCCCTACAGTATCCACAGAGACATCCAAAAGTTTGCGAGGCAGAACAATCTCGAAGACGCCCTCACGATTCTTGATTATCTCGAACAGAGGGGAATTCCTGTAAATGCGACAACTTTCTCCGCTCTTTTAGCCGCGTGCGTTCGCCGGAAGTCATTATTTCACGGTAAGCAAGTCCATGTTCATATACGTATCAATGGGTTGGAGAGTAATGAGTTTCTTAGGACGAAGCTTGTTCATATGTATACCGCTTGTGGTTCGGTTAAAGATGCACAGAAGGTGTTCGACGAAAGTACTAGCTCAAATGTTTACTCTTGGAATGCGTTGCTTAGAGGGACTGTGATATCAGGGAAGAAGCGGTATCAAGATGTTCTTTCTACGTTTACAGAAATGAGAGAGCTTGGGGTTGATTTGAATGTTTATAGTTTATCTAATGTGTTCAAGAGCTTTGCTGGTGCATCTGCTTTGAGACAGGGATTGAAGACGCATGCACTTGCGATCAAGAATGGTTTGTTAAACAGTGTCTTTCTTAAAACTTCTCTTGTTGATATGTATTTCAAATGTGGCAAAGTAGGGCTTGCTCGTCGAGTCTTTGATGAGATTGTAGAGAGAGATATAGTCGTTTGGGGGGCGATGATTGCTGGATTGGCTCACAATAAAAGGCAGTGGGAAGCACTGGGATTGTTTAGGACAATGATAAGTGAAGAAGGAATATATCCAAACTCAGTTATACTTACAACGATTCTTCCCGTGCTTGGGGATGTTAAAGCACTGAAACTGGGAAAGGAGGTCCATGCCCAAGTATTGAAATCGAAGAATTACTTGGAACAGCCGTTTGTTCACTCTGGTTTGATTGATTTATACTGCAAGTGTGGGGATATGGTTTCTGGGAGACGAGTGTTCTATGGATCAAAACAGAGGAATGCCATTTCTTGGACTGCACTGATGTCTGGATACGCAGCCAACGGAAGACTTGATCAAGCTTTGAGGTCGATTGTCTGGATGCAGCAGGAAGGATTTAGGCCAGACGTCGTTACAATTGCTACCGTTCTTCCTGTTTGTGCAGAGCTGAGGGCTATAAAGCAAGGAAAGGAGATTCATTGTTATGCTTTAAAGAATCTCTTTTTCCCAAATGTATCCTTGGTCACTTCCTTGATGGTGATGTACTCGAAGTGCGGTGTTCCAGAGTATCCTGTCAGACTGTTTGACAGGTTGGAGCAAAGGAATGTGAAAGCATGGACCGCCATGATTGACTGCTATGTGGAAAACAGTGATTTAAGAGCAGGGATCGAGGTATTCAGATCAATGGTGTTATCGAAGCACAGACCGGATTCTGTTACGATGGGTAGGGTTTTGACTGTTTGCAGTGAGCTTAAAGCACTAAAGCTGGGGAAAGAGCTTCATGGGCATATTCTGAAAAAGGAATTTGAGTCTATCCCATTTGTTTCTGCAAGAATCATCAAGATGTATGGACAATATGGAGATCTCACAAGTGCTAATTTCTCTTTCGATGCTGTTGTCATCAAGGGCCCTCTGACATGGACCGCCATTATAGAGGCTTATGGATGCAATGGACGCTTCAAAGATGCAATAAACTGTTTTGAGCAAATGATATCAAGAGGGTTTACTCCCAACGCCTTCACATTTACAGCAGTTTTATCTATTTGCAGTCAGGCCGGATTTGCTGATGAAGCTTATCGCTACTTCAACTTGATGCTCCGGATGTACAATTTGCAGCCATCAAAAGATCATTATTCACTAGTCACTGAACTTCTCAATCGGTTTGGTCGCGTTGAAGAGGCGCAAAGACTTGAGGTCATGAGTTCCTCGTCATCCCTACAACCCTGACTGCAGATTCAGACATCTTTTTTGCTCTTCTCAAAGCCACCAAGTAAGTTGCTCGAAGAATTCTGAAAAGTATATTCTGTTCTCTTGTTTCCAAAGAACTTGCATTAATATTACTGTATATACTGAATTTGGTTCCAGAAATTAATTAGATTGAACTTGTTCATCTTGTAAAAATCTTGCACTATCAAAAGTAGATTTTTCTTAAGATTAGTCAGTGCTGCGTTAAGGGAAAAAAGTCAAGAGAGAACACAAGTCTAGTTAGAATAAAAATATTTTATAACTTTCAGGAATCCATACAATATAATATCAAATCAAATACATAAGCATGGGGATAACAAACATTTGAAAAAAATAATAATAAGTCACACCTCACAATCTCTAACACAGCTTATAAAATAGAAGCTATATGTCTACTAGGAACAAAAAATACTAAAATATTTGCGAGGAGGTCCATATTTGGGACCCATTCAAGCTCATCTGTTCTTTTAGAACAAGACAAGTGCCCTTCCCTCTAAAACTCGGATGAGCTTTATTCTTTGATATAAGGTCAGAATCAACAACCCTTGTGGTAGACTCTGGAAACTAAACCCTAATAAGTTTTAAGCATTCTAGGCCAGTAACTTAAGCTGGTTTGAACCAGGTATTGTAAGATTGAGCTGTAGGAACTCTCCATGGGTTGGACTTTGGGATTAAGGGTCCCAAAGAAAGTCACTCTGGTATGTATCCCAAACATTCATCCCTACATCATTAGCAAACCCCATACAGTCATCTGTTGAATGCATCCACATGGTAGGAGATCCCAAAGTCGACTCATTGATCGCTTGAATTTCTCTGGGGGAGAGTCTGACCATCGTTGGACTCACCGCAGAGGAGCTTGAGCTGTCCACTTGCATGGCTGAATCTACTGTTTGGGTTCTGAGGCAGAGTGTTGCCTCATGAGCTGCCATTCGAATGCTGTCTGAGCTAGAGTCTGCAGGACGTGGCAGGGTGCTAGCGAGCTCAGGGAAGTTGAGACGAGCCTCTCGTCCCCTGAAATGGAATGCTGCCACGTCATAGGCGGTTGCAGCCATTTCAGGAGTCTCGAAACTTCCTAGCCAGATACGGTTCTTGGTCCCCGGTTCACGGATTTCAGATACCCATTTCCCCCATTTCCTCTTCCGAACTCCTCTGTAGGCAGATGGTATACCAGCTTGACCATCGCTTCGCGCTTTGCCGCTGTTACTGGAATTACTATGCCCAGCCATGAACACACACACACACAGAGAAAGACAAGTGTTTACTCAGATTTTTTGTTCTTTTATTTATTTTGCGTCTGCTTGGATTCTGATACTGGAATGTTTATAATTGTCTGCACTTATTTATAGGTGTGGATTAGTATCTTAACAGCAGATAAACGCCTGTACACGTTTTATAATATCAAAGGTTCAAAGTTAGCTTCCAGGAAACAGGTGGTTTGTGAGTTTAACAAGTGTTATCTATTTAGAATCAATGGAACTGTAGGGTTCACTCAAAACAGTATTATGATTAAAATAATGGGAAGGAGGCAAAGTCTGAAGTTTTTTTTTTTTCTTTATATGAGAAGAAGCGTAGTGAAGACATGGAGAGGTAGAGACAATAGAGAAGCAGAGTGGATTTTAGAAATTGGATTTTGCTAAAGAAGACACGGTTTTCTTGCATCACCTGTGGACCCTATTATGATCCATTCCATAACTTTGTGATGCTAAGAGTTGGTGCAAAAGTGGATTTATCCTAGAACAAATGTCAAAGCTCATTGGATCATACTCTTCCTTTTCCCGAGTCAATTCACACAATTAGTATTTTTTTGTTTTCCTATTTTTTCTTGTTGCAACTTACTGTATAAATCCATTTCTTGATCTAGACTAATAAAAAGAAGATTTTGTTGCCATATATATGTGGTGATCATTGTTGAAAATATACCGGACGAAAGAACCACTAAATGAAAACATTTGTAATTTGTTTTAATCGATAAATTGAAATTCTATACTGAAGTTCAGCCTAATTAATTTGAATACCTCTAATATTTATTTTATCTATTCCAAAATATAAAATATTTAATGAGTTTTTTGTTTTGTTCTATTTTATAAGATGTTTTACAAATTTCTATACATAATGTTGTTTGATATTTTGACTTTTACAATTTTCTATGGAGAATATTGTTTGATATAGAAAATGTTTTTTTTTTATGATTGGTTGAATTGTGTTCTAACTAATTATTAAATAATGTTTAATTCATTTAAAAGGTTTCTTAATATACGCATTTTGATATAAAACATCATATATTTTGGAACAAATAGAATATTAGATTTTATATTATGTATTTAATATACATTGTTTTATTAAATAAATGTGCAAACAGTCTAAATTCATTTATATTATGATTGTATATTCTAGGCGCAAAATGCTCGATGTCCTCGACTTAACGCCTAATTATTTGGTATTTATTAGCCTATGCTCTTCAAAAATGTTAGATTTCTCTTTGGTGATTCCACAAAAAAAAAAAACTACTATTTTAATTTAAGGTTTATAAATGTGTGTGTTTGAGTAGTAGAGATGAAGGGTATCAAATCACATATCTATCTGCGTCACAAAAGTGTCGGAGGAAGAGTCCTGGTTTGAAAAGGAGAATCGTTTTGGTTTCTATTGTCGGAAAAGACATCAGATTTAAAGTTAAGTTGAAAGGAGACAGAAACAGAGGAGTATGAACAACAAATACAGAAAAGAACTAATGTTGTTGAGACATGTGTCTGTGTGACTCTGTGAGAGTTTAGAAAGTTAGCAGCAGAAGAAACCAAAAGTTTCTTAGACCACCGACTTCATTTGTCTTATGTTGCTGTTTTGATAAAAAGATCTACTTGTATAAACTATTCGTACTTGTGAATAACTCAACGTAACAATGAAACGAAAACATAGTTCAAATTTGGTGGATTTCTTCTTGTTTACATTTTGTTGTTTGTTTGTATTGTTTTTTTTTTTTTTTTAGGTGCTTAGGTTTCTTTAGTGTAAGCACTAAAAATGGGTCTCACGCGTTGATGAAAACAATGAATCAAACCCAAAAACTCTCCTCTTAGGGTAAAGATTCAATGATGCATGCATTGATTCATTAAATATAAAGCATACACCTTAATACTTTTGTTTGTTTATATTTAAAATAAAATTTCATATATTCGTTGAATCAAGAACTAAAGTGGGTTTTGGAAAAAACTAATCCTTCTAAAAAACATCAGTATATGTAAATGACAATATGGTTGAAAGCAGTAAATAGATAGCGGAAGAAATGTTGATACCATAAATGGTAGTGGTATCACTCCTCACTGTACCAAGTTTCTTTACCACAACGCCGAATAGTTACAAATAATTTGATACGCGTTGTAACAAATATTATCCATTAAACCCATAATGTCATACTCAAATTCATGTTTTGAAGAATTGAAACCTTCTCTCCAAGTTAAATTATTTAGTAATTACTACTAATGAAAAGAAACGTGTGCTTCTCAACCATGGAAGATGTTCATTGGGCTTCGTAAAGATGAACATTAAGAGAAAGAGATATGTGTGCGCGAATGTGAAGTAGTGGTGAATTGCAGCTGGATTCACATTTAGTACTTATGGTGATTTGCAGCTGGCCTCCTATTTTGGGGACTTAAAGAGTCTTTCTTATTCTTAATTTTTTGTTTTAATAAAACAAAAGTCTTAATTATTAGTTTAATCCAAAACATAAGTACACTCCTTTCGTCCGAACAAGGCCTAAAGTTGCGACTTTAAGATCCTTTGACCACACGTAATGTCGGCTTATAGTTTGACTTCTTTGTCATATGGGCTTAAATCGCCCCATCAGTTTCATAAGCCCATTAAGTTTCGGCCCATTTTTTTCGTCCGTACACTCGTTGATCTGACGTCAGGTTGATTTTTCCGGCGGATTTCTCAATTCGACAAGTTTGTTTTCATCGGTTGTTTCAGACGTATTTTCGAAATGAACGCTGAGTCGAGCAACGAGTCTTTTAAAATCGGGCAGCGAGTCCACTCGCTCAATGATTCGCGTCGGGTGGGCACCGTGAAGTACGTTGGAGGTGTTGAAGGATACTCCGGGAACTGGATCGGCGTTGATTGGGATCAAGACGGTGATGGAAAGCATAACGGTTCTGTCAATGGCGTTTTCTACTTTAACGGTCGTTCTCAGAGCTCCGCTTCCTTTGTTCGCTCTCAGAATCTTAGTCGGGGTATCACATTGCTTCAAGCCTTGGAGCTCAGATACCGAACAACTTCAACTAAAGACGAAGAAGGTCTGAAGAGTATCTTATAGTTAGTTTCGGTTTTGAAATTATAGGGATTTGGTAGAGATAATTGTGGTTTTATTGAAGTGGTTTTTGGAATTTGAAATAATGAATCTTTCTCTTTTTGTTGTTAGATGAAATGTATGTTCTCTCTGCTGGGAACAAACGTGTTTCGATTCAGCTTTTGGGAGGGGACAAGATTCAGGATAAGTTAAGTCGGTTCGAGGAGCTTACGAGTGCTTCTCTTTCTTATCTTGGTGTTAGTTCTCTTGGAGTTTCATCTGACTTGGGTTCAATTCTACCAAGTAAGATTCATTCTACTTTCAGCTCTGCCATTGTCAAAAACACTCGTGTGACTCTCTCTTGCTCAGTACCTTTGAATGAGCGTATTGTATTACTTGCTTCCTCTGTTACAGATTTGAAGCTGCTGGACTTAACTGGAAACTTGATTTCTGACTGGGAGGTATCAGTCGTTACAGCTTGGCTGTTTTGTGCCATTGCTAGTAACCTATGCAGCCTTATATTTTACGCAACATCAACAAAAAATATATTCATGATTTTAGAGTTTTATGATTGATCATTTGCTCTTTTTTGGGCTTCCAGGAAATTGGTGCTCTTTGTGAAAAGTTACCAGCCCTTACAACCCTTAATCTGTCTAGCAATTCATTGTCAAGTGAAGTCACCTCTCTGCCACAGTTGGAAAATATCCGTGTTCTGGTTCTGAATAATACTGGTCTGAGCTGGACTCAGGTGATATGTGACTCTTTACCTGACCTTTTACTTTTTCTCATGAACTAAGTGAGCACTATAACAGTTTTGACTTTTATGGCTCTTATAATCATGGAGCAGGTTGAAAATCTTAGGCGCACATTACCTGGAGTTGAGGAGTTGCATCTGATGGGGAACATGATATCTACCATAACAGTAATGTTTTATTTTGTAGTTTCAATGCTTACTCAGTTGCTCCAAGTAGGATATAATCTGGACATGCTTGGAAAACGGTTTGGTCTCTTTGATGACGATACGTGAATTACACTCAATCCAACTCCTTTTGTTTCTTTGAAAATTTGGATGTTCAGTTTGTGAATTGTGAACTCCTATTATTCCTGGCCCCTCTTTTACCCCCCTGGTTGATTCTTGCAGTCTACTTCTTCCTCAGATGATCAAGCATTTAACTCTCTTCGGTTACTGAACTTAGATGATAATTGTATCTCCGATTGGAGTGAAGTATTAAAGCTATCTCAACTTCCATGGTCAGTAATAAATATTTTCCCTTCTACTCATAGTTGATGCACCCGTAAATATACATTGCATTGTTAATACTTATTAAAAATGATCATCTAAACTTTGTTTCTCAGCTTGGAGCACCTTTACCTGAACAAGAATAAGCTGACACGCATCTCTCACTCTGTAAATGGCAATGAATCACCAAAGAGAAGCAGTGATCCATTTCCAAGTCTGCGTTGTCTTCTTCTAGGTAATCTCTTAAAGTGTAGTGTCCCCTTTAGATGATCATTTTTAGTAAGTATTAACAAGTCTGCGTTTTCTTCTTCTTGGTAATCTCTTTAAGTGTAGTGTCCCCTTTCTTGAAATTTGGCCATTTATTCCAGCCATTGTATTTTTCAGGAGCTAATAACATTGGTGATCTGGCCTCGATAGATTCACTGAATGTGTTTCCTAAGCTAGTGGTATTGATCTTTTGTTCTGTGATACTCTCTAATAGATTAGTAATGATACTTGCTATAGAGGCATAAGCACCCACTGGAATTCTCGACGCTTCCTCATTATGAAAGCTAGGTAGATCTTTAAAGATCATGATCTTAACTTCCCTCTTCCACGTAATAGGACATCAGGCTTTCAGATAACCCAATAACTGATCCTGTAAGAGGCGGTGTCCCAAGATTTGTTCTCATTGCAATGTTGACGAAAGTACAAGTGCTGAATGGGAGTGAGGTAGAACAAGTGCTTGAAAAACTGTTCAACATATAGTTACATTTCATTGCTTTTTAATATCTGATTCTATCTATCGGGGTTGTTTTTTTCAGGTTAGAGCTCGTGAGAAGAAGGATTCTGAGATCCGGTAAATCGTCAATCTTCTCTTTTTGGTCAATCTTTGATTTCAGCGTCAGTACTTTGCTTAGTTATATCTGGATGATCGCAGATATGTCCGAATGGTGATGTCGAAATTAAATGACAAGTCTGAGGAGATTGAGCTGCTCCACCCTAGGTACATTATGCAAAACTATATATCCTCTTCAATCTAATCTTCACAAAATAGCAAAGGGTATTTTGGTTTCTGAATCCTGTTATCTTCTTTCCCTGCAAATTTCTGCCAGAAGAAGTCGATATATAAAAAGTTTGCCTTGTGATGTTGTAGGTTCTATGAACTCAAGAAGCTTCATGGAATTGAGGATGAAAGAGCATCAACTGAGAACACCGGCCCTAAGAACATGGCATATGGACTTATATGTACGACTCTTTACGTATTTCTTAGATATGGTTCATTGATTATTTGGAAGCTGCTATTTATCACCATGACCATATTATGCAGCCATTACTCTGAAATGCGTTGGTCCATCTATGGGTGAAAAGCCTCCGTTGACAAAGAAGTTACCAGGCAGTGTCACGGTTGTTACTCTTCTTTTGTATTGAGAATCTGAAGTCTAAATTGGGGACATGAGTACTATTTTTGTTGAATGTCTCGATTGGTGTTTATGACAGGTTGGGAAGCTGAAAATCTTATGTGAGAACTTTTTCAAGCTTAAGTCCATCAAGCCAAGATTATATCTGCAAGAGGAGGTATCTTGATCAATGCTAGTTATTACTAACTTGAAAGGAACGTTTTGACTATATGAGTCTTTGTATCTCTACGTTCCATGGCAGGGCTCGCCTTTTCCTACAGCACTCGATGACGAGACATCAACATTACTGGACGTTGGAATCTGCGACGGCTCCACACTTCTTGTTGACGAAGAGAGTTAAGACACATAGAGAAAACTCTTGCATTCACGGTCCAGAATTGTTATTTTCAAACAGATGCATTATATTCTCAACGATATAACAGAGAGTTAAGACACATAGAGAAAACTCTTGCATTCACGGTCCAGAATTGTTATTTTCAAACAGATGCATTATATTCTCAACGATATAACAGAGAGTTAAGACACATAGAGAAAACTCTTGCATTCACGGTCCAGAATTGTTATTTTCAAACAGATGCATTATATTCTCAACGATATAACATTAGGCAAAAGTTTCATATAAAGAAAAATATTGAAATTGAGAAGCGAGAACATGTTTTCAAGAGAGCTCAATGATCTTGGTTCTTTTTCTATTAACTTCTTCATTCTTATTCTCCTCTCCATCACTGTCGCTGTCACTCTCATCGCTGCTCGAATCTCCAGTTCCAGTCGGCAGACCAATGCCGGAAATCGCAGCTTCAGCGGCATTGACTGCTTCAGGTGTGTTGAGATCAGCGATGCCGAGCATCAAGTCCATTTCGATAACTTGAGATTCGTTTCCTGTTAATGCTTCGATATCAAAAGCTTCAGAGTTTCCCTCTGCTGCTTCTTGCTCCAACTTTTTGTTAGCTTCCGCCATAATCCCCAAGAAGCCTTTTACTTTGTCAAGAACTTGGCTTTTGGGAACTGGAGCAATAGTTGGTGGCTTCGATGGAGGAGCCTCCCGCTGCTTCTTCTTCTTCTTCTTCTCCGTACAGACCAAAAGTGCCGATTCCATAGCAGAGGAAGAAGATGGATTCTTGAGTTCCAATTTCAGAAGATCTTTGGAGTTTTCTTTCCCTTTCATGATTTCCGTAGCTGAAATCAGAGAGTTTCGAATCTATGGAGAAGAAGAGAACTATGCGATTGACCGGTCAGTCGGTGGCGCTTGACGTCGCCTGTGAAATAGCCGCTCTCGCTTTAGGGTTTCGGTAGTTGAAGATTTCTGACACTCAATTTATACTTTGCAAATTATGTATTTATATTAATATTTATACGGGTAAAATGTAGCAGTGGTTAGTTTACTCTGTTACTAGTGTGTGTAGAAGAATCATAATATTTACACATTCTTCTATAATATTTATATGGTTTGTAGAAGAATCAAGTGTGTAACATAGAGCCGGTTCACGTGGTTAGTTTACTCTGTTACTCAATACTACAAACGCTGTTTCTCTTAGACGAAACAGTGGTTACTTAATTTGTGTTCATAAACAAGGTAATGAATTTGGAGCGTCGATGATTACAAGCTTATCTCATATCTCTTTTGGGACATTAAGGCGCTTTAGCTCTACTTCACCTTCTGCATTGAAACACGAGCTTGTTGAAGGTTTGCGTACGTTAGTGAGGTCCGGTGATCTCCGTCGAGCTGTTTCCTTGTTCTATTGTGCGCCGCTCGAGCTTCAGTCTCAGCAGGCTTACGCGGCTCTGTTCCAAGCATGTGCAGATCAACGCAATCTCCATCATGGCATCAACTTACATCACCACATGCTCTCACATTCCCATTATTATTCCCAGAGCCTTGTCCTATGTAATTACCTCATTACTATGTACGCGAAATGCGGGAATATCTTATACGCACGCCAGGTGTTTGATAAAATGCCTGAGAGGAATGTAGTTACGTGGAGTGCATTGATCACGGGCTATGCGCAGGCAGGGAACGAACAAGAGGGGTTCGGTCTTTTCTCTGCTATGTTAGCTCACTGCTGCCCTAATGAGTTTGCGTTGTCAAGCGTGTTAACTTTGTGTCGGTATGAGCCTGGAAAGCAGGTACATGGACTTGCTTTGAAACTTGGTTTACATTGTTCCATTTATGTGGCGAATGCCCTTATCTCTATGTACGGTAGGTGTCATGACGGTGCTGCCGCATATGAAGCTTGGACTGTGTTTGAGGCCATGGAGTTTAGGAATCTGGTTACTTGGAACTCAATGATTGCAGCCTACCAGTGCTGCAAACTCGGGAAACAGGCCATTGGTCTTTTTATGCGGATGCACGCAGATGGAGTAGGATTTGATCGTGCCACGGTGCTTAATATATGTTCTTCCTTGTACAAAAGCTCTGACTTAGTTCCTGACGAGGTTTCTAAGTGTTGTCTTCAGCTGCATTCTCTGACTGTAAAATCTGGGTTGGTGACTCAGACTGAAGTGGCTACCGCATTAGTTAAAGTTTATTCAGAAATTTTAGGAGACTTTAATGACTGCTATAAGATTTTTATGGAAATGAGACACTGCAGGGACATTGTTGCTTGGACTGGGATTATAACAGCGTTTGCAGTATATGATCCAGAGAGGGCTATACTTTTCTTTGGTCAGTTACGTCATGAGAAGCTAAGCCCTGACTGGTATACTTTCTCAAGTGTACTAAAAGCTTGTGCGGGACTTGTCACTGCTCGGCATGCTTTGTCTATACACGGTCAAGTGATAAAGGGTGGTTTCGCAGCTGACACAGTGCTGAACAACTCGTTAATCCATGCGTATGCCAAGTGTGGCTCTCTTGACTTGTGTAAGCGTGTATTTGATGATATGGATTCGCGGGATGTGGTATCGTGGAACTCAATGCTCAAGGCGTACTCATTGCATGGCCAAGTAGACTCAATTCTACCAGTCTTTCAGAAAATGGACATTAACCCCGATTCAGCGACTTTCATAGCTCTTCTCTCGGCTTGCAGCCACGCTGGACGAGTAGAAGAAGGATTGAGAATATTCAGATCCATGTTTGAGGAACCTGATACTCTTCCTCAGCTAAATCACTACGCTTGTGTGATCGACATGCTAGGCCGAGCTGAACGTTTTGCTGAGGCAGAAGAAGTTATCAAGCAGATGCCAATGGACCCAGATGCTGTAGTTTGGAGTGCATTATTGGGGTCATGCAGGAAACATGGTAACACCCGGTTGGGTAAGTTAGCGGCAGATAAACTGAAAGAACTAGAACCCACAAACTCATTGAGTTACATCCAGATGTCAAACATATACAATGCAGAAGGTAGCTTTAACGAAGCCAATAAAAGTATAAAGGAGATGGAAACATGGAGAGTGAGGAAAGAACCAGGCTTGAGCTGGACCGAAGTAGGAAACAAGGTTCACGAATTCGCATCAGGAGGAAGGCGCCGTCCAGACAGGGAAGTCATATGCAGAGAATTGGAGAGGCTGATTAGTCGCTTAAAGGAGATGGGTTATGTTCCAGAGATGAGGTCAGCTTCACAAGATATAGAGGAAGAGGAACAGAAGGAAGAGCATTTGCTGCATCACAGCGAGAAATTAGCGTTAGCATTTGCGGTGATGGAGGGAAGAAAATGGGGTGATTCTGGTGTGAATTTGATACAGATAATGAAGAACATTAGGATATGTATTGATTGCCATAACTTCATGAAATTGGCCTCAAAGCTTTTGGGAAAAGAGATTCTTGTGAGAGACTCGAATCGGTTTCACCATTTTAAAGATTCTTCCTGTTCCTGTAATGACTACTGGTAATCGCCGACGATGAGGCCAAGGAGCTATGTTACTTTCTTATGTTACTTTCATCTCAAGACAAGGACAAGGACTGATATGGCAAATATTATAAAGTTATTAAAAAAAACGATGAGAAATGAAGAAAATGACTGTTGTGTTGTAATTAAGGAAAAAAAAAAGAAAAAAAAAAAGAACAAACAAGTTGCTCGAGAGAGGTGAGGTGAGAGAGGTGGGGGAAGAAGACGATCTTCGATCCGGACTTGTGCTTGTATACGTCATCGTCTCCTTCCTCGATCTCAGTTAATTACACATTATCCTCTCTGCTTTGGTTGTAGATCTCTCGTCGGATCACTTGTTTTCACGTCGTCGCCGACAACATTTAGGAGTTTATTTCCGATCCAGCAGAAATGTCGATAAACATGAAAACGTTTACTCAAGCTTTAGCTAGAACAGCTGCTGTGATTGAGAAGACGGTTCATACTACAGTTCAGGAAGTTACGGGACCTAAAGCTCTTCAGGATTACGAGCTTCTCGAGCAGATCGGTTCCGCTGGTCCTGGCCTTGCTTGGAAGCTATACGCAGCCAAGGCGCGTGATTCTACGCGCTCACAGCAGTACCCGACCGTATGCGTCTGGATGCTTGATAAGCGCTCTTTGTCGGAGGCTCGTGTACGAGCGGGGTTGTCTAAGGCAGCTGAAGATGCGTTTCTTGATCTGATTCGAGCTGATGCGGGGAAGCTGGTGCGGTTGAGGCATCCTGGTGTGGTCCATGTGGTGCAAGCACTAGATGAGAACAAGAATGCTATGGCTTTAGTTACGGAACCGCTCTTTGCTTCTGTGGCTAATGCGCTTGGGAATGTGGAAAATGTGGCTAATGTGCCGAAAGATCTAAAGTCAATGGTAAGCTTTATGTTCTCTATTAGTGTCATCTATTAGTGAGATCATGTTGTTTGCTGTGATTCAACTCAATTTGAGTTTGACCTTGGCTTTTAATGATCTTTGAATCTCCCCAAAGGAAGTTTCTTAAATTGATTGTGTACAATTGATCAGGAGATGAGCTTGTTGGAGGTGAAGCACGGTCTGCTCCAGATTTCCGAGACATTGAACTTTTTACACAATAACGCAAATCTCATCCATAGAGCCATATCTCCAGAGGTTAATTTTCCAAAATTCGCAGTCATACTTGTCTTCTTAGAAGTTGTGTTTGTATGTTTTATTAACTTGTGGCGTTGTAACTTCCCTGCAGAATGTTCTTATCACTTCAGCTGGTTCTTGGAAGCTTGCCGGGTTTGGTTTTGCTATTTCGACAGCACAGGCTGGGAATTTGGATCACATGCAATCATTTCACTACTCTGTGAGTTAATCAAACTTGAAATATTACTAGACTGCTGTATATCTGATGTATTCAACTCTACAAGCGAGATAATTTCTTGCATCCCGTGCAGGAATATGACATCGAGGATTCAATACTGCCAGTCCAGCCATCCCTAAATTACACTGCACCTGAACTGATGCGCAGCAAAAGTCCGTCAGCTGGAGCTTCGTCAGATATTTTTAGTTTTGGATGCCTTGCCTATCATTTAGTTGCTCGGAAACCGTTGTTAGACTGCAATAACAATGTCAAGATGGTAACTCTATAACACGGCCTTGTTAGTTTTGAATTCAAATATATGGTGTCTGATATGTTTTGTCTCGTGCTTTATGTCTTAGAAGTAGTTCTAATTATTCAGAAGAATGGTAATGTATTCTATTCGTTTGCATTTCTCGTGTACGAACTACTTTCTTTTAGTTTTCGCTTTGACTTGATGCTACACCGCTGCTCAATACCTTAGGGGATCCACTCTATTACATAAGTAGATTCCTAAGATACATTTTTCCATATATTATTTTCATTATGCACCTTTGGATTTCCCCACGGTTGATGATGGTTATATTTAAATTTCTTGCAGTATATGAACACGTTGAACTATATAACAAATGAATCTTTCTCGTCTATACCCTCTGACTTGGTATCTGATTTGCAAAGGATGCTATCAACGAACGAGTCCTTTAGACCAACAGCATTAGATTTCACAGGTAAGCGTAAATAATCTTGAAGAGGTTTCCTTACTTCTTGTGACAAATCTTCTCTTCTGCTTGTTAGTTACAACTTTTCCTTGAACTCTCACTCTGTAGGATCAAATTTTTTCCGAAGTGACGCTAGGTTACGTGCTCTCCGCTTCCTTGATCATATGCTTGTACGTGTATATGCTTTCAAGAATTGTTTCAGACAGACTGTACTTTGAGGATGGAAAATGTATCTCCACATTTGATAACCTTTTCGGAACATTTTTCTCGTTATTCAGGAAAGAGATAATATGCAGAA
Organism: Crucihimalaya himalaica; assembly: GCA_004349715.1. NCBI lineage: Eukaryota > Viridiplantae > Streptophyta > Magnoliopsida > Brassicales > Brassicaceae > Crucihimalaya > Crucihimalaya himalaica. The sequence continues at coordinate 2,036,277 of SMJT01000025.1, read as the reverse complement.
GTCCGAGTTCCTAAAAGCATTATCAGATATGTGGAAAGATTTTGATTCCCGTGTATTACGGTATAAGGTAGTCACTTTACTGACTTATCCGGTGTCTTGATAGAAATAATATGTCTTGCAACAACTTAAGAAACCATTTTTTTATCATGCAGGTGCTTCCACCTCTTTGTGCTGAACTTAGGAATTTGGTTTTGCAACCAATGATCTTGCCAATGGTTCTAACTATAGCACAGTCTCAGGTAATTTTAACTCTTTAAGTGATAAATAAAACTAGTTTTATCTAGACACCACTTACTGAATGCTTGAAAGTTGAAACCTTAAATTACTTATGCAGGATAGGACTGACTTTGAGCTGATAACACTTCCAGCTCTTGTTCCTGTTCTGAGTACTGCTTCAGGAGATACATTACTGCTGCTTGTAAAGCATGCAGAGCTTATTACTAACAAGGTAAAGTTTTCAATGTGTATATATTAAAATTACTGAATTATGTTTTTCTTAACTTGCACATGTTTGTTTCTCCTTAAGTTCTTCGGATACCCAGATCTATTCAGATGCATATCTTTTTTGACATTTATTTCTAACTTGCCAGTAATCTAGTGAAAGCTTCCGTGTTGAAGTTAGACTGTTTGTTTCTGGATCCAGTGTAAATATGCATTGAAATCACTATCCCTTGTTTTCTGTTGCACACAGGGTGAGATCCTTACTCGTCTTACGTTTTTGTTAAAATTTTCAGACTGATAGCGAGCATCTTGTATCACACGTCCTCCCTTTGCTTCTGCGAGCCTACAATGATAATGATGTCCGCATTCAAGAGGAAGTTCTTAAAAGAACCACATCTGTTGCTAAGCAACTCGATGGTCAGGTGATGCTCAATGTTTTGTTTATATGTTTTATTGGGATAATTTTTTATCCAGAAGGATAAAGTCAATTTCAATTAGTGGCTCTGTGGTTGTGCAGAGAAGTGTCACTTAATTACACTTCTAATTGTCATTTTTTTTCTGTCTTGTTTATGCAGGTCGTGAGGCAAGCAATTTTGCCTCGTGTTCATGGCTTGGCTCTCAAAACTACAGTTGCTGCGGTATGTTATTATGACTTTCCCATCATCTCAGCCCAAATTTCTTCTACGCCAGCATCCTTAATAGCTTTAGAAAGAAAGAGAAAGCTGAATTAACTGATTCCATCTTCTTATAAAATACTGATTGAAATGTACTGTTGCGCAGGTCAGAGTAAATGCTTTGCTCTGCTTAGCAGAGTTGGTGCACACACTTGATAAGCCTGCCGTTATCGAAATTCTGCAAACAATTCAACGATGTACTGCCGTTGATCGTTCTGCACCTACCCTTATGTGTACACTTGCTATAGCAAACGCAATCCTCAAACAGGTAGGGAATAGGTCAATTTTCTCCTTAATGTTGAAGTTTGAACGTCTTGACTTTCCCCCTTTACTATCTGTGGTAGCATCACATCTCATGATCTGCATTTTCCATCATTGTTCTGTAGTATGGAGTTGAATTCACAGCAGAACATGTGCTTACCCTGATGATGCCGCTTCTCACTGCCCAACAACTGAACGTCCAGCAGTTTGCCAAGTATATGCTATTTGTCAAGGATATCCTCAGGTGTTCCTGTTGTTCTCAGACAGTCTTCTGAATAGTTTTTTCACGTCCTTACCACTCAACATAGTGTTGTCTTTATTATGATCTGCTTGTGTCTTTTGTTACAGGAAAATAGAGGAAAAAAGAGGAGTTACAGTGAATGATTCTGGAATCCCAGAGTTGAAATCGCATTCTGTTGCCAATGGACTCCAGTTTCAATCATCGACTCAAACACCTGAGAAGGTTGCTGCTGCTGCCAAGAGCAGTCCTGCATGGGATGACGATTGGGGTTCTCCGAGCAAAGAATCAGCTACAGGAAATTCTGCTTCTTCTCGTCATAACACAAACCATCAGTTTAACAAATCCACAGATCAGTCACAGCCATCGATCATGTCTACTCTTCCTAACAAGGTAACAGGACCAACCACATGCCCTGCAGTGGACATCGAGTGGCCACCAACACAATCTTCAAGTCTTACCACTCCAGCAACTGATGATAAAACACAACTAAACACAGGATCATCATTTACTCTGGGTTTCGATGAATTAGATCCATTCGTTAATTGGCCTCCACGTCCCAACAATGGTACTTCTGTTGCTTCTAACGGTCTCAACAATGGCACTGCGTCCAATTTTAGCAACAATTTACCAGGCGACACCCATTTTCAGACAGCTAACAATGACAACTGGGCATTCAGCAATGCCTCCTTGTCTACGCTAAAACCACCCCAGCAAGGGAATCCAGGTATCTCTGCAAATAATCAAGATCCAATAAACTCTTTCGGTGTACCAAAACAGAGCCAAGGAATGCCATCTTTCTCTAGTGGTTCATACAATAACCACAAGCCAGCTGACATCAGTTCCATATTCGGTTCAAGCAAAACCGAGCAGTCCGCAATGAAACTTGCACCACCACCTTCAATAGCAATGGGAAGAGGAAGGGGGAGAGGTAGAGGTGGTACTGGCACATCTACCTCAAAGCCCAATGGTTCACAACCATCTCTATTGGATCTGTTATGACCACAGTTCTCGGTGTTGGACTTGTTGGTGTTTGGTCGTGTAGTGAAGAGAAGCATATACACATATAGAGATTGAGCTCCGTGCTTTGTGACGCAGAGGAAATTGTTCAGAAAAATGGAGATGTTATGTAAACATCTTCTGGGATTAGCTTCTTCCACCATATAAACTGTACTACAGCTTCAGGTTTTTTTATGTCTTTCTCAAATTGTGTAAATTTTGTTATGTTTTCTTACTTGCTCTCACCATTGCTTCATCCGTCACATATTATATTATTTTACGGCGGCTACGCTATTTTCATGTATACGTTTTCTCTTTTGGCAGTTCCTGGATCCTTCCATACATATGAAGTTTGGTTATATTTAAAATGTCGGAATCTCTCTATTTGTCTTTTTTAATTTTTAGCTTCTGTTGGTAAGTTGGCGGTGCCACCGAGTGACCGTTCCAACCCCGTCTTACGTTACCTATGGACATGTGACACTAATATGTAATATATGTGATGAATGGATTTTCACTATTTGTATGGTCATGATCGTCAAGTCCACTAAATCTATATTTTATAGCGCATAAGTGAGAATTGCTGAACACAACGTATACAGTTTGAAGCCAAGATATATCGACTACCACCAAAGACGTTTATTACACTAACCATTAAAGAGAAAATTACAAACGAACACAAACGATCTTTTGGAGAACACACGTGACAATATTCAGTGCAAACAAAATACAAGACGTTTCACAACATTTGCTTCACAGATGCTTAAAGAAACTACGAGAGATGCGTTTAACGAACACTTGTAATGGCTGTGTGTTTTTTTCGACCAAACTTTTCTGTGAACCACTCATGATTGTGTGAAGTGTAGATGTGTCCGATCACCAATCCACAAAATACACCAGGTCCATAGGCTATTGCAGCTGCTACCCAATTGAACATATGTTCCTCAGCCTCTGACAATTCCTCGGGTAGCTGCGATGTAGGATTCAGTGCATGCGTTTCTCTACAAATTCCTTCGAGACCGTAGAGTCTAGGGTTGTCCAAGAATGAAGAACATTTCTGCCTTTGAAACTGTGTGCCTCGTGGCACTGGACCTTGGAGAAGGTTATGGGAGAAGTTCATGTATGACAGAAACGAAAGTTTACCAAGATCTTGTGGGATTTGACCTGACAGCTTATTACGGGATAGGTCCAATGTCTCGAGCTTTGTTAAATTTGCCAAGGATCGTGGGATCACGCTTGTGAAAGCGTTACCTGACAAATTGAGAATGCGCAGTTCCTTCAAAAAGCCAATGGATTTAGGGATGCTACCATGAATTTTGTTTCCAGAAAAATCAATGGCTCTGAAGTCTTTTCGGATCCGCTCAAAGCTCATATCAACTCCTTTATTCACCATTTCCATCTCATGATAATAGCTATCAGCGTATCTCCAAAACTCTGCCATGTACTCGTCTCTTTCTTCGGTTAATGAGGTCATATCTTTCCAGTTGGAAAAATAGTAAGGTGGGAGAGTTCCACTGAAGTTATTGTGTGATATATCGATGACCCTTAAACTCTGAAACCCAATAGATGCGTGGCGATGATACAACGGCCCATAGAACTCGTTTGATCCGAGGTTGAGAACATGTAATGATGGTAGAGATTCCAACCAAGATGGAAACTTGTCCTTGATTTTGTTGCTTTCTACATTCACAAGTTCCAAAGCTTTGCAATTGATCAAAGACTTTGGAAACTTTCCCTCCAGCTGGTTGCGACTAACATCCAATGATACTAGCCTGGTAGCTTTGGAAAATATATCTGGAAGAGTTCCACTAAAGTTGTTGTTCCCCAAGATTAGCTCTTTAATAGAACCACTTAAATTCCTTATACATAAAGGAATTGAGCCGCTGAAGAGATTGTGGGACAAATCTAAAAAGCCTAAACTTCTAAGCTTGCAGATCATATAAGGAAATGGTCCTTGGAATGAATTCGAATTCAGATCTAACTCTTCGATTTGCGCTTCCTCTAAAGAATTTTCAAAACTGGTAAAAAGATTGTGAGAAAGTATCAATGTATTCAATCTCCATAAGCAACCTGGTACTTCACCTTCCAACTTGTTGTTGGAAAGTTCAAGATGAAGGAGTTTGGCTAGCTTTGATATAGATTTAGGGATTTGCCCAGTGAAGCTGTTGTGGCTAAGATCCAACTCTTCAAGGTTGACAAATTTAAATACAGACTCCGGGATTGGGCCATCGAGTCTGTTACGAGCAAGGACTAGGTTCTGAAGCTTAGCTGATGAAGATGTATTTGCAAATTCGATAGGTCCCGTAAATTGGTTTCCTGCCAAATCAACTTCTAGCAACGAAGGAATTGAGAACAAAGATTTAGGGAAAGGGCCGCTAAATGAGTTTTGAGAAACATCAAAGTACTCCAAGTTGTGGAATCTACTCATGTCTAACGGAAACGTGGACGTGAAGTTATTAGAGTCGAGGCTAAATACAGAAAGCTTAGTTAAATTGGCAACCGAAATAAGAATATTGCCACTTAAGCTATTGTTGTCAAATGACATGACATTTAGTTCGTTTAGATATCCGATGGAGGCCGGAACTTCACCTACCAAATGATTATGCAAAAGTCCAAGAAATACGAGATTAGAAAGGTTTCCTAGTGAAGAAGGAATCTCTCCTGAGAGATCATTATGCCCAAGGTTAAGGTGTCTTAGATGCCTAAGATTTCCTATTGAATCTGGAATCTTGCCTAAAAATCTATTATAATAAAGCTCAAGTATTGTGAGACGAGAAAGGTTCCCTAGTGAAGAAGGAATCTCTCCTTGGAGATTGCAACCAGAAAGGTCTAGGTGACGAAGAGATTTGAGTCTAAAAAGACTACTGTTAGTTTTCAAAGAACCAGTGAGATCGGTGAACCAAAGGCGGAGTGATATCACCTGGCGAGTTTTGACGCTGCATGTGACACCCTTCCAAAAACAGCAATCACTGCTCTTATTCCACGGACTTGGGTTTAACGTATAAATGGGAAACTCATCTCTGAACTCCAAAAGAGCATCTCTTTGGTCGTGGCGGCACAACTGAAGCGTAGGAGAAGCAAGAGTGTGGATTAGGAGGGAGAAAAAGATGATAATAATACAAGAAACCCAAGAACAATGGCTTCGGATCATCATATCTTTCTTTTTTGAGTTTGTGTTGTTAGTAACGGATTGTGTGTTTCACTGGCTCTCTCTATTTAGAAAGAAGAAGTAGGTGGGATGTGACTTATCAAGTCTTGCGTCAACGAATTACTCTACATGTACATGTGCCTTCTCACCAAAACAAATAGAATAATAATACTTTTGTCACTTGTCGCAACGATCCACGTTATTACGTAAAACAATGACTCATTTAATAGTCCTCTCCAAAATGTCTCTTCAAGTTTTAAAAAGGTTTATTAAAGTTCTACCGTACGTATTTGAGGTCTACTAAATTTCCAATTTTGCATTCCGCATCAAATCATCAACTTTTACCACAAGCTTAGCCAATTTTTCGTCCATGAATTGTTAGATACCAATTAATCATCATGACCAGTTGCGGAGGCAGAAATAATTTTCACGGGGGTCATACAATGATATAACTACAAAATAATATTTTTATCTAAAGTGAAACAAAATTCATTGCTGATTTTTCTTTTCAAAATAAGAATAATGTTATTGTTGCTATAAATCCGGTAAATAAATGATATATACATATCTTTTCAAATAAAATTTACATGTAAGACAAATTTAATTTTTAAATAGAAAGAGAAAGAAAGAAATATATATACCTAACTAAGTATGAAGGGAAACATGAAAACTAATATTAAAAAAAAAGGATAAGGGCTAAATAGTATGCATAAAAAAATAAAAGCAATAAAAAGTTTGTTGTAGGGTTCAATGGGAAGATTTGAGCTTTGGACATAGGGGTCATACTACCTCATTGAGGGTTTTTAAAGCATCTCAACAAAGAGATCTTATTGGGGTTCTTAGAATAAAATAATGAAAAATGAGAAAAAAAATATGAAAGAGAGAAAGGAGGAGTTCTTAGTTAAGATACTAAGAGCATGATTAATGGGAAGTTTCTTAGTGGGTTTCTTAAGCAATATTTTAATAATTAATGACAGTTAAGAAACTTTGTTAGAGACTCAGATTTTTTGTCTTACAATGGTAAGAACCCCTAATGGGGTTCTTAATTTTTTTTATTTTTTTTTTGTAAATAGAGAATTTTATTTAAATTAAATCAAAATCAAAACTGTAACTTCACAAAATCAGAGACTCTAAATTAAATAACCTAAGCTGAAACATAAAACATATTGAAGGTTGATATTGATATTGATATTGAAGGAATCTGATCAAACATATCAGGTTGAGACCATAAAGAACAAAGTAGAAGAGCTACAAGCAGAGATTGAAGCAAACAAAGACAAGACAGGGACTTGGTGATTTAACTTCTATAACCAAAGACATAAAAAGACTTACCCAAGAAAACAGAACACCTTCGAGATGAAAGATGAAAGATGACAAATACTATACAGCTAAGATTTGCTCTCACCTGAGAGCTGTGATAATGCTAAGTGTAGAGCAGTGTCTTTCTCGGCTACTTTGCTATCATCTGGAACTTCATCAAGTTCACAGTATGAAGCTTCAACTAACCAAATGAAACACATTGGTAAAGAGAGGATACAAAGTAAACCATTCATGGAAACATATGCTAACATGGAGAGAAGAAATAAACAAAAGCCTACCCTGTTGAGTCTCCAAGATCATTCCTTTTTGTCCCATAAGCGATGAAGTTGACACTAATATCGTCTGACAATAACCATCTTCCTGTTATCGGGTTGAACACAAATCCAGCCATCTCTTTCACCTGCAATCCATAGTTTCCTGGTTATCATAACTACCACAATACATCAGATAAAGAAATGAACAATCCTTCTTTTTGTGATATTACCACTTGTCCACATCGAGACATGTGTACTTTTGTATTGTTTCAGTCAGCTTAAGATTAGTAAATGAGATTGACATAAGCGTTATACAATGGGGAGGGATTGCCTTACATCAACTGAAGCACGTCGTAATATCATCGTAAGTTCTTCAGGAGTTAGAAATTTTGACCACTGGTGTGTGCCTTTAGGAAGCTGTAGGTGATTTATTATACAAAGACCAGATATGAAACCAGTAAAACACATAAAACACATAAAACATGCTGAGAACAACAACTTAAGCTGAAACATAAACTTAAAACATAAAACATAAAACATAAAACACTAAATATCTCTAATTATTTAACATGTCTGTGATAAGCTTCTTCTTTAGAGCTTCTTCAATCTCAGACAGAGGTTCTTTTTTTGCAATTAGACTGTCAAGAAGACCCATCTTCGACAGTCTCTCTTTGATTTCTAAGTCCTTCTTTTTAATGTCCCACATCCTCTGAAACTCAGTCAGAGTGTTGCCTTTAGCCTTCTCTCTTTTCCCTCTTGCTTTTGCTGCCTTCACACCAGGAAGACGATTGCTAGAATCATCTGTGGCACTGTTCGTCTCCTCTGCAAACAACCCCGGTGATTGTGAACCCTGTTCACTCCTTCTCCTTTTAGATGATGCATCAGTTTTTGTTGTTGAAAGCTCACACCATTTCTGGTCATTCCTCAACTCCTTCCATGCGTGTTCAAGAGTAAACTTCTTCTTGTGATCATTGAAGAAGATTTGGTGAGCAAGCTTCAGCACATCATTCTCATTCTGGCCACTGGCCTTCTCTCTTGTTGCAGAGTCATATGCACCGCAGAACTTGCACACCAAAGCATTGATCTTGGTGTTCTCGGTGTTCACGTGATGCACCATTTGGACTTGCTGCATAGTAGGCTGCTATCCTTTGCCAGAATGCACCATTTTTTTGCTCATTCCCAACTACAGGGTCTTTGCTGGTGTTGAGCCAGGAACTGATGAGCAACACATCGTCACTGGGGGTCCAAGGCCTTCTTTCTCTTCGTTCCTGGGGTGTAGACTGAGAAGAGAAAGCACGGACTTGCTCGAATGAACCAAGAGAATCATCAATGCAAGGTTCTTGTTGACTATTCAACAAGTCAACAAAATTTGAGGGCTGAGAGAATGGATTTGTAAAGGAGATATCCATTAAAAAGGGAATAGAAGAGAGAAAGAGAAGAAGGAATGAAAGCTTATATGAAAAGAAGGAGAAGAAGGAATGAAAGATTACAAGAATGAAAGGAAGGAAAAAGGGCATCGGATATTTAAAGAAGGAGCAACATATCTTCTTTACAGAAGATCAAAGAAAACAAAGCATTGAACACCTATCTAACCACCTCGACAAGACTTAAACCTAACTAACCAAGCCTTTAAAACATCTAACCAAGCCTTTATTACCATTCAAAACTGGTTAGCCTTTATTACCATTATTTAATTATAAACCTGTGATATGTTTTGTCATGAAAACAAAGAAAACAAGAAAACAGAACACCTTCGAGATGAAGAATTCACAGATGAATGGAGAAGAAAGGTTCATCGTGAACACCTGCCAAATATGTGAGCATGTCAGGATTGTTCATAGTAAAGACACACTGGTAGGGGAGACAGATCACTGTGCCTGGTTCACATAAAGGATAGTATCTTCTTACCTTGTTGTTTGCAGCGGCATGTTCACGTACCAACTGAATGGATTCTGGTGATACGGTGAGGAAGAATCCAGCAATGTAGTAGAACTTGGCTTTCTCAACTGCCAAAAGAGAAACATATTTCACAAAATCTCAACTGCCATGAAACTATCACATCTCAGAAATCAAACTCTGATAAAAAAGGTCAGAAGATGAGTTTTTTACCCAGAGCCCAGTTCTCAGGCTTCTTCAGGTGTTCAACCTTGTAGCAGTTTGCAGCAGAAAGATTTGCAATGAGTGACCTGAAAAAATGGAAACAGATCAACAGCCTTCAACTGCTAGAATCAACAATAGGAAACCCCTGAGCTAGGAAAGCAATTTATAAGTACAATACAATGAAGTGGAATTAGTAGAAAATTTCTGCTTAGTTTCATCAAAAGATAAAAGTATTTTGGCAAAATTACAACTTCAGACAACACTTGGGAAAATGACTAATCTACACCAACGTAATGCAAAATCAACCTTTGCATCATCATCCATCCTAAGGGAGAATAATTGAGTTGGTGGAAAACGGCAATAAATCACTCAATTGAGGTGAAATATCAAGTCTTAGCAAAATGATTGACACTAAAATGCAGGCTGAAACAAAGCCTTAGGATAAAATCAATAACAAAGAGCAAAATCAAGGTAGAAAAATTAACAAACTGATAAGGGATCATAAGAGAGTCAATTAACTTTGAAAGAGAAGAAGACTAGTGGCAAACAGAATCTGATTATTGAGAAAAGTAGACTCGTTCATATAGTTTATTTTCAACTGAGACATGTCAGGTAAAAGGTTCAAAGTTTGTGAGAGAACTAGAATCAGGTTCTGTTCTTAGTACAACCACTAGGCTATGATATATATTGGAAGCAAAAAAAGAGTAAATTGAGATCCAGAGACATACACCCAAGTTTTTCTTCAGCTTCCGTATGCACAAGAAGAGTTCCAGTCTAGAGTTTCACTTCTCCAGTCTCCATGGTACCTAAATTACAAAACCATTTATCACTAAATCATTGCAGAAAATGCATTTCAAATACAAAAATCTACTACAGATGGTAATCAAATTTACCTATAGTACTGTCCAGGACACTCCCGAAGAATCTCAGCAAGCCGGCCGTAAAACTTCTTCAAATCATCCTAGCAATTCTTCAAATCATCCTGGCAATTCTCTTTCAAATTAAGCAAAAACTAACCAAGAAATAGAGAAAAACACATGCCCTGAAATCGAATTGAGATTATAAGAAACTTTATAGAGGAAAAATTGGGGAATTGCACAGAAGAGTACCTGAAACTGAGATTAACGAGTGGCGAAGCAAAGGGCATAGGAGATTCCATGAGAAGAGAGAACGAGGAAACTAGAGAAGAAGAAGAACGAGGAAACTAGAGAAGAAGAAGAACGAGGAAACTAGAGAAGAAGAAGAAGAAGAAGAAGAAGAAGAAGAAGAAGAACACGACACGTCGCTGCAAGAGACCGTCTCTTGCGTTTCTAATTTAAGAAACGCCTCTTACACTGTTTGTTTAATTAAACAATTTTTTAATGTTAAGAGACGGTAACGATTCTTGCGTTAATGATGCTCTAAGAGATCTTAATAAGAACCCCAAAACACATATGTTGTTTTTTTAGTGGTTCAAAAAATTATCTGATCTAACTTTTAATCAATTAATTAAATTATATTACAAATATTAGTATTATAATGGTTAAGATACCCATTTCCATTTGAGTTTCTTATTGTTGTAGATGCTCTTAAGGAGTTTCTTAGATATAAAACTAATAAAAAAATTACAAAAGTAAGAAAGAGGATGAAGAGGGGTTCTTATTTAAGAACCCATGGTTTCTTAGTAAAAAACCCATGGTTTCTTAGTAAAAACCCACATTCTACTTGTCATCTTTCTATTTATTCAATTATTTTCAAACACTAGATTTTAATTATAAAATAAAAATGTTTTATAAATATTATTTTTATATTGGTTATAACCCCTATGGGTATCTAAACCAGTGCTCTAAATGTTTGTAGCTAAATAATTCATCAAAAAGCAATTGAATAAGCTTAGAAAAAAAAATTTACTCCTTTCCATGTACCTCCGCCACTGATCATGACTCCTAGAATCAGATTTTGATTAAGAGACAAAAGAACATGGCTATGAAACTGAAAAACCAATGGAGAACAACTTTAGAACTTTACAATCCTTATCTCAATCAATCTGAAGAAAATTTTACGTCTCGACAATGAATCTAAAGAAAGAACATCAAAACCCTAATTATATTAAGAACTTTGAAAGATAATCATGATTAAACTATGAGAATCTGTAAAATATAATAGATAAGAAAAAATTACGTTTTAGTTTGCAGTTGTTGAACCCTTCATACATAAGAAATTTGAGTTCTCTTTCAAATGACGGAATCTTTCCATTTGTCTTTAAAATCTCACGAGTAACTTCCGTTGATAATGCTGCCGAGCGACAGTTCAAACCCCACAGTTAATATATGTCATGACTCATGAACCATGAGCTGTCATTATATGTATAGTCATGATCGTAAATTCTTTTAAAATCAGTGCTTTTATATTTTATAGCACACTAGTGAGAGTTACAAAACAAAACTTTTTCAAATACCACTAAAAACGTTTACTACATAAACATAAAATAGACAATTACAAATAAGCACAAACGAGTCTTTGGGAGGACACACGTGATAGATTCCGTTGACGGTGCTGCCGAGCGACCGTTCAAACCCCACAATTAATATATGTCATGACTTATGAACCATGAACTGTCATTATATGTATAGTCATGATCGTAAATTCTTTTAAAAATCAGTTCTTTTATATTTTATAGCACACTAGTGAGAGTTACAAAACAAAACTTTTTCAAATACCACTTGTGAAAGCGTTACCTGACAAATTTGTTTTAGGCATTTCCTTCAAAAAGCCAATGGATTCATGCATTTTGCAATAAATTAGTTTATCTAGATACCACTGACTGAATGTTTGAAAGTTGAAACCTTAAATTACATTTTCAAGATAGGACTGACTTTGAGGCTACAACACTTCCAGCTCTTGTTCCTGTTCTGAGTACTGTTTCAGGAGATACATTACTGCTACTTGTAAAGCATGCAAAGCTTATTACTAACAAGGTAAAGTTGATCAATGTGTATACATTAACATTACTGAATTATTTTTTTTTCTTACCCTGCACATGTTTGTTTCTCCTTAAGTTCTTCTCATACACAGATCTAGTCAGATGCATATCTTTTTATGACATTATTTCTAACTTGCCAGTAATCTTGTGAATGCTTCCACGTTGAAGTTAGACTGAGTGCTGTTTGTTTCTGATCTAGTTGTAAATATGAATTGAAGTCACTATCTCTTGTTTTTTTTATTTGTTGCACACAGGGTGAGATCCTAACTCGTCTTACGTTTTTGTTAAACTTTTTAGACTGATAGCGAGCATCTTGTTTCACATGTCCTCGCTTTGCTTCTGCGAGCCTACAATGATAATGATGTCCGCGTTCAGGAGGAAGTTCTTAAAAGATCCACATTTGTTGCTAAGCAACTCGATGGTCAGGTGATGCTCAATGTTTTGTTTATATGTTCTATTGGGGTAATTTATTTATCTAGAAGGATAAAGTTGATTTCGATTAGTGGCTTTGTGGTTGTGCAGAGTAGTGTCACTTACACTTTTAATTGTCATTTTTTTTCCTGTCTTGTTTATGCAGGTCGTGAGGCAAGCAATTTTGCCTCGTGTTCATGGCTTGGCTCTCAAAACTAATTAAAAAAGTTGAATTAACTGATTCCATCTTTTTATATAATATAATAATAATGATTGGAATGTAATGTTGCACAAGTCAGAGTAAATGCTCTGTTCTGCTTAGCAGAGTTGGTGCAAACACTTGATAAGCCTGCCGTTATCGAAATTCTGCAAACAATTCAACGATGTACTATTGTTGATCGCTCTGCTCCTACCCTTATGTGTACACTTGCTATAGCAAACGCAATCCTCAAACAGGTAGGAAATAGTTCAATTTTCTCCTTAATGTTGAAGTTTGAACGTCTTGACTTTCCCCCTTTACTATCTGTGGTAGCATCACATCTCATAATTTGCATTTTCCATCATTGTTCTCTAGTATGAAGTTGAATTCATAGCAGAACATGTGCTTACCTCGATGATGCCGCTTCTCACTTCCCAACAACTGAACGTCCATCAGTTTGCCAAATATATGCTAAGTATTTGTCAAGGATATTCTCAGGTGTGCCTGTTGTTTTCAGACAGTCTTCTGACTAGTTTTTTCACATCCTTACCACCTAACATAATGTTGTTTATATTATGATTTGCTTGCGTCATTTGGAACAGGAAAATAGAGGAAAAAGAGGAGTTATAGTAAATGATTCTGGAATCCCAGAGGTGAAACCGCGTTCTGTTGCCAATGGACTCCAGTTTCAGTCATCCACTCAATCACCGAGAAGGTTGCTGTTGTTGCCAAGAGCAGTCCTGCATGGGATGACGATTGGGGTTCTCCAAGCAAATATTCTGTTACAGGAAATTCAGATTCATCACGTCATATCCATTAGTTTAACAAATCCATAGATCAGCCACAACCACCGATCATGTCACCTCTTCCTAACAAGGCAACAACACGAACCACATGCCCTGCAATGGACATCGAGTGGCCTCCAAGACAATCTTCAAGTCTTGCTGCTCCAACAACTGATGATAAAACACAACCAAGCACATGAACATCATTTACTCCGGGTTTTGATGAATTAGATCCATTCACTAATTGGCCTCCATGTCCCAACAATGGTACTTCTGTTACTTCTACTGGTCTACACTATGGCACTGCATCAAATTTTAACAACAATTTATCAAGCGACACCCATTTTCAGACAGCTAACAATGACAACTGGGCATTCAACAATGCCTCCTTTTCTACACTAAAACCACCCCAACAAGGGAATCCAAGAATCTTTGCAAATAATCAAAATCCAATAAACTCTTTTGATGTACCAAAACAGAGCCAAGGAAAACCATCTTACACTAGTGGTTCATACAATAACCAGAAGCTAGCAGACATCAGTTCTATATTCAGCTCAAGCAAAACGAAGCAGTCTGCAATGAAACTTGCACCACCACCTTCAATAGCAATGGGAAGAGGAAGAGGGAAAGGTAGAGGTGGTACTGGCACATCTACCTCAAAGCCCAATTGTTCACAACCATCTTTGTTGGATCTATTATAACCAAAGTTCTCGGTGGTTGTGTTGATGTTTGGCCGTGTAGTGAAGAAAAGCTTATACAGCATGGAGATTGCACTCCGTGCTTTGTGATGCAGAGAAAAATTTCCAGAAAAATGAAGATGTTATGTAAACATCTGAGATTAGCTTCCACCATATAAACTTTACTACAGCTTCAGGTTGTTTCTGTCTTTCTCAAATTATGTACATTTTGCGATGTTTTCTTTCTTGCTCTCACCATTGCTTCATTTATCACTCGTTATATTATTTTACGGCGGCTGCATTTTTTTTATGTATACGTTTATTTTGGCAGTTCCTGGATCGTTTCGTACATATGAAGTTTGAGTTATCTTTTGAATGTCGGAATCTCTCCATTTGTCTTTTAGCTTATGTTGGTAACTTGGCGGTGCCACCGAGTGACTGTTCCAACTTCTAACCCCCGTCTTACCAGTTACATATGGACCTGTGACCCTAATATATGTCATGAATCATGACTGTCACAATTTGTATTGTCATGATCGTAAAGTCCTCTAAGAAATCAGGAGATCTATATATTATAGCACACAAGTGAGAATTGTAAAACAGTACGTATGCATTTTCAAGCTAAGATACATAGACTACCACCAAAGACGTTTATTACAAAACCATAATATAGAAAATTACAAACAACAAAACTAGTCTTTTGGAAACGTGACAAATTCAGTACAAACACGAACGATGCATATTGTTTGCTTCAAAAAAGCTTAGAGAGACTACCAGAGATGGGTTTAGCGAACACTTGTGGCGACTGTGAGTTTTTTTTTCCGACCAAACTTTTCAGCGAACCATTCATGATTGTGTGAAGTGAAGATGTGTCCGATCACTAATCCACAGAATACACCAGGTCCATAGGCTATTGCAGCTGCTACCCAGTTGAACATTTTTTCCTCCTCGTCTGACAACTCCTCCGGTTGTTTTAATGTTGGATTCGGAACATGAGTTTTCCCACAGATATCTTCGAGGCCGTAGAGTCCATGATTGTCCAAGAATGAAGAACATTGTTGTCTTTGAAACTGTGTGCCTCGTGGCACTGGACCTTGGAGAAGGTTATGGGAGAAGTTCATGTATGACAGAAACGAAAGTTTACCAAGATCTTGTGGGATTTGACCTGACAGCTTATTACGGGATAGGTCCAATGTCTCGAGCATTGTCAGATTTGCCAAGAGTCTTGGGATATCGCTTGTGAAAGCGTTACCTGACAAGTTAAGAAGACGCAGTTCCTCCAAACAACCAATGGATTCAGGTATTTTGCCATAAATTCTGTTTTCCGAAAAATCAATGGCTCTGAAGTCTTGTCGGATCCTCTCAAAACTCATCTCTACTCCTTTGTTAACCATTTCCATTGAGCGATAGATAAGAGAAAAACTCTGGATATCTTCAATGTACTCATAACTTCCATTGACTAACGTAATCATTTCACGCCAATTGGAAAAAAAGTGAGGTGGGAGTGTTCCATTGAAGCCATTGTGTGATATATCGATGACTCTTAAACTCTGAAACCCAGTTGACATGTTGCGATTATACAACGGCCCATAAAACTCGTTTGATCTGAGGATGAGGACATGTAAAGATGGTAGTGATCCCAACCAAGATGGAAACTTGTCCTTAATTTTGTTGCTTTCCACATTGACAAATTGCAAGGCTTTGCAGTTGATCAAAGACTTTGGAAACTTCCCCTCCAGCTGGTTGCGGCTAACATCCAATGATTGTAACTTGGTAGTATTGGCAAACAAATCTGGAAGAGTTCCACTGAAGTTGTTGTTATGAAGAATTAGCCCTTTAAGATCGATTTTCCTCAAACATGAAGGAATAGAGCCGCTGAAGAGATTGTTGGACAAATCTAAGTGTTGTAACCCTTTCACCTTGCAGATCCAAATGGGAAATGGCCCTCGGAATGAATTTGAACTTAGATCCAACACTTGGATCATTGTTTCTTGTGAAGGAAGTTTCTCAAAACTACTGAAAGAATTGTTAGAAAGCATAGCTGAGGACAATCTCCACAACCAACTTGGTACTTCACCTTCCAACTTGTTGTTGGAAAACCCAAAAATACGCAGGCTAACTAACTTTGACATAGATTTTGGGATTGGTCCACTGATATTGTTGACGGCAACATCTATCAATACGAGGTTTAGAAATTTAGATATGGATTCTGGGATTGAACCATCTAATTTGTTACGAGAAAGGAGTAGATTCTCAAGCTTAGATGATGAAGATGTATACTCAAACTCTATAGGTCCTTTGAATTGGTTTCTATCCAAATAAACCACTTTTAGTGAAGCAATCGAGAACAAAGATTTAGGGAAAGGTCCAACTAATGAGTTTGCACTAACGTCAAAAGTCACCAAGTTGTGGAACCCACTCATATCAGATGGAAGTGATGTGAAGTTATTAGAGAAGATGCTAAAATGGGAAAGCCTCGTTAAATTAGCAAATGAATTAGGAATACTACCACTTAAGCTGTTACGTTCAAGTGACATGACTCTTAGTTCTTTTAGGTTTCCGATAGAAGCTGGAACTTCACCTACCAAATGATTACTCCAAAGGTCAAGATCTAGGAGAAAAGATAAGTTTCCTATGGAATAAGGAATTTCTCCTATGAGATTGTTAACCCCAAGGCGAAGGTGTTCTAGCTGCTTTAGATTGCCTATTGAAGACGGAATCTCACCAACCAATCTATTAGAAGTAAGCTCAAGAATTTTGAGACGAGAAAGGTTTCCTAGTGAAGAAGGAATCTCTCCTTGGAGATTGCAACCAGAAAGGTCTAGGTGACCAAGAGATGTGAGTCTAAAAAGACTACTATTAGTTTTCAAAGAGTTGTTGAGAAAAGTGTTATGAAGGTCGAGCGATATCACCTGGCTAGATTTATCATCGCATGTCACACCCTTCCAAAGACAACAATCAGAGCTCTTATTCCATGGACTTGGTTTAGAGTCAAATATCGGAAACTCGTCTCTGAATTTCAAAAGAGCATCCCTCTGGTCGTGGTGGCAGAAGTGGAGCGAAGGAGAAGCAAGAGAGTGTATAAGGAGGGAGAAATAGATGGTAATAATACCAGAAACCCAATAACAACAATGGCTTCGAGTCATTATATCTATCTTTTGATGAGTTTGTGTTGTAAGTAATGAGTTATTTGTGCTTCACCTGGTTCTCTTTATAAAGAAGAATAAGAAGAAGTAAAACCCCTTAGCGGGGGCTGTGACTTAGCTAGTCTTGCGTCAAGTCATGGATTCGCTTGATTTGTTCAAGTCTTCGTCAACCAATTGTACCTTTTGTCTCAAAATCTCCCCGTAAAACATGCACTGTATAACTATTCAATTCTCCTAATTAGTCCTAAAATATTAATTTCCTACGTTTAGTTATTACTTTTGGTACTTTGTGGACACATGTTGGACCATTGCAGAGACTCATGATTACGTACGAGCATTTCCCTGTTGGGGAAAGTAATCATGATTCATGCATCTATACACATACATTTACTTTGGTTTACGAAAACAAATTGATGGATCCAATGGTTAAGATGGATATGATTCATAATGCCATTTTCACGTACTTAATTTGTTGCACACAAGTTTTGATGGTTTTATGAGATAAGATGAGAGAGGAAGTGAAGTTAGAGATTAGAGAGTATGTGTGTGAGAGAGAGAAAGAAGAGAACAATGTAATCTCGTGAAGGAACCAGCCAAACTCCCAAAAAAATAAAAAGTAATAATAATAATAATAATTGGTCATATATACGATGTAATCTTTTGCTGTCAAAACGACACAACAAACAAAAGTCAAGAGAATGACCCAAACTTTTGATCCAAAAGTCAAGAGAATAATCCAAAGTTAAAACATTGCGTGTGTTTGAGGAAAACGATAGAGAATGATCCTCTAACTTTTTTAATCGTACGATTAATATTAGTAATTAACTTCACAACCCTGGACTCATTAAATTATGTGAATTAGTTGACTTTCTCAATTAATTTCCTGGTTAATATCTGACATGGATGAAAGGTTTCCGTAATAATCTATATACTATATTTACACATATTGAGAAACACCATATCGAAAGACCATAACTGAGGCTGTATATGATTTGCGTAGTCGAAGAAGATGACGGTTTATGAGAGTATTGCACTATAACTTTTCAGGTTGAGGTTCTCCCTTCCTGGTGCTCACGGAGAGTTCTGGATCGGATTTATTATTCATCACCTTTCAAATCAAATTATGAGAGTATTGCACTATAACTTTTCAAGTGGTATTTGGGAGGAAATCTCATAAAATGCTCTAGTCACGGCCTAAAGAATGCACAGATCTAATTCTAGAACTTATTGACATTAAAATAATAATAATAATAAATGTCGGTAGACATCGCGTGGTTGGTTTCCATATTGATACTCTATACTACGAAAGGCCCATAAATAATGTCATTTGGTAATTTAAAATTTACATGATTTTATGAGGTCAAAAGTCTCATTCTAAAGATTCATACATTTACTTTGGTTTATAAAAAATGGTGGATCAAATTGTTAACAATTGATTTGTTATAAGTTATAACTCAACTCATTTAACCCGTCAATCTAGTAGCTAAAACTAAATTCCGATTTTATTCGTGTAATTGCCTGCGCAAAAAGATTAAAGTATGATTAGACATGGCTTTGTTTACCTTTTTAATTTGATGTTAATTCATCCTCATAGACATTAATCTTAAGGAGAGTAAAAAATAATTTAGGGTTGCCGCTATATTCCACCATGAACTTTGGCCATTAAGACGTTTCTACCACGAATTTTTTGGCTCTCTGAAATACAACATATAAAACTTTAAACTTTGTATTTTACCATTAATTTTTTAAACCGTTTACATTCAATACATATAAAATTGATTGGACGGTTTAAGTGCACTAAATCATGTTAATTGGATTAACCATCAAACGCGTTTAAGAAATTACGTTTTGGTTTTAATACCCCGATTTAAACCCAATTACAATCAAAACAACACAAAATCGATTTGGGGCTAGGGTTCTTCCAATAGGGATTTTTTTCAAATCGAATTCATCATTCAAAATCGAACAAAAGAAACGACAATGCCGATCGAAAAATTGTCTTATGAGAGTGATCTGGATGATCCCGACTACAATGAGAGTGATGCAGATCCGGATGGTTATGAGGAAGTGGAGGTTTCCGCGAGCAAGGATGATACAAATGAGACCAGAGCTGACGACGGAGCTGGTGATGACGATAGAGCTGCTAATGAAGATGGAGCTGCTGAGAGGTGACAATCGAAAAGGAAGAGAAAGACACCTGAAACGAAAGAGGGGATGTCGATGAAGAAGACCTAATGGAAAAATTTGAGTACGACGTAGAGAAATCTGTAGCTAATTGGTTTGATGAGTTTCAGATAAAAAGGAATCGCATTCTAGAGATTTTGAATGATGAATTCAATTTGAAAAAATCCCCAATGGAAGAACCCTAGCCCCAAATCGATTTTGTGTTGTTTTGATTGTAATTGGATTTAAAATCGGGGTATTTAAAACCAAAACACAATTTCTTAAACGTGTTTAATGGTTAATCTAATTAACCCGGTTTAGTGCACTTCAACCATCTAATCAATTTTATATGTATTGAATCTAAATGGTTTAGAAAGTTGATGGTGAAATACAAAGTTTAAAGTTTTTTATGTGTGTATTTCAGATAGCTAAAAAAATTATTGTGAAACCACCTTAATGGCCAAAGTTCATAATGAAATGTAGCGGCAATCTAATAATTTAAATTTTTAAAAATAATGATTTTAGTTATATACTGCATCACATAGTCATAATTCTTTCTCCACAGAAAAAAAAAAACAATGTTTTATTAGTACAGCATAGTCTGCCTCATAGAAAGCAATCGACTGTTTGTGTTTGTCCTTCTCAACCAGATGTGAAAGCCATTTAGAAAAACCAACAGCAAAGAAAACAAAACTGAGCATGTATTTTACAGGGACAAATAAAAGCTTTCTCTTTTAGTAATAATAAAAAAAAAAACTTATTTGTAATTTAGTATCTTCTGATGACGCCTTGACGGTGCAGCCGAGTGACCGTTCGAACCCCCGCAATTAACATACGTATGCCATGGATCATGAACTGTCATTATATATATAGTCGTATACTCCTTTAAGAATCAGAGGCTCTATATTTTATTTCACACTAGTGAGCATTACAAAGCACTACGTATACATTTTAAAACTAAGATATATTTACTAAATACCACCAAACACAGTACGTTTATTACAAAATCATAAAATAGAAAATTACAACGCAAACGAGTCTTTTGGAGTTGGAGGACACATTTGGAAACAAGACGTTACACAATGCTTCACAAAAGCTTAGAGAGACTAAAAGCATGTTTAGTGAACACTTGTAATCGCTGTGTTTTTTTTCCGACCAAACTTTTCAGCGAACCATTCATGATTGTGTGAAGTGAAGATGTGTCCGATCACCAATCCACAGAATACACCAGGTCCATAGGCTATTGCAGCTGCTACCCAGTTGAACATTTTTTCCCCCTCCTCTGACGACTCCTCGGGTTTCTGTGATGTAGGATTCGGGACAAGGATTTGTCCACAGATTTCTTCGAGACCGTAGAGTCTAGGGTTGTCCAAGAACGAAGAACATTTTTGTCTTTGAAACTGTGTGCCTCGTGGAACTGGACCTTGAAAAAGGTTATGAGAGAAGTTCATGTATGACAGAAAGGAGAGTTTACCAAGATCTTGTGGGATTTGACCTGACAACTTGTTACAAGATAGGTCTAACGCCTCGAGATTCGTCAAATTCGCCAAGAACCGTGGGATATCGCTTGTGAATGCGTTACCTGACAAGTTGAGAAGACGCAATTCCTTCAAAACGCTGATAGACTGAGGGATTTTACCATAAATTTTATTTCCAGAAAAATCAATGGCTCTGAAGTCTTGTCGGATCCGCTCAAAGCTCATTTTTACTCCTTTATTCACTATTTCCATCGACTGATATATTAGAGAATAAGCCGGAAGACTTGACATGTATTGGCCATCTCCTTCGGTTAGTGTGGTCATCTCATGCCAGTTGGAAAAATAGTAAGGTGGGAGTGTTCCAGTGAAGCCATTGTGAGATATATCGATGACCCTTAAACTCTGAAACCCAGTGGACATGTGATCATGATACAACGGCCCATAAAACTTGTTTGATCTGAAGATGAGAACATTTAGTGATTGTAGAGATCCCAACCATGATGGAAACTTGTCCTTGATTTTGTTGCTTTCCACATTCAAAAATTGTAGAGCTTTGCAATTGATTAAGGACTTTGGAAAGTTTCCCTCTAGCTGGTTGCGACTAACGTCCAAAATTTGTAACTTGGTAGCATTGGCAAATATATCAGGAAGAGTCCCACTGAAGTTGTTGTTCCGCAGCGTTAGCTCGGTAAGAGAAACAGTGAGATTCCTTAAACATGGAGGAATCGAGCCGCTGAATAGATTGTTGGATAAATCTAAAAGACGTAACCATTTAAGCTCGCATATCCAAAGAGGGAACGGTCCACGAAATGTATTCGAACTCACATCCAACCCTTTGATCAATGTTTCTTGTGAAGAGTTTTCAAAGCTGCTAAAAGAATTATGAGAAAGCGTCACTCCGGTCAGTTTCCATACCCAACTTGGTACTTCACCTTCCAACTTGTTGTTGGAAAGACGAAGAAAACTGAGGTTGGCTAACTTTGATATAGATTTTGGGATTGTCCCAGTTAAATTGTTGTTGCTAAGATGTAACAACGCGAGGTTCAAAAACTTAGATATGGATTCGGGGATTGGGCCATTGAATTGGTTACTATCAAGGTTCAGAGCCCATAGCTTAGATGATGAAGATATATTCACAAACTCTATAGGTCCCTTGAATTGGTTTTCTTTTAATATAACGGTTCGTAACGTAGGAATCAAGAACAAAGATTTAGGGAAAGGCCCGTGAAATGAGTTTGCACCAACATCAAAGGACCTCAAATTGTAGAATCCACTCATGTCATATGGAAGAGTGGATGTGAAGTTATTATAAGCTAAGCTTAAATGGGAAAGCTTCGTTAAATTGGCAAAGGAAATAGGAATCTTGCCACTTAAACTGTTTAAGTCAAGTGACATGACTCTTAGCTCGTTCAGGTTCCCAATAGAAGTCGGAACTTCACCTACCAGAAGATTATTCGAAAGTTCAAGACTTATGAGACAAGAAAGGTTTGCTAATGAAGAAGGAATCTCTCCTACGAGATAGTTATACCCAAGACTAAGGTTTCTTAGATTGTTTAGGTTGCCTATTGAAGTAGGAATCTGCCCTACCAATTTATTCCAAGAAAGGTCAACAAGTGTGAGACGAGAAAGGTTTCCTAGTGAAGAAGGGATCTCTCCTTGTAGAAAGCAATTACTAAGGTTTAGGTGACGAAGAGATTGGAGTCTAAAAAGGCTACTATTGGTTTTTAAAGAGCTATTGAGAGATGTGTAGAGGTCGAGTGATATCACCTGGCCAGATTTATCATCACACGTGACACCATTCCAGAAACAGCAATCACTGCTCTTATTCCAAGAACTTCTCCATGTACTTTGACTTGGCTCAGACTCATGGATCGTAAACTCGTCTCTGAATTGCAAAAGAGCATCTCTTTGGACGTGGCGGCACAAGTGAAGCGTAGGAGAAGCAAAAGTGTGGATTAGGAGGGATAAATAGATGGTAATAATACCAAAAAAGCAATAACAATGGCTTAGATTCATCATATCTCTTTTTGTTTTGAGTTTGTGTTGTTGCAAGTAATTAATGGGTCATGTACTTATGTATGCTTCATTGGCTCTCTTTAAGAAGAAGAGATTCATTGGTGGATTTCGGTTTGATTTTGTCAAAATCTTCAAGTCGCTTTATCATAAATGACTTGTGTCAAAATCTTGAACTCGCTTTATCAATAATGACTTGTGTCACACGTGTCTCGATATTTTTCACCTAAACCATGCATTGACTCATTCAATCCTCTCCGAAATAGTATCTCTTAAAGCTTAGCCAATTACTATTCCTAAATGAAATATATCATCTGAAAATATTGATTTGACAAATCAAAAAATTAAGTATAACTTTTAGTTACCCAAAAGTTAGATGGAAAAAACTCCATCAACATACACCGATTTCTGCATTAACAAGCTGTCGGATCAGATCATCGTCGTTGTGTCGTAATTTGGCTCAAAAACTAGAGTTTGTGGCTTGTGTGGTTGGTTTCCAAATTGATTGCGTGTGAAGGCCCATTAATACGAATGGCCTACGTACATATATATGTGCTAATTGAAATCTCTGATATATAGTCATGCATCTATACAATACACCTACATTTATTTTGGTTTAGTTTGGTTGATTAAAAGGAAAGAGTCAAATATAGTTTAGTGATCTGTTACTTATAAAATATCATAAAATTATGATATATCACAAATTTATTATTGATGTAGTTAAATAGAACCAAACATGTTTACATTTGTTGAAACTTCAATAGATCTATCGAAAATAAAGACAAAGATACACTAAAACACTATACTATTTTAAAAAAAAAACTGAATAAATTTTTCTGTTTAAAAATTATATTCAGAAAAATCATAAAATCATATATAAAAGATGATCTTAATTAAAAATAAAATATAAATATTTTCATTATTGTAATTCTACATGTTACATTAATTAGTCATATATTTTTCACTGAGAAGAAGTTTTTTTTAATAGAGCATAGTGGAGAAATCAATCCTCTGTTTGTCCTCCTCAATTAAATGTGAACACTACAAGAAAACAAAACTATTTTTTTACCACCACTCGAGTATTTTCGGACTATTTTCTAAAGAATAATAAGGATTTTGCGAAGCCATTCAGAAGCACAAACATGGTAAGGATCTTGCGAAGAATGTATAAATAAAGAAACAACTTATTGGCAAAGGATAAAAATCATTTGCCGAAACCAATGAAAATTCTTCGAGTAGTAGTATCAGTGGGTAGGGCCACAGGAGTAAAAGACTAAGCATGTGTGAGGAAAAAAACTAAAAAAAAACTGTTGCTTAGTTTCGAAATCTCTTCTTCTGTTATTCTCATACAAACCATTAATCTGGAAAATAATATGATATCTGAATCCTATTACTACTAGTGATATCGAATGATTACAATTACTAATAAGTAAGTAATACCTAAAGCGTTCATCACGCGTCTGCTTCAACCATGGTAAATGTATTATACCCATGTTAATAATCATACTCTTAGAAGTTCTATGACATCGAGCAGACACGTTGTCCCCTTTTTATTCGCTTTTGTCATTACATTTACACAATCTAAAAAGAGAATGTCACAAAAAGAAAGCAAATAATATAAGAATAATTTAATAAAAACATGCTTTAAAAGAGGAACCAATTGTAAAGTGGATTAAGGCATCAATTTCGTCTCCATTACACTAAACACACACTTTTGATTAAGTTTCAAGACTCGGCGCCGTTATCTTGGCGCCATTCACGCTTCTCTCTTATCTTTTGTCTCTTCTTTTAAAATTTTGAACTCCTTAAACCCTAACCTAATTTAACTATAAACTACCTGACTATACCCATATATGACCACATTATCTTACTATATATCCAAATTAAACACGAAACTACCCATTTCAAAAAATTAAGCAGTAGTAGCTATATAGTAACTAGTAAATACAAAAATAATAACCCTTTGGTTCAATAAGGATTCAAGAAGTGATATATGTTGCTCCACTTTTTTCGTATGAATAAAGTAAAACGTTAGTGTATTCTAAAAATGAAAAATATATTACAGTGAATGTTAACTTATAATGACGACGATATGTCATTTTGTATTCTTTATTAACTAAAAGAATGCACATTTGAAATAAGACTCGCTCAACTTATTAACTCGTACAACAAGATTCGATTCAAGCAAAATACAAATATATAGATATCAAGCAATTTATGAATGCTTTTATATCACAAATCTCCTCATCTTTTATAGAAAGTCCAGCTTTTGCATTTGGTCTTGACCATAACAGTATATTTTCAAGAAGACGCAAAGTCGTTATGTGCGTTTATATTTCGTTCATTCATGTGAGTCGTGACCGCTTTGAGACAAACACTACTTCTTAGGAAATAGGAGACTATTAAGACTTTCTTGCTTCCCAATGGCTACTAATTTCGTCCATCTTTCAACACTTTTACAGAAAAGAAAAGAAAAAATAAAGAGGAATTTGAACGGATAAACACAGGTAAAGACTTTAAACAATAGACAGAAAAAAGATAAAAGGAGGATTTGGTTAAGCAAAATTAAGGTAAGAACTAACCATAAAATATTAAAAAAAAAAGAGGATTTAGATTGGAGAAATTAAGGTTACTTTGTTTAGGAGCAGTCACGTTGATTACCAAAAAGCCATATTTATCGCTTCCATCAGCGCCGGATCATTCTCTCTCCTATCTCTTATATCTGCATCTCTCTCTCTCTCTCTCTCTCTGTCTATTAGTCTATATATATGTAGACCTTCTTGTAATACATTCGTACCTCAAAGCTCAAAAGCAATCAAGTTCTCTGTCTTTGGAAAATGACTTCTCCTTTCTTCTTTGTTTTCCTTTTCTCGTCTCTTCTCCTGGGAAATCTTGATGCCAACCCAAATTACAGAGAAGCTCTCTCCAAGTCATTGCTCTTCTTCCAAGGTCAGCGATCCGGTCGCCTTCCTAGAGGCCAACAACTCTCATGGAGGGCTAGCTCCGGCCTTTCCGATGGCTCCTCCGCTCATGTACATCCTAAACCATTTAACCTGTTATACAATACCTATCTCAATAACA
This sequence comes from Crucihimalaya himalaica, assembly GCA_004349715.1. NCBI lineage: Eukaryota > Viridiplantae > Streptophyta > Magnoliopsida > Brassicales > Brassicaceae > Crucihimalaya > Crucihimalaya himalaica. Next base: position 2,009,930 of record SMJT01000025.1, on the reverse strand, counting down.
TTTATAACTGATTAATCAGGAGAATTTTATATGAATTGCAGGTGGACTTAACCGGTGGGTACTATGACGCAGGAGACAACGTCAAGTTCAATTTCCCGATGGCGTTTACCACCACGATGCTCTCATGGAGTGCACTGGAGTATGGTAAGCGGATGGGTCCTGAGCTGCAAAATGCACGTGAGAACATCCGTTGGGCCACGGATTATCTGCTGAAATGTGCTAGAGCCACTCCGGGAAAGCTTTATGTCGGGGTAGGAGATCCTAATGTTGATCATAAATGCTGGGAACGGCCTGAGGACATGGACACACCTCGTACAGTTTACTCTGTATCCCCTTCTAACCCCGGTTCTGATGTCGCAGCTGAAACAGCAGCAGCTCTAGCTGCAGCTTCTATGGTTTTCAGAAAAGTTGATTCTAAGTATTCGCGTTTGCTGCTGGCAACAGCTAAGAATGTGATGCAGTTTGCCATTCAGTACAGGGGAGCTTACAGTGATTCCCTTTCTTCTTCCGTCTGTCCTTTCTACTGCTCCTACTCTGGTTATAAGGTCTGCTTTTATATGTTTCATATCTCTCCGAGACACATATCTAAACGAATCATTGCAACTAAACCACTCTTGCCACTACATCGGATCCTCAATTTAAAATGTGAATTTATGATGACAGGACGAGCTGATGTGGGGTGCGTCCTGGCTGCTGCAAGCAACCAATAACCCGTATTACGAAAATTTCATTAAATCTTTAGGAGGTGGAGATCAGCCTGACATCTTCAGCTGGGACAATAAATATGCTGGTGCCTATGTTCTTCTGTCACGAGTATGTCTCACTGCTAATAAAAACTCATAGAGCACATAGCTTAGCATCACACTATCTGACTCACAAACTCAAAAACAACTGTTTACTTTTGGCAGCGAGCATTACTTAACAAAGACAGCAACTTTGAACCATACAAGCAAGCAGCAGAGAATTTCATGTGCCAAATTCTTCCAGATTCTCCTTCTTCGTCTACCCAATACACTCAAGGTGACCTAATTCACGATATAAACACAAATTGATAACAATGACCTCTTCATGTTAACCAATTACATGTTTTACTGATTACAGGAGGATTAATGTTCAAGTTACCTCAAAGCAATCTTCAATACGTAACCTCCATAACATTTTTGCTCACGACTTACGCCAAATACATGAAAGCCACAAAACACACATTCAACTGCGGGAACTCAGTTATCGTCCCCAACGCTTTGATAAGCCTATCGAAGCGACAAGTTGATTACATACTCGGAGAGAACCCAATCAAAATGTCGTACATGGTTGGATTCGGATCCAATTTTCCCAAAAGAATCCACCATAGAGCATCGTCACTTCCTTCACACGCAATTCATTCCCAATCCTTAGGCTGCAATGGCGGATTTCAATCATTCTACACTCAAAACCCTAACCCCAACATTCTCACAGGAGCAATCGTAGGAGGTCCAAATCAAAACGATGGGTATCCAGATCAGAGAGACGATTACAGTCACTCGGAACCAGCGACTTACATCAACGCCGCCTTCGTCGGACCTTTGGCGTACTTCGCCGCCGCAAGATCGGCTTGAAATTGAATCCGCCACCGTCCGATGTGTAGTGTTCTTGTTTTGGAAAATGATTAGTTAAGATCCGTTGGCCCAAGCCTAACGTGAAAAATCAGTAAGCGACAAAGTAATTTAAATGTAAACTCTTAATGGGCTAAGACCCAATATTAATGGACCCGACAAAAATGTTACTCTTTTTGTTTTTTAGATCATCTTTATGCATTTGAAATATGTAAACAAAGTCCAATACGTTCAGAAACTGAACTTTGTGTCATAGGCCGTTGTCTCCTGAAAACTCTGTTTCTTCTTGTTTTAACATTCTTGAAACAATCGTTAAAAAAAAGTTTGTATATAATATAATCGTTCGTATTTCTTTTATGTTGTGAAGTTAAATATTATTTCATACGAACGTGATACTGGTTAGATAGCCGTAAAGGAGAATACATAAAAACACGAATGAGATACTTGAAGCATGAATAAATAAAATAACAATTTTTCATAAATAAAGAGCAAGGTTCATTTCCACACTCGTAAAAGATGAAAATATTAAAAAAAAAAGTTCGTGTGTAATAATAAAATATAAAAAAGAGTAAAAATGTAAAAGAGGTCGGCCAAGGCGAGGTCGACGCAGATGAATACGCTAGGTGTCGGAGAAGAAGGAAGCAATCGAAGCTCTCTCTCTCTCTCACTCTTTACGCCACGTCATTTAGTTCACATCATAATTGTATTCCTCTTTTTGAATGCAATTATCTGATTTTCAAATTTATAATTCTGTAAGGGATATGAAGCAACTAGATATGAAGACAAAAATAGTATTTAGCTTATATAACTTTTCAAACATGCTCCTTTTGTTTGCTACTATACTATATACGATAACTCATTGCTCGTTGATTTGAAATTTGAATACAAACAAATTTCCAGAAGATCATCAATATTGAATGTATAACTTAAGTGTTAAGTAATATTGGTAAATTTTTCTTGGAAAAAAAAAACTCTGATAAATAAATAAGTGATTTGGACGATGGAAAAAATTAGGAAACCAAAACAATGGTTAGTGATTAAAATCCTAAGCTATGATAATTAAGAGGCTACCATTAGGTAATCCATCTGTTACTTTTTTTTATTGCTGATTTGAAAGTTTTAATCGAAAATTATGAGATCGTAACATTGTCAAAGTTGGATACCTAATTACCAAATTGCATTTCCAGTCTAAACTAACATATATGTTTGTACTAACACCACATGACATTTGTTACAATAGTAAAAATTGTATATAATTCAAACAAATACTAATATATATAATTCTTATTTTATTTTGTGTTAACTTTTGTTTCAATATAAAAAAATGCATATAATTATATAAGTATGTTTAGTTGAATATATGGGATCTACCGGATACCGACGATCGTATAATTCGTATTCGTTGAAGAACGTCAAATGTACTAAAATTTCAATGGATTAAATAAAGAAGAGTGATTCATCCACAAGACATGAACGAAACTTTGTCCTCATGTCCTCATGATATTTGTGGCCGACGCCTAGCTGTAAGTCGTGATCTATAATTATTCGAGAAAATCAATAATTGTTTTAAAAAATATATTCATGCATGGGTAAATATTTGAATACGATAAATCCAAAATATCCGCAGGCAAACGCGTAAAGAAGGACATTACTTTTATTTATTATAAACTCTAAAAATACTCCTTGGTTGAACATAGCAAACTAAGTAAACACAACATTGTTTTGATTGAACTTCATTGAAGATGAGTTTGGAAAGCGATATGATAAAAAGACAGTCTTTGTGTTAAATAAAAAAAAATTGAATCCCAATATGAAATTTTTTTTTTTTTAAATGAGACTATATATTTATAAAGTACTCATTTTGTCCCATATTACTAAATTTTTTTTTTAAAAATTTTTGCTCCAAAATATTAAATTTTCTCATTTCTTCTATGCATTATTTATATTAATATATTAGTTTATGACCATTTTAATTCTGCTATATTCTTTTTTATTGGTTGAATTTTTATTAATAAAAAAATATTAGTTATTTTTTAATATTTGTGCATTTACCTTTAAAATTGAGTAATATGGAACAGAGGGAGTAGTATCTAAAATCGTTTTTCCGCTAAACGATTTAGTATAGATTGTTTTTTCCTTTTTGGGAGAAAGGTTTAGTATAGATAAAATACATGCCATCTTGTGAAAAAGTTGGGGACAATGGAGAAGACATGTTAATTATTTCTTATTAAAAATTCTTATTTTATTTTGTTTCATCTTTTGTTTCAATACAAAAAAAAAAAGAGAATTTTGTCAATATTTATAGGTTTAAATTTTGGAATCCATTTTGATTCATAATGATTGTATTGATTAAAAAGTTTCGAATGTGCTAATTCTTAATAGACCAAAATGAAGTAATTAAGACATTAAAATAATAAACCACTGATTGGATAAAAATAAAAAAATATTCGGGAACATGCATTCCTAAAGGTCCTAGGAATAAATGGTTTAAAGTAATTTGAAAAAAGGTTTTTCAAGAGAATGATTACTTTTCTTCTTAGGAAGAAACTGAATGATTGGGAAACTGGCCAATACCACAGTGGCGCCTATAATTAAGGTCTATTAGTAATTGGTAATTCACACTTGGGTAGAATCAAAAAAGAGAGAAAAAAAATCAAAATCAAATTGAAAAAAATGAACACAGAAAATCTAAGTAATGTAAGTAATATCTTAAGTCAAAACGTAAAGATAAACTGATATATGTGAATATTTTATCTGTTTTTAAAATCATTATTCACTTTACAGCTAAGCACATAATTTGGATTAGAAGGTAAGGTAAACTATATTAAGGATTTTTTTTTTCTTAAAGTAGTAAATTGATTGCCAAATTCAAAATTGTAGACCGGTACAATCATATTATGTGTACTTGTGTAGTATATTACACATTTGCTCCTTACTCTTCTCACACACCCATCTCTTTACCATTGTCTTGTCTCTCGCGGATCGGTTCTGTCGACTCTACAGATTCTTCCGCGGTTTTTCAATTTTGAAAGTCTCTTTTTGACTCTTCACCTCTTTTTTTTTTTTTTCTAACACCACAACGGTTAAAAAAAAAAAAAAATGTAATTGCGTCAGAGTTCTATAAATCCCGTGAAAAAAGTGGCAGAGATTGAGGTGTGTTTCATCGATTGTGATGCAGAGACGAGGTAGATCGTCGGAATTTCGTACAACGGGGTTCATTAGATCGGAGACTCATCGGAGACGGCGGCGTTGAAAAGGGTTTTTTACGAAGAAGCTAGCTTCCGTCGGTTTGTCTTCTTCAATCTCCGATTTGCTTCTCAGGTAATTCTTACTCTTCTTCTTCAATTTCGTATCCGTAATTTGGATCTGGTAATCGATAATTCACGTGTATTCATAATCTAGGTCGTTCTCTTTATTTGGGTATGCCTTTACCTGAAAGGACAAGTATTTTTTTGTTTTTTTTTGTGTAGTTTTGAATCAAGTGCTCTGTTGTTTTTGCTATTGTATATGTAAAAGTACAATCTTTGGTTTATCTTGTTTCGTTTTAGCTTTACTTGTGAATATGATGTGCATCGTTATGAACAGGTTTGTACAGTACATTTAGTTTTTGTTTGGTGATCTGATTTTGGTTGGATGTGAAATGCAAAGATCACGGAGAGCTCTTCTGGTTAGAAGAAGAGTTTCTGAGAGTACTTCTAATGGAAGGAGTCGCTTCTACAAAGTTTCATTGTCTCTGGTTTTTCTCATATGGGGGCTTGTCTTCTTATCTACATTGTGGATCAGTCATGTTGATGGTGACAAAGGTAACATTTGAGTTCCTACTTTGGATGAATTTCGAAACATATATTATTTCAAACGTTAAAGCTTTTGGTAATGAGTATGAAGGATCATAAAACGCGATGGTAACATATACATTCAGAGATATAACAATTATGAAGATGTATACACCTTATCTTAAGTGGATCTAACGCTTACTCTTTGGGCATTTGCAGGTAGGTCTTTAGTGGATTCTGTGGAAAAAGGTGAACCAGATGAAGATAGGGCAGATGAGACAGCTGAGCCTGTTGATGCACCATCACTAGAGTCTGCCTCTGTTCACTCTACTCCCGATTTGAGTTCGGATGGCAATATAGCCGTAGCAGCAAAAATCAAAGGCTCAGAAATCATATTGAAGAAACCAGAAGTCGATTACGCAATTGCAGGAAATGTTACAGAAAGTAAAGACAATAAGTTTGTGAAGCCAAGTGAGATGAGTAATAACACAGGTCCAGGGAATGATATTGAGACGAATGCTTCAAAGATTGATCAGCTGTCTCGTGATGTCCCGCTTGGCCTTGATGAGTTCAAGAGCAGAGCGTCCAATTCTAGAGACAAATCTTTGTCAGGGCAAGTCAGCGGCGTGATTCATAGGATGGAACCTGGTGGGAAAGAGTACAATTATGCAGCTGCTTCAAAAGGTGCAAAGGTCTTATCTTCTAACAAGGAAGCAAAAGGAGCTTCAAGCATCATATGCCGGGACAAAGACAAGTATCTCCGAAACCCGTGTTTTACTGAAGGGAAATTCGTTGTCATAGAACTTTCAGAAGAAACGTTGGTGAACACAATCAAGATTGCAAATTTCGAGCATTACTCTTCCAATCTGAAGGATTTCGAGATTCTGGGCACCTTGGTTTATCCGACTGATACATGGGTTCATCTAGGGAACTTCACGGCTTTAAACATGAAGCACGAGCAGAACTTTACACTCGCAGATCCCCAGTGGGTGAGATATCTAAAGGTAAATTTCCTAAGCCATTACGGTTCAGAATTCTACTGCACCTTGAGTTTACTAGAAGTCTACGGAGTGGACGCTGTCGAACGAATGCTGGAGGATTTGATATCCATCCAAGACAAGAACATATTGAGACCTCAAGAAGGAGACACTGAGCAGAAAGAGAAGAAGCTAGTACAAGCGACAGAAGAGTCAAAAAGTAATAAAAACGGGAGTAAGCAGAATGAGAATGAACAAGAAGGCTCACCTGAAATTGCGGTCGTCAAAGCTGAAGTACCAACTGAGAGAAAAAAGCTGCCAGATCCGGTGGAAGAGATAAAACATCAACCAGGAAGCAGGATGCCAGGGGACACGGTCCTGAAGATACTGATGCAGAAGATACGGTCGCTGGACGTGAGCTTATCAGTGCTTGAGAGTTACTTGGAGGAACGGAGCTCAAGTTACGGGAGGATATTCAAGGAGATGGACCTGGAGGCGAGCAAGAGAGAGAAGGAGGTGGCGACTATGAGACTGGAGGTAGCGGTAATGAAGGAGAGGGAAGAGAATACGAAGAGGGAGGCGATGGAGATGAGGGAGTGGCGGATGAGAGTGGAGACAGAGCTTGAGAAGGCTGAGAATGAGAAAGAGAAAGTGAAGGAGAAGTTAGAGCAAGTGTTGGAAAGAATGGAGTGGATGGAGAAGAAAGGTGTGGTTTTGTTCACAATCTGTGTCGGGTTTGGGGCTATAGCAGTTGTAGCCGTGGTTCTCGGTAAAGGGATAGGTCGAGCAGAGAAGCCAGGCGGCTTGGCTTGGCTTCTGTTATTGATTAACTCGACATTCGTTATGTTCGTTTTGTCTCTTTGATGAGAAGAGTTCTCAGTTTTGGTCTTTCTTTTTGTTTTCTAGTTTTTACTGTAGAGTTAGTTGAGTCTTTATATCCAAATAAAACGATAGAAGATATAACTTGTGCTGTGTCCATAAATTTTAATACAGAGTTTTTGTCCGGTTCAATCAGACCTACTCTTCACAGATTTTGTGGTTTCAATCCATTTGAATTATCAGTGAAAACCGTAAGGAAGGCCTGGAGGTTTCATCAACTCAACAATTCTGGACCGGTTTGGTGAACCAGTTTGATGAAATTACAATGTAAGAGACACGTGGCAGGCTTAGAAGCTTAGCCGGAAAAGGAAAAAAGCAACCGAAAACAAAAAGGAGGGTTTAAGAGAGACGACAGTGGTCTGGCTTGGTTCGAGTACCGCGGGGGTAAGGTAAGGACTAAGGAGTAAAGCAACACTAATAGCATCCGCGAATAGAATGTTCAAGAAGGCGGTGGAGGCTAAGTCTCACCAGCGTCTCTCCGGCGCTGACCGGAAAAAACTCCGCCGCACCGTCCGAAATAGGCTTCCCCTTCTAACCGATGAACTCCTCGACGCAATTCTTCCTCCCAAGGTGTGATTTCTCTATTTTTTTTGCCTCCGTTTTTGGTTGTTGTCTGGATAGATTAGTAGGACTTTTTGATTCTGTCATCTGATTGATTCTCGATTGGATTGCATCGGATTTTGCTATGGCTTACGTTTGCCATTGATTGTTTTGTCTAGGTCGAGATAACTCTTTCCAAGTTTCAGAATCGAGTTCATGTCTATAGTATTGAAGCTGGATGTCCCATTTTTTTCGATATCGATGGAAGAGGGACTGAGATTTTCCCCACAGGTTTGCACTTTGTAGAACTTGTCTGATTCAAATACATGGCCTTATGAGTGGGATAGTATGCTTTGATCAATATCAGTTCAATTTGATTAGCTATATTTTGTTCCTTCTTCTGCTGCAGTTTTTGCTCTCTGGGAGGCTCCTGAAATGTTACCTTCCTTTACGTTGAAAGGAGGTGAGGTTTCACGGTATGTTTTAGGCGGTGCAGATTTGATGTTCCCAGGTATTTTGATCCCTCCCCAAGGCTTTCCTTCTTTCTCTGCTGGAGAAATATGGGCTGTCAAAGTTCCTGGAAATCTTGCACCCATTGCTGTAAGTCTCTTTATATTTGCTAACCGATATAAATCTTCGTAACGTTTGCGTCTTGAGTTACATCATGGTTATGCATGTTTTTGAAGGTTGGTTGTACCACAATGAGTAGTGAAGAAGCCCTTAAAGCAGGTCTGCGTGGGAAGGCTTTACGTATAACTCATTATTACCGTGACTTCCTTTGGTACATGAGATGCTGACAACAGCTTGCTTTTTTCTCTTCTTTTTGTTATCTTTAAAGGAATTGAGTTGTTTACATGTGGAAGGTGTGTTTCACAGGGAATCAGCTGAGGGGCACTATGTTCCAAATGCTGGTTTTATGGAGGATGTTGTCATGGAGGACCCATCGTACCTTGCTTCTGGTTCAGTTGAAGAAATTTCAGGCTCTTCAGCTGGTCCTCAGACAAGCACAGAAATTGAAGATGAATCTGGTGATGTGAATAATATTGGGCCTTCAACCTCTGTTACGGGTGCTAAGAATGATACTGAAGAAGATGTGGTTGGGAGCATGAATGAGCTGAACTTAACAGATGACATTTCTGCTAATGAAGCAAATACCGACAAGCAGAATATTCTCTCCCCTGAGGAGGTAGATGCCCTTCTTGACCAATGCCTTTTGCAAGCATTGCATACAACACTAAAGGAGAAGGACCTTCCCATCCCAGGAAGTACTCTATGGTAAGAACACCATTTAAATATTTTAGTTACATGTATAGCCAACTATATTCTGTTATTGGGTTGGTGTCGTACCTACTGATGTATGCAATCCCGCTTTACCTTGTTGGCTTTGACTATGATTGGGTTGTTATATTATGCTCCGAAGCTATGTTCTTGTTTGTGTTACCCTTGACTCCGTCAATGACAAGCTAGACACCTGGAATTGCCTGCCTTCTCCTTTTTCTAAGTTTGGCTTACATATGTTTTCCTGTGAGTGGTGCAGGGCAAATCATGTATTACCTTGTAGGCCTTCTGGTCTTACACTTGACATTAAGAAGTCTTCCCATAAAAAGCTGTCAAAGTGGCTGCAATCTAAAGCGTCTGCTGGAATGGTCAGTTTTCTTGCTAATTTCCCTTGTCTTATGGTATTATTTTGCTTGAATTTATATTTTTATATAACAGGAGTGTTCGTAGATGTTTATCTGCAAAAACTAACTGGTTTATCAATTTAGGAAACTATTAGTATCAAGTGTTGTAAGCTGTATCTCCTTAAAAGTCTGTAACACATTGGTACATTTACATTTACCCTGATATACTCATAATTGCTAGTAGATCTGCTTTGGTGTCTTGATTGGCCACTACACTCTGTCACAATCTTTGAAATATATGCGCAGATATCTGTCAAAGAAGACAAACATAAGAAGGAGATTGTTTTGATTTCAGTCAACCGCAGCCACCCAGATTACAAATCCTTCAAGCCAGAGAAAAAGAAAGCAGAAGTCTCTGAATCTTCTGGAGAGCGCTCCACAGCGCAATCTCAGTCAGAGAAAATGCTTGAAATCATAGAGGTCTATAAACCAAGCATACACAACAGTGCAATATTTGCATCAGTTGGGGAAGACAAAGGAAATCTATACACAGCTTCTGAAGCCACTGATGTTGTGTTCAGATACATCGAGAAGGAAAATTTGGTAAAGCCAACAAACAAGTCAATGGTGGTGTTGGATCCGATACTATGTGATGCATTGTTCAAAGGAGCTATCAAAAAGGGATCGGCATATCCGTCAGAGATTCACAAAAAGGATGTTGGGTTGACGTTTATAGGTAGAATGCAGCCTAATCACGTAGTGATGAGAGGAGGTGGTGAACCTGTGGTTCGTAAAGGAGCTATAAAGCCGGTTCAGATAATGACAGAACGAAGACAAGGTAACAAAAAAGTGACCAAGGTCACGGGGATGGAGACGTTCTTGATAGACCCAGACTCGTTTGGATCAGAACTGCAGAAGAAGTTTGCTTGCAGTACTTCAGTTGGAGAACTTCCAGGTACGTTAAAAATCTATCCTATTTGTTTTGTTCTTCTGTGTAAGTGAATAAACTATTTGAGAAATTGTTTTGTGTGTTGCTTTCAGGTAAGAAAGGGTACGAGGTTCTGATTCAAGGAGGTGTGATTGATGATCTTGCGAGATATATGGTGGAACACTATGGAGTTCCAAAGAGATACATTGAAGTTCTTGATAAGACTAGGAAGTGAATTGTTTTTGCTTTTTCATTATTTTTTGTGTGTTTGAACTTCTAATTTTATTTTATGGGTTCACCTTTACTGACTCTAGAGATATGAAACACATGAGAATAAATTTTTTTTTTTTTAATTAATTAAAATTTTTATTTGTGAATATAGCAAAAATTATTTGGAAATATAATTTAATGAAAATCTCACACACTAGATGTTCATTAAATTCTAGGTTCATTCAATTTGAGAGGTACCCTGGCTTCACAATAGGAGATCTCGCTAGTTGCAAGGTGGACGCTCGTTGTCTTTTGTGGTTGGCTTTGTTCACATCGGTGTAAGAATAAGTGTGAAAAGTTTCGTTTGTCATTTGAGCTTTCTAAAAATTCTGACTTTTGTTTAGTCTTTTGGGTTTTTGTATTATGTCTCAACTGGTTTTCCTGTAATTTAGGGCGTCGTCTCCCTCGTTTGGGCTTTAGTTTTCGGGGATATTTCGTTTTTCCGCCGAATCTGTAATTCCAACTTTGTATCTTTTTAATGTTATTAATAAATAAACAGACGACAAAAAAAAAAGAAAAGATGTTCATTAAATTATACTGTATGTCCAATGATAAGAAGTTTATGATTAAAATACACAAGCTTGATGGTGATTGGTGAACTTGGTTTTTCAATCGAATTAAACGTCTTCATTAGCTCCTAAACCAACCTTCTTTGTCTTTCAGCTAATGGCGATTTTCGAATGGCGGCAGAGAAGACGGCCACTCGACGGCGGAGGAACTCGCCGCCGTCTTTTCTTCAGGCCACTGTATTCACGAAAATTCAAGAGAATTTTTCTCTTCGCTGTGGCCTTCTTAGCTATCTTCCCTCCTCTCTTCTTCCATCTCAAGCTCCGTCGAATTCGTCAGATTGTCGCGCAAAAGTGCGATTGGCTTCATCATCCTCCACTTGTCTGTGCCCACGGTGGCGATTCAACCCTCGCTTTCCCAAACTCTGTACGTACACTCTCGATCTCTTCTTCTTCATCACACTCTTACTACTAACTTTTTAAAACCTTACTCTCTAACTCTCGCAGATGGATGCTTACAGTTTCGCTTTACGTTCTCGAGTTGATTGCATCGAAGTCGATGTTTCTCGTTCCTCCGATGGTGTTTTATTCGCTCTTCACAACAGGTTACAGACTCTGATCCTTGTATCCTCTTTTTTGTTGTGTTTGGATTCTCATCGGAGTTGTTATTCATCTTCTGATCACACGCACAGTCAGGGATCTGCAGCGTATTGCTCGCAACTCTTCTGTTCAAGTTGGAGATCTGAGTATGAAACAGGTCTCATCTCTCTCTCTCTCTTTACCAGCTTTTGGGATGTGCTTTTCACCTCGTTTGTACCCATATCTCTTAAACCTTTGATAAACTTTTTGCAGATTAAGGAACTCGATGTCTCGGAGATTGTTAAAGGAACCTTGGGAAATCGTAGGATTCCTACCCTTGAAGATGCTTTAGCGGTAATGCATCAACGTTGCTGCTCTTGTTATTACTATCTTCTCATGATTTGCTTTGTAATTGCTGCTCAGTAACAAATGGTGAACCTAATCCTTCATCTTGGATTATCTAGTTGATATCAAATTCAGTCCAGCAAGTGATTCTTGATGCGAAAGTTGGACCTCCAATGTATGAAAAGGGGCTCGCACAAGACATTGTTTCTGTTGTAAGTATTAAGTTACCGCTTATTAGCTCTCTGTACCATTATAAACTTTAAGTACAAGTGCACGAAGTTTAGTTTGCCCCTTATCAGGGTTTGCATCATAAACATGTTTTGATTCCTCAAGAGCTTTCTTAATTGTATCTTTATACGCACATTGCCGAAACTGCTTATATAGATACTGGAAAACAGAGTATGGATAATTGTTTATACTTTGCCTTTACTTTAATGGTGGTATTTCTGGCTTTGCCTACCTGAATCTTCAATCCTCTGTTGTTATAGATTGGGAAAGCGCAGTGCAAGAATTGCATCGTATGGGCCAAAAGTGATACTTTGGCTAGGGACATAATCAGACGAGCACCAGAAACTATAGTAAGTAGAAATGGATACTTTCATGTGAGGATCGGATAGAGAAGTTGGGGTCCAGTTCTTGCTCATTCTTTGAGGCTGCACTTTGTTTTTTGGCAGGTGGGATACATTGTGATGGTGGATCCTTCGACTGGCGTGAGAAACAACCTACTGAGAATGAAGGGAGCTAGGGTTGTGGGAGTCTATCATCCCTTGATCGATGAAAATTTGATTAGAGTTGTGCATCGGTAAGCAATAGATAACAATGTTTTCAACTGAAAACACACCCTCCTATCATGTTCCATGTGTTTACAACCTTGTTCGATCTGATCAACAGGAGAAACAAAGAGGTTTACGCATGGACTGTGGATGATGCTGATGCAATGAAAAGGATGCTTCACTTAGGTGTAGATGCTGTTGTTACGAGCGATCCATCTATGTTTCAGGGTCTGATGGAAGATCTTAGAACCGAGTGTCTTGAAGAAGGCTTTTCCATACGGACATGAAAATCTTCTGGTTCGAGCTACAGAGAACTGATATTAGTTCCATGTTAAGACACAATAGTTAGTTTGAGATCGACCTAGCTGTTTTAATACGATTCACCAAACTCAAGCATTCTTAAAGATTGTAGTACCAGCCCCGAAGTTTCTGATAAAGATCTTTCTTTATGTTGTTTCATGAAACACAAGTTTCTGACTACACAGTACTGAGCCTTTCATACACAATAACACAAGTCAAATCTTGGTCGACATACTAACTCAATAAGATTCCAGATTCTTGGAAAGAACAAGAACAAAGAATCAGCTTTCTTACTCTGTAATACAATTATCACTCGACTACAACAATGCATTAGACCGTGGTCAATTGTCTAAGGGTGTCATCAGGCAGCAAAACTCTAAACACTGCATAATGATGGTTCAAACTCTTTTCCCCTTGCAGTCTATGAACACTCCCGAGACCGCCTGCTGTGGGGTTTGGAAAAGCATAGAAAATCCGTTTTATTCTTTGATGCACAAGCGCCATAGCACACCTTGGGAACATATCACGACTTTATTAGATACCCAAACTCTGAGGATGTTAGAAGAATAATGCATGTAGAAACTCACATTGTACAAGGCTCCAACAGGAGGAAAATGTCATAACCAGTGCAGAGGTACGACCTTTCCATTGAAGGATCTTTAAGAATCTCTTCTCTGCTGTCAATTTGGACCTATCGGTAACTCAAAAGCATTAGAGAGAATGCTGTACTAGTCAAAGCACGTGGAAATTAGAAAATCTTGGTTGGAATGAACTTACGTCTGGACTCTGACAGCTTGTTTTCTGCTTTTTAGCCGGAGAATCAGTATTTGAGGGCTGAACATGATCCTGACCGAAAATCTCGGACGAATTGGGAAACAGATGTCTATCTCTAGCCGAAGAAGATTCAATAGCAACCATGGAAGCATGCCTAAGAGGATGCCATTGGCTACAATTTTCAGTGTCATGCGGTTGCAAACTCCATTGCCAAGGATTCAGACAAGCAACAGCAGACAATGAACCATTCTGTTTTTCAAGTGTGTCATTTAAGCACATTTCCCCTGTTTCCTTGAAGGGCTTGGTCTCTGCGCTAGTCATGTCGCGAGGAGCAGACGATGGATATACTTGATCAGTTTCACCAGCTATTATTTGCCTAACTGAAGGATCAACTATCACTGCAGCATTTACAAGCTGAAAAGTACATTAGAAATGTGGTAAATTGTGATTCTTTTCTATGTAATGAAACCATGGTCAATCTTACTACCAAGAGAAAAAGGATTGAGGCGCTAAAAAAAGCGAATGGTATGTGAAAAATGAGAACAGATGAATAGGACAGCCTGGTCTGTTGTTTAAAACTTAATATCAATGTTATGTAGATCAATTGAAAATTCTTACTGGTTTATGACCAGATACTGCCATATTAATAACAACTCTCATAAACTTGCAGATTGATTTTGTGTCCTCCTCACTGAACCCACCGATGCCGTCTATATTGCTGTCATTGCCAAATACATAAGTAAAAAGTCATTGAGTGCTGCACTATAAACAAAGACATATATTGCTATCACAATGCAGATAAGAGCACTAATAGTCTCATAGAAAGGCAAGAAATATAATGTAGACTCCTTTGGTTACAAAAAAGAATTAAGAAACCAAAATCTAACAAATGGCATGGAGCTTACTAGGTTGGGGGATGAAAAGAAGTTGGCCATATCTTACTCTGTTCTTCCCACTCTTCTTTGGATACCGCAGAATATTTGCATACCTATCATAGTTATAGCAGAAATATGAGATTCCACTGAAAATATAATTGAATGAGCAGAAATCTTTGACTTGGAAGCTAAAGGAAAAAAAGCCTTGAAGAAAATCGTGGTGAGAAAAGAGAAAAAGAAACCCACTTCTGTAATAAAAGGACTCAACTCATAGGGATCAACGAGTTTCTGTACATCAGTTGGCATATCAATCAAATGATCATGGTGGTCAGGTGCTAGACATAAGATGACTGTCAACTGAGTTTCACCTGTCCAATAAGCTTACAATAAAAACCTCATAATATTATGTTTGGTGTATCACCACGCCAACAAAACTAACAATGGGATACCGCGATCTGGAAGAATCTTCTTCTGCACCCTTTTAACATGACGAAGATCTTCTAGAGGAGCAATCTTACATAAATGCCTAGCACATCAAAGTCAAAATTCACTCATTCAAGTGTAGAGCTGGAAAAAAACATGAGCATGAGATTACAGCTAAAAATTTCAGTCAAGAAAATCAGAGTCGAAACAACAATGACAAACCTCACTATGGTATTGGCAAATTTGGGTTTGATTACACTCGCATATACCTTCACTGTGAACAACAACAACACACACAAGAAGAAGTTTTAAAAGAGAACCTTTGAAAAAACAAAAACAAAAAACACCAAAACGAGGAGCCTTTTACCAGTGGGCTGATGGTCAGGTGACAATGCAGGCTTTTCAGGTATATGGATAATTTCCCAAGCATCTGAATCCATAATCTTTTTCTATACTTCAGCCTGATTAACATCATAGCTCAAATTATAAGAATTAGGGAGAAAACAGAGACAAAAAAAACTCTTAACTTTCTCAGTGGAGATTGATAACAATTGAATAAGAGAACTTGCAAAAAGTCTCAATTTAATTACATATAACCAACACTTTCAATTGTCAGATTCAATAAGTAAAGTGGTGAGTAAAACCCAGGTAAGGCTTTTCTAAGCACTCTATGAACAGCATATCGAATTCACAAGTTAATCAAATTACAAACGAAGTACTTACACTCAGATACAATTCCAAAAATCGTAAAATATTACTTAGAAGAAGGCAATTAATCATTCGAGAGAGGTTAGATTAACTCACGATAGAGCTTGCTCAAGCAAGACACAGAGACGCCGAGAGCGAGAGAGTTCACCAAAAAGACGAGGGTCTGCACAACGACGACGTTTTCGGTCTTAATGATAAAACCTAATTAATTGACAATTATAAAATGATTAAATCCTACACTACACCAGAGCTCAAAAAATAACGCGCCTTTAAGAAATTTGTCAGGCGAAATAAATGGCGGGGTTAGGGTTACGGTTAAAGGCGGCGAAATGGACGTTGAGGAGCGGAGCAGCTACTGTATCGAGGGGATGGTCGTCGGAAATGGGGAAGGTTGTTCGTCGCTTCTCTACTGAACCAGAGAACGATGTTCCAACTTCAGGAATCAGTAGGCCTCTCGCTGATATTCTCAAGGAGCTTAACAAAAAGGTTCCAGATTCAGTCATCCGAACCCGAGTTGAAGATGGGTTCTCCATGAAATACATTCCCTGGTAATGTAGGGTTCTTGATTGGGGTTTTAAGAGACTCTATTTTGTCTTTTTTTTTTTTTGTTGGGGTCGTACTTATACTTTCTTGTGTTGATTCTCAGGCACATTGTTAATCGAATCATGAATATGCATGCTCCAGGTCTGCTTAACCCCTCTTGTTTTTCTGGGTTTCATGTTTGGTTTTGGTTTTGACATTTTTGTTTCTGATTCAGAATGGTCAGGAGAAGTTCGAAGTGTCACTTACTCTCCCGATGGTAACACCGTTACTGTGGCTTATCGCGTGACTCTCTACGGCACTGATGCTGAGGTCTTTCCTCACTCTTATTTACATTTGGTTTGATTTGATTAGTATTTAGCTTAAGTGGTTCTCTGGTGGAGTTCTTTGCCTTTTTTGTCCAAAAAACTGCAAAGCTAGAGACCTAGTTGTTGTTCTTTTTGGTTTGTCTACATTTGAATTCTCCAATGAATGTGTTTAAATCCGTCAAGCCAATACAGCTTAGAGAGTGTATGTTTACCAACTCTGAAGAAACACCAACTCTGGGTTGTAAATACTGTTATTATTACTCATAAACCTTAGAGATGATAAAAGTGGTGGTGTTTTGCTTTCTTGCATACTATCGTGAGCCCGTTATGTGTTAATTGTTTTGCTTGTATGCTGAAATCATTTGCAAATTTTTTTTTTTGTGTTGTGAAGATATTTAGGGAATCAACAGGCACCACTTCTGTAGATGACAAAGGCTATGGTGATGCTGTGCAAAAGGCTGAAGCAATGGCATTTCGCCGTGCGTGTGCAAGATTTGGATTAGGGCTTCATCTTTATCACGAGGATGCTTTGTAAAGAGTGTCTTTTTACCGTGGGAAAGTAGATGTTTTTTGGTGATCCCACTGCCTAGTAGTAATAAACTCAGCCACTCAGGGAAGCTTAAGTTTTGGTATCTAAGAAATGTATTTACTGATATTGATCGCTTTAGGATTTGAAATCGGATAATGAAATGAGCCTCAGGAGCCTCTTTGTTGCTTAACTTCAGGTTGCAACTTTAACCAGTAAGAGTATCAATTTGCAGCAATTGACAACTGCACTCTCTGTTCTCTCCTTAAACGATTTCCCCATCCTTTTTATATCTCAAATCTTAAAGACTAGAAGTTTGTGGATGGAGATTCGCATGAAAGTATCCAATACACTAAGGCTGAGAAAATACTGAGACCATTGGGATAATAGTAGCAAAAGACATAGAGGAACTCTTACTGGTTTCAGTGATTCACCATAGCTCATAATACTGGCTTTAGATTCATTTGAAACATTTGACTTATCTCACATACCATTCATAAGCAGCCACATATGTTATGTCTTTCAGAAATTCTTAATGTATTTCTTGGTCTCGAAATTTAAAATGTTGAAGGAGACAAGGTCCCTGTTCAAAGCAGATCCACCATCTATCTTCTTGATGCAGTCTGTGAGTCTTGCGTTGTAGAGCGATAGTTGTGCCATTGCAGCTTTCAAAATACCCATACCACACAAGAAGTTACTGAAGGAAGTTATGATATCTCTGTGCATCAATTCTATCGCTGTCTTCCATCTGCTTCCAAAGTCTTTCACCAGCGGCTCTACTTCAGCAACTGTGATGGAGCTTTCTGAATTTGAACTTGAATCCTCAGCTGCTACATATACACAGTTTAATAGTTATCTGACTTAAGTGATGAGTGCGAGGACAATAAAGAAAGAAGTTGCTTACAGGCTCGACTTTTCAAAAATCTGATCAAATCACTGAAATGCTCCGCCAGCAATTCTTCCTGCGAGAAAAACATGAACAAAATAATAAACGGCCTCATAATAGTAATGTGTGCATCTTTTTATGGTCTTTGGTTATCTTGATCAAACAAAAATCACCATCCTCGAACGAGGTGAGTTGACATCAAATTTTAAGGTGTAGGCTTACTACAAAGCTATGCTTGCGCTAATAATCATGAAGCAAATTACAAAGTTTCAATAAACTCAAACTGCAACATTGGCCTTTACCACGAATAACGACGTGTTGCTCTCTAGCAATTCCTCAAAATGCATTTGAATTTTCCCACCTTCTGGTCCAGCTTCCTAAAATACAGGAAGATGATCAAAACAGATTCTTCTGGTAGATTAAACATGAGACGGCCAAGGGTTCAACTCACCTTCAGCACAGCAATTGTCATATCATAGTTGTTTATAAGAAACACAATCTGTTGCTTGGGGCTTGGGAACACCTTTGCAAGCTTAAGAATCAAGCTGTCTACTGCACTTCTTAAACGCTCCAAATTTATATCAAGCTGCAGAGTTTCATGGACAATGTCAAGCGATTGCGCAACGAGCTCAGGTAACACATATCATTAGAGACAGAGCCAATGCTTATAACAAACCTGCCCATCTCCATATTCAACATTCAGGTGAATAAACGAAGCCGTGAATTCAGCATAACGCCTCATGACATAGTGAGGATGAACATCATTTTCCCATATTGTCTTAATGTTTGCATCTCGCAGACTGCTGAGGTGTAAGTCAAACACCATCTTGAAACGTGGCCACAAATAAATATTAACCTGCTCAATTTGAGAAAATGAATAAAGATTCATTGAGAGTGGACTATGGAACATAAGGAAATCAATCATAGCCGCATCTATGAGCTCATATCTAAATTCTATACAAGACCTTCAAAGTTATACCAGAGAGAAAACATAAGTTAGCAAGTAAAAACATCTGCAGATAAGCACAATATTAATGAACATTTTTTTTCTTTTTCTTTAACTGCAAGTTATATACATGTAAGAGTAGATCAAACAGACTAAAAGAGACACAGAGTTACAAACCTTGTCCAGGTATGAATCCAGGCATAGAATCCTCCGGCGAGACATGATAAGCTGTGAAAAAAGTGGCAAACTGAGCATTGCTTAAAAGTTACAACACACAGTGGACAAATAAACGATCATCACCCTTGCAAAAGGCTGGAATCAGGAAAATATAAGCTGTACTAGAGTATGTAATCCAGAAACATCTAAATTAATCTTTAGTTTGCAAGAGATTAAGATACTCCCCTTTTCAATGCTAAGGGATAAATATCTTTCACTGGACCACTGATTTCTAATGCATTCTCACAACTAAAACACTCAAACTAGTTATTAGGTCATAGTCAATACCTGGTGGTGGTGTATAATGCGAATCATAAGCATTAGACCGATTGCATCAAAACAGTTTGAAAGAACGGTACCAAAGTGCTCATTGATGACAGAGAATGGACCTGTATCATGGAGAATTCATAATTTATCCGAGAAGAAAATTGCTACTATCATTATATCAATTGTAACTATCTTGGAAAGAGTTCTGCAGTAACCAAAATCCACATAGTATGGTATAGCAAAAGGAAGACAGAATAGAAATTACCAGCAAAAATTTCATAGAATATGGACTCTTCACCAAAGAAATCATCACAAAATAAAAACCTGTTAAAATGAAAAAAAAAATGACGTTAACCAGGGGATTGAGTGATGAGCAACAATAACACAAATAGAAAAAAAATAAAAAAAATCAACAGAACTCAGAGGTAGCTGTATCCATAAGTAGCTTGTGCAAGCTCCTGAAGAGCACTTCATAAGGATATTTGAGAGAGCTCGCTTCGGCTATGTGCGGGATTAATGCAGGTTGATCAATCTCCTACATCAGACATACTGAAACTTTAAGTCTTTTTACAAACTTTTGAGATATAATTAATACCTCCAATTCAACAATAAGAAATACAGAAAAATGTCAAGTGACAAACCAAACAAAATTTTAGATGCACAATGGTCTGAAAAAATCAATAAGCAATACTAATCAGTGAATGATAAAATACCTTTATAATATTTATCCTCTCACCCAAAGCAAAAACGGCAGAACGGTTCTTTAGTGGCTCCCTAGCTCTCGAGAAGAGGCCAGTGCTTCTAGTCTCCACCCCGATCAAGTCACTTTCTGTGGCTATATCTAACTTTAGTTTCTCAAGTGCTTTAATATAAGCATTGAAATGTGCACTTAACACCTGAAACCACATCTCACAGTACATTAGATGTAACAACAATTGAAAGTCTAAGCTAACATACAGTTAGTAGTCATCATAGCTCAATCAACAAAGTAAAAACTAACTTTGTCTATCTCTAGCGAGACAAAAGGCTCGAATGAAGAACTACTTGCATGTAAAGTGCAACTGGATGTAACTAAGACTATATCAAGGAGTGGTGCAAGCAATCAAACAAGATATCACCTTGTTCATGGTATCAATGTATGCAGCACGGACATCCATAAACACTTCTTTGCCATGTTCTTTGAGGAAGGAGATAATATACCTATCATTAAAATTGCAGAAAAATATTCAACAAAAGTATATATTGCGGGAAATGTTGTCCAATAGTAATTCCAATACGAAAAGTAAAACCAAGTAAGTAAAAGGGCCTTGGAGAGCCATGACTCACTTGTACTTTAGTAACACACTCTGTTGAAGAATCTGAATGTTTGTTTTGGGTTTCCTCAGGGCTATAAGCTTCTGGACAATAAAATCATAAACCTGCAAAATGGAAACAAACATATATATTGCATGAGAACAGATTTAGAATGCTCCGTGCCGACGTGCATGCACTTTCAGCATTGGCAGAGAATAATAATGATTTAGATAACTAATCTCATCTCACTGAGGTAGAAAATAATAAGTTGGGTAATATCATCAGGAACATAAATCTTTCTGTACTTATTATGCAAAAATTAACAACACTAAGAAATGCATGTACTCCCTCCGTTTCTTAAAGAGTGTCGTTTAAGGTTTATTTTTTTGTTTTAAAATAAGTGTCGTTTTAGGTTTTCAATGTAAAATTTGATGCAAAATCTCTAATTTAACCTCAAGTTCATAGAAGAATACCAAGAGTCAATATGAATTTAAAATGTATAAAAGAAATTTTAATATATTTTCTTAATTTGTGTGAAAAATGTCAGAATGAGTATTAAATGTCTGTTTTGGGTCAGTAAATACGTAAGTGTATGGACCTGTCACACTACTTTCAGCGACATCATAGAAGAAGTCAACCGTATAACATAAG
Organism: Crucihimalaya himalaica; assembly: GCA_004349715.1. Lineage (NCBI taxonomy): Eukaryota > Viridiplantae > Streptophyta > Magnoliopsida > Brassicales > Brassicaceae > Crucihimalaya > Crucihimalaya himalaica. The sequence goes on along the minus strand of SMJT01000025.1, from coordinate 1,988,433 downwards.
AATACATAATTATTAGGGATCAAGTAACAGAGAAAAAGTAACCTTGGAAATAGCTTTTTGCCGGAGCATTTCAAGCTCAGGCTCTACATCTTTTAATGCTTTCGAACTTTTAACCGCTGGATCTGCTTCTATAAATTTCAATTTGCTGCTCAGAATTTCAAGTGTTGTCATATACTCTTCATTCACCTGAATAAGGAGCACAGCATATGATTATACAGCACCAGAAACAAACAAAAAAAAGAAAAAAAAAAATACGTACACCAAATGCAAATATCTTAAAATCCGACATAGAGCTAAATAAAAAGCGGGAATTTACAAAATACCTCTCCATCAACAATTACATTTATCATCTTTGGTGGCACTATAATGTCTTCGACAAATTTTGCTAGCTTTGATTCAGCCACCTGTTCAAATAGGAGAACTCGTTTTTTCATGATCGTAATTCGTAACGCACATAACAAATACCACACACGTTGTATTAGCAGAAAGAGATAATAGTAATAGTGGTTTCTGATCGGCTATACCCTTCGATTCTTCAGTCTCAAACTCATGCCCATAGATTTTTCTTGAAGAATCTTTATGTCTGAACTTATAGAACCAGTTTCTTCCTAAAAGAAACAAAGAAGCACATTTAGATTACAAGGGAAACCTAGATAGGTATATCAAGAATAGCTAATTCCTCCCATTAAGTAAATGTCAGAATAATGAGAAAGTAGCCGATACACACACAAATTATATAAATTAAAATACCTGAAATCCACTGAGGAGAGTTTCCATTTGTGATAGGATGCTGTCACAGTCACGAATCTGATCGTGAAGTGAGACTAGATTATCACTTTCTTTTATGTAATCCTAGGTATTATTCATCATGGAGGGTAAAGCATTTCAAGTATATCGACAAAACTCCCAAACTTGAATACAATTGTAGAAAATATTCAGTGCAACAATGTATCAAAGGTAAGAGGATATATATGGCAACCTGAATGGAATCCAATTCAACCTTCCGTAAATTGCTATCTACCCGTTTTGCGAATTCTCTAAGTTTGGCACCACTGGACAGTATCTTGGTAACAACCTGAGCTTTCACACAAACAAGATAGAGAGGACAGAGTAACTCAAAAGAGATTAGATATCTGATACTGGAAATTAAAAAAAAAAGAAAGAACAACCCAAATACTTCAGTTGCAGCTTTAACAGTTTGATCGTTGTTTTATTCTCACCTCATCAGTTTCACATTCTTCTAGTTCTTGTTGAAGCCCTTCCAATGATATATCCTCACTGCCCAACAAAAAAAAAAGGTTGAAAAGAGTAAGTAATGTCGATTTTTATGAATGGCTCGAATTAAGGTAAACAGAAAAAACAGGAGAAAGTAACCAGCATGAATCCTCTTCAAAGGCCAAGTCTCCGACAAACGCTCCTAAATCAAATCCATGTTTCTCATGATGATTACTGAAGACGCCCATAGCTTGGCCCTATGTTTTTGGATAGAAGAAGACCAGAGAGAATAGACACAAACTTCGATAAAAGGACTTGATATGAGCCTGTGATTTTGACTTCGATCGTGAAAAAGAGATTTAAGCAAGCTTCCTTATTATCCAAGTAAGGTTAATTAATGGGAAAATATCAAAACCAATCTTAAAGAGAAAAGGAAAATCACCAAAAACCCTAGTCGACTGTAACCCGGCCCGGCCCAATAAGGGTGGCAGGGATGCCACGGCAGTGTGGCTATATCAGTTTTTTTTTTTTTAATTATATTTTAAATATGTCTGTTTTATTTTATTTTTATATTAGATAAAATCCGAAAATTTTATTTTTTAAAAAACTCATCAGGAAAAATCTTAAATTAGGCCCAAATATTTATAATCTTCACTTGTTTTATTAAATAGGCCCAAAATATGAACTCTTTTGAAAAAATATACTTAAATATTTATTTTTATTTAAAAAAAATCTAGTGATAGGTCAAAAAAAAGTTTGGCCCTAAGGCTTTCTAATTATGTTGGGTCGGGTTGTCTGTAACTGTACAATTTTTAGATGGAAAACCAAAGAGAATGGACCCAAACTTCGATGGGAGACCGGACTCTGCAAAACGAGTGAAACAATCATACATGACACAAGATCCACGAAAAAGGCCCAACAAAGAAGAAAAAGCAATGGCATTGGAATTGGGGATTTAATCGAATGAATCAAGAGGAAGTGTTGAGAACTGAGTCCTTGACTAAACCTACAACTAGAGAGAGCTTTAAGCGTAGAAGAAGTTGTCGTGAAAGAGAAGTCAACGACAAAGGGCAAGCATCACAAGTCAACAAGTAGTAGAAATTCGGCTTTACGTTGTTTTGGTAATAAGAACACTAATGGGCTGCACATTTATTAGGCCCAAGAGAAAGCTTGGCAAAGGACTAAGTAGAGTTGAGTGTAGTTGTAAGAGTTGTTATGAGTTGCTGTAGTGTAAGGATTAGTAGTGTAACTTGTCTAAGAGAGCCTAGGATCTAGAAGTATGATTTAAAGCATGGGTGCAACTGTGCAAGTGTGTGTGGCAAGTTGAAGTAGCTAGTGTAAGTGTGTGTAGTTAGTATGTGTGTGTGAAAGTATTATAAAAGCATCCAAGATCCTAGTGATCCAATGTAGAAAATTAAAGTTTTTCCCTCTTCTCATTTTATGTCTTTGTTAGAATAAGCAACTAAACAAAGATAACAAGAAAGCAACGTTTCAAGAGCAAACTTAATTTAAAAAGAAAGTGAAAGAGGTGAAGGAATTGAAACAAATATAGCCGAATTGTTCGTCCTCGGCCTTATCAAATTGAGTAACCAATTTTATCATATGGGCTCAAGTCCTTAATCCGACCCATTTAATCGAACGGTGCACATAAACTTTTTGCAGCTTTGGTAAAATATTCCTAAAGAAGAAGATATATATAAATAAAGAAGAAGATATATAAAAACCAACCAGATTCTGATTATTAATTAATGGTTATGGAACAACTCGTTGTTCTTTACATAAGCCAAGTACTATCTACATGATCCAAGAAGGTTCGAAAACAATGAAGCACATCTCCAGCAACTCCTTCGATCGTAAATCTTCTGAGATTTTGTGTAGATGTATCGTAATAGACCACACAGAATGATCCCTCAATCACATAGTCTAGTGCGAAAACAAGTTTTCTTGTCCCAATGGTACCTTTGAAATAAAACTTCATATTATCAACAATGAGGCATCTCAATGTTGTTTCTCCACCATCCAGAAATTTCGTCCCTAACCCACAGGTCAAAACTCCAATGCCATTGCCATTCCATATATCCCCAATTCCATAGTCAAAGTCAGAGTCGTTCACTAAGGCAATATCCCCATCGTAGTTCACCAGTTTCCAACGATGATGAATTTCAACTTCCTCAGGCAATTCAATGACACTAAAAACTTCAGACCTCACAGTGAAGCTCATTACCAGAGATTTGCCACTATTGGAATGAGCTCCATAGTACAAGAAACCTCCTTTACATAGTCCTTGAGTAACTGGTGAATGATCATGCTCACATGTGATACGTCTCCAATATGACTCTTCACCCGAACCCACTGTTAAAATTTGATGTTCATTATCAGACGCCATTTTCGTTAACACCTTGAACACATCCGTAGATTCATCGTATCCAAAAAACCTTGTTAAGACAGCGTCCTTATGCGCTTGGATCTCTGGTAAAGTCAGAGATTTTCCCGTACCCGGATTGAAAATCACAATCTTGGTATTTTCTTGAATACAGATCAAACCTTGTATGGGTTGAGAAATCTCACATCTTGGATCTTGAGAGATACGTATTTGTTGTTGACCAGAGGAAAAAAATGGTTTCTGCTCTTGATAAACAGAATGAAACAACACATCACGTCCGAATGGAAAGTTGACGAACAACGCTCGCGGCATTGTCATCGATCGGAGCAAGAAACAATTTCTGAGTTCTTTCGAGCGAATTAAAGATGCCCAATTCTTTGAGATGAGGATGAACTTCACCAAGGATTTTAGAGGCAACCGTGACATAATCTCCATCTGTAGATCTTGATGAAGTGTTTCGAAACTTGAGTTCTCCATTTGTTCTTCGCTAATAATGTATTACGTGTTCTAGACGAAAAGGAATGATGTGACATATTTATAAAAAATCCTTTTTTCTGTTTTTTTTTTTAATGAAATTTTGATGCATTAGATTTAAAAGTGGCAAAAGTTTGAACCAAAGAGAGATGATGGCTCATAAAGCCCAATTGATGCCCCACACAAACTAGAAGCGACATCGGGTCCATGGACTTCAAAAAAATAAAATATAAACCTTCTAAACAAATATGCTCACCTTCATCGTAACAAATATTTTTAGAAGGTTTATACTTTATTTTATTTTTTTGTACACAATTCCAAGGAGAAAAAAGGACCTTAAAACTTACTAATTTCTATGTCTAATTAACATAGAGATTTAGTGTCAAGCGTGAAAGGTTTACTTTCATAAAATCTTAGTTGCCGATTCTTTTAACTTCTTTTTTATCCGGTTACTCGTTGAGGATTGTTTGGTTTTGTTTTTTTTTTCTTACTCAATGAAGTAATTTTTCTTAAGAAACTCCATCAAAGGAGTAGAAGTTAAACTACAAACTTTAATAAAAAAAAAAATACAGAGGACGAACATATTTACAAAATTCTTGGTCTTGCAGTTCTTATTTCTCTAAGTAAAATCATATTAACTCTTATGAACCGGAATCCTGGTGATGTTGCGTTTTCATCGAGTAAAGTAAGGACTAAAATATGCTCACATTACCAATGACTAAAAAATAACATCACGTAATATTTTAGTGCTTTCATCAAGTAATGCTCTTGTTACATATACGATTCGTAGTCAACATGGAAGTCGTTGGAAAGGAAAACTCTACCGTCAGGCTTTGAAGCACAAGTTAAGAAGAGCAGAAGACTCTCAGGTGTTCTAGAGAATCTAAGATCGTGAAAGAGCTTACTTTTAATAATTCAATAATTGTTAGAGAATCTAATATATTGTTAGAAAAACACTCAACTTGTATTTAAACATTTGATTTAACCGACTTATATCTACGGTTGCTCAACTTAACAATTCCATAACTATTAGATATTGGTTTTAGAATTGATTAACAACACCTACAATTTTAGTGGAGGCTAGACTTGGATCACGCAGAAAAAACATGAAAATGTTACCTGCATGAATCCTCCCCAAAATTGTTTTTCATGATTACTAAAGCCTCCCATAGGGAGTATTCAACTGCTTCAAATCTGTTTTAATGATTTTATCTTAAATTTATATTTCATAATAAAATTTCAGATATTTTTTAAAAGGAATTTTATATCAAAAGGTAAAAGTAAATAGCATATTTAAATTACTACAATAATTTATTTTAAATGTATACTAATAATTAAAAACTTAACATGAAATTTATAAAATAAATTTTTAAGTTAATTTTAGTACATATTTCATCAAAATTTAGTTTGTTATTTTTTAAACTAGACTTAAAATAAATATCAGGTTGCAATTTCTAACCAGTAAAAAAAATTTACACCTGACGAAATCTTATCGATAAACTTAACATGAGTTAGCAAATTTGAAAACCAGTACAACAAAAAAATTTTAAATTAACTTTAATACATTTTTCATCTAAATTTAATTTGTAATTTTTTATCTAGATTTAAATAAATATCAAGTTGCAACTTCTACCCAGTAAAAGTTTCAGTTTGCAGCAATGGCTACTTCATTCTCTGTCCTCTCCTTTCTCAAATTTCTCATCCTTGTTATAATCTTATTATATCTCTAACAATTGTTAATTGTGGATAGACATTCCCATGAAAGTTTTCCATACACTCAGGCTGTGAAAAAATGAAAATAACCGTAAAGTGGGATAACAACATCAAAAGACATTACAGGAACTCTTAACTGGTTTGAAAGATACATCATAACTCATAATACTGGCTTTAGATTCACTTAGAATAGATTGACTTATCTTACATACTCTTCATAAGCAGCCAAATATGTTATCTTTCAGAAAGTCTTGGAGTATTTCCTGATCTCGTACATGATAGATTGAATGGAGACAAGATCCCTGTTCAGAGCAGATCCACCATCAATCTTCTTGATGCAGTCTGTGAGTCTTGTGTAGTAGAGCAAAAGTTGTGTCAATGCAGCTCTCAAAATATCCATACCACACAAGAAGTTACTGAACGAAGTTATGATATCTTTGTCCATCAACTCAATCGCTGTCTTCCATCTGCTTCCAAAGTCCCTAACCAGTGGCTCTACTTCAGCAACTGTTATGGACCTCTCTGGATTTGAACTTGAATCCTCAGCTGCTTCATATTTTACAGTTTAGTGGTTTATTTGACTTAAATGATGAAGTGCGTGGACAAGATAGAAAGAAGTTCCTTACAGGCTCGACTTTTCACAAATTTGATCAAATCACTGAAATGTTCCACCAGCAGTTCTTCCTGCGAGATTACAAAAATGAATCAAAATAATAAATGGACACATAATAATAAAAATATTAGCATTTTTCTATGGTCTTTGTTAATCTTGACCAAACCAAAGTCACCATTATTGACCAAACAAAAATCACCATTATTGAAAATTGAATGAGGCGGAGTTGAAATCAAATATAAGGGTGAAGGCTACTACAAAGCCATGCTTGGGTTATAACCATGACACAAATTATAAAGGCAACATGACTTCGAAAAGTTAAAATAATCAAATTGCAACATTGGCCCTTACCACAAATAATGAAGTGTTGCTCTTTAGCATTTCCTCAAAATGCATTTGAATTTTCCCACCTTCTGGTCCAGCTTCCTAAAATACGGGAAGATGATTTAAAAAGATTATTCTGCTAGGATAGATTCAATAGATAGAAAATGATTCGTAAAACATTTTGATATGCATTTTAGGGTGCGGTGCACTTAACATGAGACAGCCAAGGGTTCAACTCACCTTCAGTACAGCAATTGTCATATCGTAGTTGTTTATGAGAAACACAATTTGCTGCTTTGGCCTTGGGAACAACTTTGCAAGCTTGAGAATCAAGCCATCTACAGCAATTCTTAACCGCTCCAGATTTATATCAAGCTTCAGGGGTCATAGATAATGTCAAGCGATTGCGCAACGAGCTCAGGTAACACATATCATTAGAGAAAGAGTCAATGCTTATAACGAACCTGCCCATCTCCATATTCAACATTCAGGTGAATAAACGAAGCCGTGAATTCAGCATAACGCCTCATCACATAGTGAGGATGAACATCATCTTCCCATAATGTCTTAATGTTTGCATCTCGCAGACTGCTGAGGTGTGAGTCAAACACCATCTTGAAACGTGGCCACAAAGAAATATTAACCTGCTCAATTTGAAAAATGTAAAGATTCCTTGAGGGAGGACTATGGAACCTAAGGAAATCAATCCAAGCCGCATCTATAACCTTATATCTAAAATCTCTACAAGAGCTTCAAAGTTATAACAAAAAGAAAATATATAATGACAAAGTGAAAACAGCTGCAGATGAGCACAATAATAATGGACCCTTTATATTGCTTTAACTGCAACATATATACTTAATAGTATATCAAACAGAATAAAAGTGATAGAGAGTTATGAACCTTGTCCAGATATGAATCCAGGCATGGAATCCTCCGACGAGACATGATAAGCTGTAAAAGCGGAGGGAAATTGAGCATTGATTAAAACTTAGTGGACATATAAACCATCATGACCCTTGCAAAATGCCGGAATCATGAAAATAAGTAAAAGTTAAGCTACACTAGATAATCATACTGTTGAGGCAAAATATAGACTGGGGTGGAACGCCTATGTGGACCAGTTGAAGGTATGTAATCTAGAAACATCTTTCCTAAGACCAGATATACCTTTAATTCGCAAGATATTAAGACTCCTCCTTCCAATGCTGAGTTAATAAATATCTAACCATACTTCACTGGACCACTAACTTTCAACGCATTATCACATACATATGCGACTAAAAAGTACAAAAGGGAAGCTAACAAGATTACCTGATTCCAAAAGTTTCACCAAAACACAGATAAACTAGTAAATGGGTCATTGTTAATACCTGGTGGTGGTTTATTATGCGAATCATAAGCATCAGGCCGATAGCATCAAAACAGTTTGAAAGAACAGGATTGAAGTGCTCATCAATAACAGAAAATGGACCTGTACATGGAAAGTTCAGATTTTTTTCCAAAAAATTGCTACTATTAATCTATTATCATATCAATTGTAAAGTAAAAGGGGTTCAGCTTTCTATCCGGAGAAGACAAGATAATTTCTTAAACGCTCTTAAACGCTTCTCAACACCATATCAAATTTGTAACAACTAACTTAACTATGTTGCAAGGATTTCTACAAGATATACTGATGTGCTTTTAAACAGCTAACAATATCCACATAGTTTAGTATAGCAAAAGGGAGATAGATTAGAAATTACCTGCAAAGATTTCATAGAATATGGACTCTTCACCAAAGAAATCATCACAGAATATATACCTGTTAAAATGAAAACAAAAGAAATTAACCAGGGGGGTTGAGCGGTGAGGGACAGTAACACAAATATAAAAGGGGAAAAATCAACAGAACTCAGAAGTAGCTGTATCCATAAGTAGCTTGTGCAAGCTCCTGAAGAGCACTTCATAAGGATATTTGAGCGAGTTGGCTTCGGCTATGTGCGGGATCAAAGCTGGTTGATCAATCTCCTACAGTAGACATACTGAAACTTAAGTCTTTCAACAAACTTTTAGAATATAATAGGGATAACTAATATGGTTAAACCAAACAAACTTTGGATTTACTTCTTCTATACCAGAAAAACCAAATTGATAGTCAACCACACTAATCCAAATTGAAAGTGGGAAAAAACAAATCGAAACTTACATCTATTTGAGGAGCCTTCAAATTAAGAATACAAATTGTTAAAAAATAAAACTGAAATGAGCCAAAGATTTGATTCCTATAACATCGAACCTAAAACCAAAATATCTGAACCAAAAATCAAAGTGGGCAATCCTATATAAAACCAATGGTCTATATTAAGTTAATACAACTTCTAATCTATTTGTAAAGATGCACACCTAGTTCCATCTTTTGCATTAAGAGTCAGAAAGGCAATTCATTTTATATATGAATTCACCAGAGCATGTAGAATGGTCGAAAAAATAAATCAGGAATGCTAATCCCTGATAATGAATACCTTTATAATTTTTATCCTCTCACCCAAAGCAAAAACGGCAGAACGGTTCTTTAGTGGCTCCCTAGCTCTTGAGAAGAGGCCGGTGGTTCTAGTCTCCACCCCAATCAAGTCATATGATGTGGCTATATCTAACTGTAGTTTCTCAAGGGCTTGAATATAAGCACGAAAATGTGCACTTAACACCTGAAACCAGATCTCAAAATACATAAGGTGTAACAACAATTGAAAGCCTTAGCTAACAAACAACATTTTTATCTAACCTGCATACAGCCTATAATCATCACAGCTCAATGAACAAAGAAAATAACTAGCTTTGTCTAACTCTTGTGAGAATACAAGAATAGAAGAACTACTTGCATGTAACGTGCAGTTGGACGTTGTATTCACTACCGTACATTTGCAGAGGTTAGCCTAAAACAAATTTATCTGTTTATCCTCATCCAACTAAGACTATATAAAGGAGTTGCAGGATGGTGCAAGCAATCAAAAAAGATAAAAAATATCACCTTGTTCATGGTATCAATGTATGCAGCTCGGACATCCATAAACACTTCTTTTCCATGTTCTTTGAGAAAGGAGATAATATACCTATCATAAAAATGCAATTGGTGAATGAAGTATGTATCCACATAAATTTACTGTAGAAGCAATATAATATCAAATTGGATACCAGTAACATGTTAAATAAAACAACTTCGCTAACATCACACAGGCAAAATTCAAAGCAAGATAACTAACCATATCATTTGTAAGGTGATGACCACATACACAACTATGTAGAAAAAAGTTATCAGAAACATACATGCAAGACAGGAAATGTTGTCGTATAGTAGTTTCACTATGTATAACCAAATAAAGGGGTTTGGAGAGCATAACTCACTTGTACTTTAATAACACACTCTGTTGAAGAATTTGAATGTTTGTTTTGGGTTTCCTCAGGGCTATAAGCTTCTGGACAATAAAATCATACACCTGTAAACAGAAATAAATCTTGCATGAGAACACATTTAGAATGCTCTGTCGACGTGCATGCCCTTCAGCATTGGAAGAGAACAAACACAAATGACGCAGAATTAATACAGTACTACAAATTCATTGAATTTACCCCAGATGGAAACTTTTCCTGGCCGTAAAATCTTTTAGAGAGAAGGAACAATGATTCATCTCAATGAGGTAGAATAAGTTGGGTATCAAGAACATAAATTTTCTGTACTTATTTATCCAACAATTAACAACTTTAAGATATATGCATGTATCAAATGTCTGTTTTGAGTCAATAGGTACGTAACTGTTTGGACCTAACACACACCCTTATACGAAATATATTATTGTTCGGTTTCAGGTTACAGAGAAAGTAGATCAATAACCTTGGAAATAGCTTTTTGCCGGAGCTTTTCGAGCTCAGGCTCTACATCTTTTAAAGCTTTGGAACTTTTAACTGCTTGATCTGCTTCTACAAATTTCAGCTTCTTACTCAGAATTTCAAGCGTTTTCATATACTCTTCATTCACCTGAATAAGGAAAATACTACGGTTATCAGATTAAAAATAAATATACCCTCAAAATCCAACGTTGCCTGCACCCTACAGTTTTACAAAACACGTACTCAGGGGATATACAGTTAAAAGGACTACGTGGTGTAAGAAAACTAAATGAAGATAATTTAATAAATTTTAGTTCTACTAGTATTGCACACAGAGGCAGCATATAACCAGAAAATGTTGTTTTTCTATTTTTCCTACGTTTGTCATAGTACAACATATGCATCAAATCAGTAATTCTTACAGCACCAGAAACAATAAGAAAAAAGAGACACGTACACAACATGAAGATATCCTACAAATCTTAAACCCTACCAAAGCAAAATAAAAACAGGAATGGGAAAAAATACCTCTCCATCAACAATTACATCAATCATCTTTGGTGGCACTATAATGTCTTCGACAAATTTTGCTAGCTTTGATTCAGCCACCTGTACAAATGGAAGAGCTCATTTGGATGAGTCACGGGTGGAAGCAGCAAGAGAAAACACTAATAGCAGTTTCTGATTGGCTATACCCTGCGGTTTTTTAATCTCAAACCCATGTCCATTGACTTCTCTTGAAGAATCTTTATGTCTGAACTAATAGAACCAATCTCTTCCTGAAAGAAAAGACGCAAAATGCGAATTTAGATTACAAGGGAAATATAGATATATTTCAAAGTAAGGAGAAAGAAGCATATACACACACAAATTAAGTAAATGTTTAATTTTCAAATACCTGAAATCCACTGAGGAGAGTTTCCATTTGTGACAGAATGCTGTCACAGTCACGAATCTGGTCGTGAAGTGAGACTAGATTATCACTTTCTTTTATGTAATCCTGGGTATTCATGGAGAGTAAAGCATTTAAGTAAGCTACTCAGGATGTTGAAAAAATCTTCAAACTTGTAGACGGAAAAATATGTTACATGGCAAGTAGAAAATAACAAGTGCCACAATGTATCACAGGTAAGAGAATAGCGACCTCAATTGAATCCAATTCAACCTTCCGTAGTTTGTTTTCTACTCCTTTTGCATAGTCTCTAAGTTTGGCACCATTGGATAGTATATTGGAAACAACCTGAGCTGACACACAAACAAGATAGAAAGGACATCATATCCATCGATCTAGCAGTCTGTGACTAATCCACATACAGGAAAAAAAAAACAACCGGAAGTACTTTTTCAGCTTTAAAAGTTCGATCTCAGTTCTGTGAATAGCTTACCTCATCACTTTCACATTCTTCTAGTTCTTGTTGAAGCCCTTCCAATGATATATCCTCACTGCCCAACAAATCAAATTAAAAGGGTAATGTTGATTAGATCAATTGCGATAGAATCAAAGGAGAAAATTCTAATTAAAGAAATGCAACACCATATGTCATACTCGAACTAAGGTAGACAGAAAAAAATCAGATTTCAGAACGTTACCTGCATGAATCCTCTTCAAAAGCCAAGTCTCCAACAAATGCTTCTAAATCAAATCCAAGTTTCTCATGATTACTGATGTCGCCCATAGCTTGGCCCTGATTTAGATAGAAAAGAGAATGGATACAAACTTCGATAAGAGACTGAATTCGCAAAAAAAAGGTGAACAATCATACAGGATCCAGGATCCACGACTAAGACTAGAAGCTCCCGAAGGCGAAAACGATGTGCAAGCATACCAATGCGTCAATGGAAATGTCGGACATCTTGCTGATGAAACAAGAATGCTCGATCTCTCAACCTATTCAACAATTTGCAGTGCAAGATTTGTAGGAGATTAAGATTCGAAAAATCTTCGACCTTTGAGGACTCACAAGGAAAACAGAATGCCCGAAAGATCTACCTTTTGAGTCCGAAATCAGTTTGAGTCCGCCATTAGAGTCTTCTTCTTCTTCTTCTACTTCTTCTACTTCTTCAGCTTCAGCTTACCCAGATTCGTCTTCTCTAAAATCTGGTTTTGATTTCCCATTCAGAATAAAAGCCCATTGGGCCGTTTAAAGACTAATATATTAGAAACGGGTTAAAACATGGGTCGCCCGTTAAAACCGGTTTTGATAAATCATAAAACCTCAGAAAACCTCGAGTGACGCTTGTACTGGTTTCTCTCGGAATTGTGTAGAAGATGATGAAGCAAGCTCGCAATTTGCTCTCCAGGTTACCTCATTTCCTAGTTTTTCTCAAGAATTTCACATTTTCGAATCCATTTCTCTCAGATTGCTTCTCTGGGTTTGTTTTTCTCAAAGCAGGAGCCTTTGCGATCAAAGTAAGTCACTCTTCGAAGAGAAAGTTAGAGCTTCGACGTTGCGTGGATTTGCAAGCTGGTCAGGTTCTTCTACTACTGGAAGTGGTTTCTCTGGTAAAGGTAAGAACTTGGTTTGTTCCGTTTGTTTATTTAAAGTGTGGGTGCCCTAATATGTTTGCTTAATTCAAAAGATGCTGCAAAGCCTAGTGGTCGAGTGTTCGCACCTTATGCTATTTTCAAGGGAAAAGCTGCTCTCTCTGTTGAACCTGTTCTCCCCACTTTCACCGAAATCGATGTATGCCAAAAAAAAAACCATTTCTTTTGTTTTGTGTGTTAAGGCTTTTGAATTCTCATTACTTACAGTGGGTACAATTTTTAGTCAGGAAATCTTCGGATAGAGCGTCGTGGATCCTTGATGATGACTTTCATGCCTGCTATTGGTGAGCGTAAGTACGATTGGGGAAAGAAACAGGTTTTGATCTTTTGCTCTCTCTTATCTTGTGTTCTTTCTCGTCTGAAAATTTTGATTTTGTTTGCTACATTATTGCAGAAGTTTGCTTTGTCACCTACGGAAGTTGGATCCTTGATTAGCATGGGTTCCAAAGACAGCTCTGAGTTTTTCCATGACCCTTCCATGAAATCAAGGTTTTTTTTTTTTGCTTCAATACATGATTTTACTGCTGATTTTTCGCAGATATTTGCTTTTTTAACACAGTATTTTCATGTTCTGTCGTACACATTTCTTTGACTACTCAGTAATGCTGGTCAAGTCAGGAAGTCATTGTCAATTAAGCCCCACGCAGATGGTAGCGGCTACTTCTTCTCATTGAGTAAGGCTTCTACCAAATTAATATAACTAGTGATAGATCATCAGTCTGAATCCTACCGAAATAGTTAGTTATGGGAGCTTTCTGTTTAGTAAATTTAGAAGCTTGCACTTGCATTAGTTTTGTAATTAGGTGCTAACAGTTCTCACACGGAATGGCTTTCCTTATAATAATAGCAATGCTGTATAAACACTTACCTTCTGTGGTTTTGTTGCAGGCGTTAACAATAGCATCCTCAATACCAATGACCGTTTTGTGGTTCCTGTCACAACAGCTGAATTTGCAGTGTTGAAGACAGCTTTTAGTGTAAGATCAGATTTTAATTCTGCTTGCTCTCCATTCTATTACTATTATGTCAGTTCGAGAACCAAAAACATTGACTGGAAATACAAAGAGCTTTGCTATTAAGTCAGTTGTAGCACATGAATCTGGGATCAAGTATATATTATTTAAGGAACAGATATTTGTGATTGTCTCTTAACCAGATTTTGTATTTTGTGCAGTTTGCCCTTCCACACATCATGGGTTGGGATCGGTTAACAGGTCAAGTTGGTACTGGAACGCAGAAGATTACTTCACATCTAAAGACCAATCCACAGCAGTTAGAGCTGGAGTGGGATAAATGAACTGGTGGAGTAGTAGGAACGGGAGTAAATTGAAAATGCATGTGTTCTTTTTCTCGGTAATTTGGTGCACATGAAACTCAGCTTGCTCTGTTTTTGAATCTAACATGCCTCTCTAAGACTTATAATCACAGGGATTCTGCCCGTTTTCATTAGCACACGTTACTTTGCAGTAAAAGCATTTTGGTTTCAGCTTGATACTGAGGCAGATTCAACCATCATAACATACAAACTTTAAGACCGATAAACAAAATTACAAAAAGAAACTAGCGAAGGAGTGTCATCTGTTGGACATTGACGGGATATGCGTCAGAAGGTGGGCCATAGAAAGCTCGTCTAGCGAGAATGGAGTTAGCAGCCTGAGTAGGATGGAATGCATCCCAAAAGACATACTGACTCCTGTTAGGACAAGGACTTTGCATTGGTAGACATGTGATTTGTCCTTGGTTCCTCCCAATCCCGCAACAAGCCCTGTCCACTACGCTGAATCCTGTATCATATAAACCCTGTTTGATCAGAGTAGAAAGCATAGAAGGAACTCCTTTTTAACAGCCATATAATCCAAGAGGGGATGTTTACCGTAAGTAGCTGGGTTGTTTAAGATGTCACCAATTGCGCTATACGTGTTCCCATATACAAAGATGGCTCCAGGTGATCGCTGGTTCAGCAGGTCAACAAGTGACCTTAGCCCTTGGTTAAATGTGCCTAGAATCTGATTCACACTGTCAACGCATCTCCCAGGTGGTGCAACGCCGGTGGCTCGTTGGTTTGGTATGCAGCCTAGTGGTGCTACTCCAGGTATAAATATTTTTCTTAGGCCAAGGGTGTACAGAGTCTACACATATAAACAAAAGATTATCAGAAGATTGATTAAAGGATAATTACCATATGAAGATTTGATGTAACATACAAGAAGTTGGCGAGCGTATTGACTGAGAAGTAGATTGGCAAACACAGGTGGTCTGTATCTGAAGCTGGAGGAGTAGAGATTAGGCATAAGGTAGTTGTTGATATAGTCATTGCTTCCAAAAACGAGAATCACTAGCGATCTTGCCAAGTAATCCGTAAAGTTTTGGGGACTCATCATCGTTCTCAATTGGCTCAGTGTCGTCTCTAGATTCACCACCTGCTGGCTCAGGCTGAATCTTGCCCCCTGCACACAACACCATCATTCCTCTATCCATTTAACACTATATATCATATGGTTTAACTAAAAGTGACGACACAAAACTAAGAAAATATACATAGTTGTAGCCTGATTCATCGAGGATACCAGCAGCTGCAGACGCGTAATTAACTCCTTGGAGGATTCTATTGCCTGATGTAGTTGGATCCGCAAAGGGAGGAGGTGATGGAATTCCTAACAACTGAGCTGTTTTTACAGAACAATTTGTGTTTTTTTTCAGTTAGATAAAACTATAAAAGAATACTAAAACAGCTGATGAATCTTCGTTCAAGTATCTGAAATATTACCTAGCAGATCAATGAAAGTCAAGCCGTTGCTAAATCTGCCAGTGGGACGGAAGTTCAAGTCGATGCCATAAGGGAGGTAATTGGCTCGAGCTACAGATGCTATAAAGTTGTTGTTCCCAGAATCGACCAATGAGTCTCCAAGTACAAACATAGCCGGAACTCTAGCTTGTCCGGTTACCAACTCGGGCTGCTGTAATATAACAGATGCCGTCACGGCAAGTATCAACACATATCCTCCAATATGGACTCTCATCTTCTGTCCGTTTGTGTTCATGTTAATTAGCTTGTGAATATGGGAAGATTGTTTTATAAAGGCCCTAAGAAAAACATGCTGCATGTGATTCAAAGGAGTTATCTTCCGGAATTTCTGATTCAATTTGTAACGGCTCTCTCTCACACATTTCGGCTGCTTGCATGTCAGCAAGTCAAAAAAGCTTGCATCATCCTTGAAATTTCACAAGAAGTACGCAAGGAGACATGAACCATGACGGAGTTTCTCACCCTCTTCGGATAAAGATCAAGAAAATACAATAGTGAGTGAGCACAAGATTATCTGAGACTAAAAAGGATAGAGTTGCCACGCCAATCATAGTAAATCTCCAAAGGCTGACAAATTTTGTAGATCAAGAGTAAGAAATATGAGAAAAATATTTTACTTGTGGGACATTAGTTTTCTAATGAGAGAAGATATAAACAAATAACTAACACCTACAGGGCTCTGTACTTGTATACATTTCACAATTATCGTCAACTACATTTGATATTTGTTCCTCCGAGGATTGTTCCTTCTTGAGCTTCTAGTGTATCTAAAACATGCACATGCCACTAGATTATACAAATTTGGTACTTTTTATCAATCACTTCTCTGTGTTTGTTTTCTGAGCTAACTTGTTTTCCTGAGTCGCTGGTGTAGACTCCTCATTTACAAACGGTAAAACAATGACAGGAGCTGCTGGTACCATCTCCCAACGTTCTCGTAAGAAAGCTTTAAATTTCTTGACCATTTCTTTCCGGAAATCGAGCTCCCGAGTAAATTGATCGTAGAGAACAAAAGCCAGAACGTACTTGAAAGGGACAATGACTAGAACCGTTGCAATAGATAGCAAAACCAGTGCTACCTCAGTAGTTATCTGAAAAAAGATTCAAACCATGTAACCAGGTTATATAACACCAAATAATAGTTACCTATCACGACCACTATCAATGCCAAAAAAATCAAATGATTCTTGTCCCAATTCCAATTTCTTAGTAAGAGAGAGAGAAGAAGGCATGTCAATAAAAAGCTTTAAAACTTGATCCAGTGAAAAGAACATACCTGAGGATGACCAGATAGTACAATTGTCCGTAGTTTTAGAAGCACTACATTCACCTTTTGGAGGTAGCTCTCCAGATCTTGCATGGCGTCTTTGACAGCGATAATTTTTTGAATAGTATTTGAAGAAGGCTGATCTCGAATGGTAACTATTCCAAACAATCTTCCAAGACGGCCTTGTCGTCTGAGTCCCTTCAACGTAAGCATCCCAGTTGCCAAAAATAACAAAGACACAGGAAAAACGTACTGCAAAAGGTTCCTGAGGCGCAGAGAAGTATCCTCAGTGGTATCAAATCATTACTAAGCAGCGATGGGGATGTAATAATATCCAACTTAAAGCAGCAGTGATAATACGACTTCCCGGCATGTGACTACAAGTCCTAAACCTAAGGATCATTCTGAATGCAACGTGCATGAGGTACATGGTATCACATTTTTCACATGTCTAAGCGTGAACCAACCTGAAAATTATCGTTGATGCAAATGCTAGAAAAGAGATCGTCATATAAGGCTCATCCCAGCGCCTGAGTTTCTCAAACTTTGTGGCAGTTATACTCAGTGGTAGAATGAGTTCCTGGGAGTGAAAAATAAGAGTAGAAGGACGACATTGTGTCACTACAGTCTCTACTTATTTTACTTTTGTTAAATAATTTGCAGGGTAATGAAAAGTTACAACAAATACCGAGTGCTTTGCACACAAGAGTTGAAAGTTGTCTAAACATGAAGAATTAGGAAACCACCGAAACAATGTTTGTATATTAATGACGAAAAAGTGTTACCTTAAAGAGATCAATGTTACTAGGTATCCCTTTGATGGTTGCAGCATCGATAGTGGCTTGAGTTTTTTCTACCACCTTATATTTTTGTCTACATGTTTCTGCTGCTCTCTCTACAAGTGTCAGATCAGCAACTGCAAGATGTTTGCTTAGAACTAAGCCTTGTCTTAGAGAAGAGTTTTTCCAAAAGTTGATGGATGCAGTTGAACCCCAGGACGGAGATCTCATCCACCTTTTCAAGTAGACACTTCCATCTAGATCGGAAGCGTTATCAAAACTTTCATAGGACTCTCTGGAAGCCCTGACTAGTTTACCTCGTTTGTAGACCGTGTCTGTAACTTTGGTCAATAGTGGTCCACCCCAAAAATTTACAGCTAAAGTTTGACACACGATATCACCATAGGCTACTTGTTGAAGAAAAGAGAACTGAACTAGTTTGATAGGATCATCTGGCAAATTCCGCATATACTGAAGAGCTTGAAGTCTTGCGATACAGTTAGATGCACTTGCAATTGCCTTTTCCTTACCCTTCTTTGCACCAAACACCAGATACAGCGATTCATCATTCTCCTCCGGCCCAAATTCTCGTAGAAATGAGTGCAACGCTATAACTTCACTGATAATTGCATGCCAAACATCTCGTCTAAGTTCACCTCCTAGGTCAACGAACTCCAGAACCCAAGTGGCCAACCTAAATGAACATTTTACATGGTCGCATATAGGTAAACGACCACCCAGACATATGGCACCATAAGAGACACATCAGAACCACATTAGTTACATGAATATATGAACTCACCCGGGGCCGGATGAAACAGAAACTGCAGAATCAAAGAGAGAAAACCCCAGAGGCCCCACTTTTGCTTTCTCCACGGCTGACTTGTCCCCAGCGAGATCAAGTCTCAAGACCCCTTTGCTTCCCTTTATGTCAACTGGCTGAAATGAAAACAATTAAAACACCTTGAACCAAAAGAGCATTTCCATGAGAAGGGTTTTCATTTCTACACTAAAAAAACAGTCCAATAAGAGATGGGTTCACAAAGTTCATATTAAACAACTAGTTCCAGCTATCATTACATATCTATGCAAGGTATATGTAAAACTGAAGAATTCTTTATTTCTTAAAGAAAATAGAAAATAGTGTTCGCTCTCTCCTTCCCTCCCGGGGGACTTAGAAAATAAAGAACTACAAGTACCTCAAAATAGAGAGCTTTATCAGTTAAAGTCAGTTTTCCAGGCCATGCAACGTTATTCTCCCACTTTAAAACAGGTCCTTTCCTGTTAGAGGCCATGCATAAAAGTCTCTCCGATGAAAACTGCCGAAGGTCTGTACTCTGGTGTGACTTCCGTCCTTCGTGTATTCTGTTCTGACAATGAAAAGATACTCAGCTAGGAAAACAACATTGGGTTCATGTTTATTTATGCCAGTTATGCAAATGTCATACTCACTTGACAAGTTCCTGGATGTAAGCTAACCAAATCTCCAAAGAAATGCCTTTTTGATCAGTGGC
The DNA here is from genome assembly GCA_004349715.1 of Crucihimalaya himalaica. Lineage (NCBI taxonomy): Eukaryota > Viridiplantae > Streptophyta > Magnoliopsida > Brassicales > Brassicaceae > Crucihimalaya > Crucihimalaya himalaica. Next base: position 1,968,930 of record SMJT01000025.1, on the reverse strand, counting down.
AGCAGCTAGAGCTTTGAAAAGGTTATGTACAGTAGCCCTATCAGCCAAGCCCGAAATTGCTGGAGCAATACGAACAAATGCCTCTTCCCCAACAAACCGTCCCTTCATCACCATTTGAATCTTAGTTTCCCAAAGAGCAGAATACAATAAATTCACAAACTTTTTTTTGTGTATACTATTATTACCACTACCAACCTTCAGAGCAACAATGAGATTCAGTTCCAGAATAAAGATTTTTTGTCCTCATATAAGCCAAGAGAAATGAACGGTCTAAGAAATACCTGAAACGAAGGTTTCTCTGAGGCATCATTGCGTGCATTTCTTTTTTTGCTGTATGGATTAGCCCACGCAAGCATTGTGATGAATATTAGCCTCTGGAATGCAGGCTCCTACGAAGAAAAATGCTTCAACGGTTCAGAAACCAATAAAAATGTAAGAACGTCATTGTTGACGTTATTTCAAATGGGTTTAGGGACTCTTTAATTCTGAAACTAAATACTTAAGAAAATTTGTATAAAGCATCCCCCAAACTCCAGATACCTTGAGAGACGGATGAAACTCCGAGCTGTCCCTCGATAAAAACCGGAAACAGCAATATTCCACCAGATATCGGGCATCATTAGATAAAGTTGGAGGAACAAGTGTTTCAAATATATCCTGCATTTGCTTCCCAGTGATTCCATTCATCCTGCATATAAAAGGGTCAAAGAAAAATGAATACTTTTACAGCAACAACAAGTAAGGATGATCAATGATTCAAATTGGTTCTCACCTGCTAAACTGCTCGATGGAGATAATAGCATCAAAAGAAAGAGATCCTTTTGGAGTATCACTTGGAAGTGTTTGTTCAACTGTAAGAAGTTCCTCCAAGTCTTCAACATCATGTTGATCCTCAAGCTCAACCTTGAGACTCTGACCCTTTTTCTTCAACGGAGAGGTTACATCACTCAAAATTTTCTGTGATTTAGACACCCACCGACTAAATCGTTCTTGAACAGCATCTGTCATAGAAGAACACCAAAAAAAAAAACATAGCAGCTGTTTCTGAGTTTTGTACCAGAGATTTATACATAACTTCAAGAAGCCGAACTCGAAATCGAAGAAGATCTTACTTGGGTCGATGTCGTTCAATTTCCATTTCCCCTGAGCAACAATTCGGAGTCTTGGCTTTCGATTAGAAGAAAAATTTCTCGGGAAAGTGTATCGTCGATGAACACTCACTCCATCACAACGGAAAACAATGGGAAAATCTGGACTTGTAGGAGAAAGTTTCACTCTTTTCACACCTCCGACTCTATGCGCCATTTCTGTAGCTGAAAAAAAAAAGCTTTGGAGAGAGAGAGAGGCGTACGGTAGCAAAACACCACTTTATTTGTTTTAAGTCTTAAATTATTGCTTTCTGGTTTCATCTTTTATGTCTTTTTCTCAAATAATAGTATCACACCGTGACGACGATTCCTTAACTTATTTGCCTTGCCTTCAAATTGTTACACAACAGAAAAACAAGGAAAATGACAACTACGTTAACAAGAAACTTAACACCAAAGTCCTTGATCTTATTTAGAATGAGCCATATCATTCTCGGCTTGCTCAAGCTTCTCAGCTTCATCGGTATTAATCATGTCTTTAACCAAAATTTTCTTCTGTATTATTAGATTTAATTCATTCTCATTTGCCTAAAATTTTTTACACAACAGAAAAAAAAAAATGAAATAGCAACTACATAACAACAAACGATGGCTCAAATCCAAAACTATAAACCAAAAGAAGAGCAACTTCAGGATGTAATCATAGGCTCTGGATCTGACAAGTCAGTGGGAGATATGTTGTTGGACTGACGCACTGAGTTGAATAGTACATCTTTGATCACCTATACAACATTGATGGATTTGAGTCTGAGTCTCTGATTCATGAACCTTAGAGGGAAATATATTACACCACTACGTTTCAGATTATTACTCACCTGCGACATTAGTCCATGGACCTGTTCCACAGTTATCTTTGAGCTATCCCTAGTTATCTTAGTTAGTTGAGACTCATCCTGAAAATGATCCAGAACATACGTCAAGCGAGATCTTTAACGCAAGACATAGGTGCGTAAATTTGTCATTTTGACTATACACAACACCTATTAACATTCTCCAATGTTCTATTTAACTGTTCAAACTCCGACAACATTTTTTTTTCTCAACTAAACAAATCACCACCAATAACCAGAAAAGTTTAAGAGCTATCATCTTAGTAGCTAAATGTCGAAGTTCTAGATAGGTAAAAACCTAGAGAAGTGGGGTGTGAAAGGCAGGGCAATTAAAATTTGATGAACCACTTGCACATACCTCTTTTTTCCTATGAAGGGATGATGGAACAATTCCTCCAAAGCGAGAATGAGTCAGATGACTCTCTGCTTGCTCAAGCTTCTCAGCTTCATTGGTAAACATCCAAGAAACGATTAGAACACATGAACTTTTATACAGACTATGGCTAGAGAGAGAGAAAATGATAGTTTTCTCCTAGGCCATATCAAAAGAGTTTACCCAAGTCTGATATTTGTCCGGCAACATAGTCTCCACTGCCCAGCAGTGGGGAAGAAGAAAGAGTGTTCACCCAGTACTTGTTCCACAGGAGATCCAGAAGGTGGCTATCAAGAGATGACTTGAAATAAGTGATATCCAATGAATAGTACTGCCAGAACCAAAAGTCAAACATAAAAATCATGTTGGGAGCTTCCAATGAGAAGAAGAAAAACAAAGATGATACAAGTATGTACCTGTTTGCAGTGAACACCAAAGTCCTCGATCTTATTCAGAGGAATAGTCTGATACTCGGAAACAGGTTCATCTGGAGGCTTATATCCTTCAGAATATGTTCTGAATGCTCCAATCTCAACCTTACCAGCTGAAACAGTCCTTGTTGGATCAATAACAACAGCTAAAAATGGCTCTTGATACTGTTGGTTAAGCCTCTGCGTAGAAACGTCAATACCCGAGAGCCAGCATCCATATCCAGGGTGGGAGTGATACCACCCAACAACATTCTCCAACCGCCCAGCCTTATATAAGTGAAGTTATAGTTATAATCAATCAAACTGTTCTGACTTGCAGATACTTAAACGACAGCCAAAAAAATTAAAACTTTGAAGCTTCTTGAAACCCATTGTTACACCAAAAGAATCTCCTGCGAACAGATCAAATCCCTAGACCATTCAACTACAACGAAAATGAATTTCGAATTACAGAAATCCACAGATGGAATCATCCATGGAAGTAAAGCATTCACACACAACAAGTAACCATCTGGAATCGAAGTAACAAGGAGATTGAGTATATACACACTTACGAGCTTGTTCGTCTGAGAGTACTCAACCATGTACTCATACGCATCAGCCTGAGCATTAACCCTTGTCTCAGTACCTTCCACTGGCAAAGCAAAAGCATCCATAACAATGATAGCATCACCATCGGTCTTACCTTGCATAAGACCCATGATTTCAATTGTGCCACCAGAGCGAGCGTGGACCACCATCTTAAGAAGAGCGAGCGCTGAGATCTTAACTCGCTTGAAGTAGTGAGGATCATTCGCCCATGATTTCTCTTGCTGGAACCTACTCTGCGCAGTATCGTCGTAGTAGAATATGTTATCGGAGGTTGAATCAGGTGGGTCTACGGTTATAATGTTGTTCTCGAGTTCCCATGTCTTCCTTGCGATCATCGTCGACGAACCCTCCATTTTTTTCACTCTCTGAACTGAACGATCTCACATAAATTCAAAGGACTCGATTGCAGAAATCTAGGTATTTCATACACAATTCACGAAATCGATGGAAGATTCACGAATTTGAAGAATCAATTGATGTAGATGTAGATGGAGTTTGATCGATCCGATTGCTGAGAATTGAAAACTGTGTCAAAGGTTGCTTTGCTCCAAGAACACGTGTTGCTTTTTATACAGACACTGACATGTTAAATTTGAATTTCGGTTCGGTTTTCTTGTTGGTTTGGGTTTGTGATTCAATTGGGATTCGACGGGTCTTCCCGATCAAGCGGAGCATAAATCCGCTAAACCAAAAGGGTATTACTACTCTCGTCCAAGTAAAGTAACATTAAAGGTGAGTTTTGTTATTGATGTAAAAACATATTATACTGATACTATTCTCCTCCTCCATATGGTTGACTTTATCAGACATCTTCTGTCTAGTTTTGCTAGTGATGTCTATGAAACTGCAACTACAAAACTAGGAACCTTATCTAGCCATTGCAAAATAGCCATGATTAATGTTTATCTTCTCCTCTTTTCAAACTTTCAAGAACATGCATTTACAGTTCTGCTTTGGATTCCAAGTCTTGTTCTGAATCTTTAGAGATACCATTTGATGGAGGAGGATTAGGTTTGTCTGTTGCAGCAGCTACTGGCTCGTTCAGTTCCACATCTTCACCCAATATTTTTGCTGTGAATTTCCGTGCCTCAAGATCAAGATCAGGCCATTCAGTTACGATTCTTCTGGCACCCTGCAGAAGAACACCACATTTAACAAACAACGCTTTATGAGTGTTGTCGATATGAAAAATAATTTCCTAGGGAAGCTTGGAAAATTCATCATTTACCTGAAGCTTTGGTTCCTTTGTCATGGGATTATTGCAAAGATCGATTGTTCTGGCCTTGGATTTTGTGGCGTTTCCACACCAAGATTCACACCACAACCATTCTTGGGGAAGTGAAAATATAGGAACAGTATGCTGAGCATAATTAGGAAGATCCTGAAACAATATAAGATAATGCCATGCCATCAAGAAGTTTGAACAAAGAACTTGAGAACATAAGTCAAACCAGTAGTAGAATGTTCTAAAGATCAGCGCATGGTGTGATGATAAGAGTCAAATGGAAAGGCTTTCAAATAGAGGAGTGTGACCATCAAAGAAAGGTTACAGCCCTAAGTATAGAGAACCATATTGTACAACTTGCCTGATCTAGGTTGGACAAACTGTTTGGATCCTTGCTAAGCGTCTCATAGAATACTCTTAGATTATCTCCTGCTGCTGTCTCTCGGAACTTAACCAAGTCAACAACGTATAGAGCACTGCACAGAGAAACAAGGCACATCAAGAATGGGAAAAGCAACAACTAAACGAGGTTCAAATGAAGTTAGTTTGTTTACCTGATATGGTATGGCCTACCACGTAAATGTTCTTTCCAGAAACCCTGTTCAAAGCAATTGAGAATGTAAGAGTAAGGAAACCAAAATTACTTCTACAGGCAAAAATACAGATTAATGTTAACCTGTCTCCAAAATCGATATCCATCCATTTCCCTGTTGTTGTCACAAAAAGGAGTATACGCGAGAGGTCTTCCTTTAATATCCATATCATACAGTTCTCCCATGTCTGTCCTTATTATTTGATCTGCGTCGACAAATATAACCTACAGAATACATGTTGAATGCCTTATAGTGGCATCTTCCAAGCATCAAAATCGCAAGAAAGAAATGAAGATATGATCATCTGTACCTTTTCCAATGAGAGAGGAAATATAACATCAAGGAAAAGAATTTTGTAGGCCCAGATAATTCGTTGCTTTTCTTTCTGTTTATGCAACCAGGAAGGCCATTTGTATGTAATCAGCTCATATTCAAAGTTGTATTCTTGTGCCATATGTGGAATCACATCCTGCAAGAGTAGATTGTGATACATATTAAGTTAAAGTGGTTAGAAAAACTAGTGATAAATTCGCATCTAGAGATAAGAAGACATAAATAGACACAAACGACAATCTTATGCATATGCAAAGAAAAAAGGAACCAACCTTAAATTGAGGAGAAAGATAATTCTTAATAAACCAGAATTTTACAGGACGATTGGTGTTCTTCAGAACACTGAGAATCATGATCTTAAGGAAACGCTCGTATCTGTCATAAGCAGTGCCTCGGCATCAGAAAGGAAGCAATACCAAAAAAATATTTATTAAACTTTTTTTTTTCACATAATATACTTAAAACTCTTCTGCACACGAATATCCACATATAAACATAGTACCATACATGATTTTCTTTTCATATGTTTGATGCACTCAAAAGTATTTCAGATTATCTTAGTCAATGTATGTGGTCAAGCAGATTAGAACAATGATAGCGCTTACAAATGCCCTGAAGCGATGGAGAATATATTTATCGTTTTCCCTTGTCGTCCACCCTTCTCATGCTCCTGAAAAGATGATAAATAGAAATAACAAGATAATTATTGTTGCAAAGGTAGCCCACATGTTAGAATCAAGCAGAATTGAGATGCAACAGGTTTACAACAATCATGAAAGTTAGTCCAGATTACAAAAGCTACTCACTTTCTTGGAACCTCCCTTCATTGATTGCTGACGACCACCAACGAAACCAGACGCCCATTTCAAGAAATTTGAGTTCCAGCTTCGTCGCTAAAACAAAAGAAGCGTCATCAGAGAATAAATAACCAGAATGTTTAAGGACCAATAGTTTTTATGTATATCTTCTATTCGAGTAAAGTAGCACTTACTTCGTTGTTTTGCTGCACACCATCATCACCGTCAGAAGGAACTAGCAATTTTTCATGCTCCTTACCCTTTCTCTTAACTACTTCTAGATGAACAACTTTACCACGCAGATCATCGATAGTAATACGTTTCAGCGAGGATTGATTTTGACTCCCGTCATTTCCTCCTTTTAAAACGTATAGTTCAGAACTTCTACCCGGAGCAAGTTGCAAATACCAAACCCCTGGGGATACTTTCATCTGCCAATAACCCAAATTGGCCATTACAAGGGTATCAACCATATGCGGTCTATTTTTGGTTCCCAGAATCAGCTGAAGGCCACGAGGAGCCTCATGATCTTTTTCTGCACAATGACCTGTGCAAGAGTTATGTTAATAATAACATGAACAAATGCATCCAGCGTTGAAGAATAAGTATAGAAAAGCTAACCTGTAAGAACAAGAGATTCAACCTCAAAAACTGCCTGCAGTGTAGTGGTATCTCCCAGGTTCTCAAGCAAAATATTATCAAGATCATGGCTGGACAAGGACAAATCCAGAAGAGAGAAAAAAAAAAGCAGAAGGTCAGGCAGAAGCAAATATAAATGAACTAAACAAGCAAATGCCTTAACAAATATTTTAAGTGAAAAAGAATAGCATAGTCCCATTTTCCTTTTTCAGGAGAAAATACCATACATGGCAATTACTGGTTCAACAAGCCATGGCTCTGGAACGTCAAGATTCATGGTAAGTGTCTTAGACAATGGCATATTAGCGAAAAATGCCTTAGGCCCATCTACATCAAAGTCTGTACTGCTGTAATCGTCCTGAAAAAAAGATACATAGCATAATCAATATTTGATCAGAGAATATGGAACATACCAGACCGTCATAATTTCATTAAGATCTTTGTAACTAACATACCGTATTAGGTAAGACATATCTGTAGTAATTCTTCAGAGGAATGTCCACTAGGGAACTCTGCCAATAAGAATTAAGAACTCTAGGTCAAACACCTGAACTCTAGATCAGACACATGAACAATATGTAATTTCTAATAAATAAATAAAACTACCCTTGAAACAGAATGACATGAAAAATACCCATAATTAACCACGTCAGTAAGGCAGATGTAACATCATAAAAATATTGATCTCAAAGGCACCCTATGAACATCTAGGTGGCTCAGAACATTAAGTTTGAGATTCTCATGATTTCTAAATAATAATGTGAGCAGTAAATGTTTCACTCACCATGGGATTCAGAACAATCCTCATGCTCGTCTGAACATGTTTCTGTAGAACTTGAAGAAGTGATGCTAGTTTTTGACCAGTGGGGCTTAAAGGATCGATAACAGCATCAATGTGTATAGTTGCATTTTCATTTCCCAGCAAAACCGCACTACACAACGTATGAACATCTTAGTTGCAGAGTCTTAAATTCCCAAGAAAATTGAAAAGAAAAGCAACTGCCAACGTAGCCAATATACATACCTGTATTCTGAATTCAACACCTCAAACCGTGCACTTTCAGAACTACGATCCCGTGTTGCCATTGCAGATGACACAAACATGAAGACATCGCTAAAATATTTACTGCAAGTGTGACAAAAGAAAAATCAATATTCTATCAGCTACTTTTCAAACCATGCAAGGGATTATTCCTAGAAGAACCATATCTTAGCTGCTATTGTCAAAACATACATGGAATCATCTGTAACACCCCGGGATAGGGGCGTTACATTATCCCTCCTTGAAGAAGAAAATATGAGAGGAAACATCAGTCTAGAGAGCGAATAAAACCTATAAAAAGTAACCAGCAAGAGCCATATCTAGAAGAAAAGAATTGTGCAGCTAAAGAAGCTTTGTCGCCAAGAACTAGGAAGAAAACTATTGTTAAAGAAAAACGCATAATGACAATTTCTGTTTAAAGTTTTGGTTTGGCAGACAAGGAGAAACAGTTATAGCATGAAACAAGAGACCTTGTCAGCAGATCGGGATCCACATCCTGCCATTCAATGCCTTCAATAATTTCTTGAACAGGCTTTACTCTTTGATTGAACTCCATTGACTCAAGAAGATGTAAATCTTGGCCCAAAAATGTCCTCTCATCCACAGGAAATATGACCTAGTCAAATATTTAATCGAATGTGATGAAGGTTCATAAATATACAATTGGAACTAACACTAAGAGTACGTAAATAGTATTAGACGATCTATATAATTACAGGGAAGGATAAAAAGTTGGTTCACGCACCCTTCCGTTTGAAATAATTGCATTTGCATCAGATTCAAGCCCAAGTTCCCAAGACAAGAATTTGGCGACCTGCATGACAATTATAAACAAAACCATTGTTAACACCATTGCTTTTACAGAGAAAAATGAAGATTCTCGTATCGGCATTCTTTCATGCATGATTGGAAATTTTTTTAAAGCAGCATACCTTTGTCAGACGTTTAAGTAATTCTTCATCCAACGATTCCGCAAGACAGGATCGGTATGCCTTAGAAGATAGCCCATACTCCTCAGCAAGCTCAAGGACTTTATCAATGAACATTTGAGAGCTAGCTGATTCCACTGATGTTTTAAACAGATATTCACTCTCGTAAAACAAGCATAGTTTATCCAAGAAGTATAGCACCTTTTCCTTATGACTGCAAACAATTAGATAACAAGCATAGATGAAGGTAAGGAAATGACACAAACAAAAGTATCATCGAGAACACATTACCTATCACGTGTAAGACAAAAACTCACGTACCTAAATGATGAAGCAGTTTTTTCGAAAAACTTTATAAACAGAAGGCTATATGGGTCAGCATTCTGGCTGCTACTAAATAAGACTCCAAGACGAGCACTTTTGGAACCTCCAATCTGAATGAAAATGCAAGAAACATCAATACCATGGGTAGATCCAACTGAGGGTCGAGGAAAAGGGTGTAAAGAGCGAGACATAAAGCTCTAACCAGGTAACGAACTCCTTCATGTAACAATTTCATTCCTTTCTTCGTTGCGACATCAGCAGCAAGGAGATGTGTCACGTACTTCACTTCATCTGAAGCTGGAATTGTCATAGAAGAAGATATATATCAAGTGAGTTTGCATAAGAAGATAACACATTTGGGATATGGACAGAAGCTGATGACTATATAAATTTGTGGTTACTTACTTTCCGGAGAATGCAAGTAGCTAACATCATTCAACATAGATTCCCCTTTCCTGGTAGATGAAGCCAGCGACACAAATCTTGGTTTGTTCTTTCCTCCACTAATAATCTACAAACAATGCAATTATGAGAGGCAGACACTTCTTGGAATTAGTAATGAACAAACACGTAAGCTTCTTAGAATTACTAATGAACAAACACGTAAGCAAATTACAAGCCAGTGAAATTCCCTACCTGTGGATTATAACGGCTAAGACCACTTTCCGAAAGCAATTTGTCCAAAACATTAGTACGGGATTCTATCTGGCCATAATAAACTTGTTCTTGTATCTTGGGAAGCTCATCATTCATGGCATTTAAAAGAGTTTCTTCCTGGAGAGACAAGGGCTAGCTTCATGAACCAATTTTCAATAGACTTAAGAAAATCACAGACGTAGAATACTAAAGTCTCTTACTATGCAGACGTGAAAGTTGATGCAGATTAAAAAGTAATAAATTGGTTTGCATGTACAATTACAATATTGAATTAGACGCATGCTTGAAATAAGCTACCAAAATCTGAGAACCTCAACATATTAAAAAAGATGCACAAAAGTACCTCAATAGAATCAAAGACAAGGCCATTCATCAAAAAGGAACACTTCAGTTTCGCCAGACCCAGCTTAAATACAAACATGGAGCTTGCTTCAGATGCTTCCTTTAAAGTGTGCTCTTGTTGTAGTTTCAGCAATATATCCTGAGGGGGTGATTTAACCTTTGGTCTGGAATATAAAAGACCCAACTTTAGGAGCGCTAAGAACTACAATCCAAATTTTCTATGAAGATAGAAAATAATATAGATCTGCGATCGTAGAATGATGATTCTAAATATCCATGGTCCTTACAAAATTGTCTCAACAAACGCTCCATCGACGTGCTCCTGTTCAATGTCCTCCTCAGACGAATCAGCAGATTCAGTCCTTAGTGTGTTTACCTGTTAACTAACCTGAAGATGTTAGCAACTAATGTTCTCGGATACTTGAAATTACAGCAGATAATGACAAATAATCGTTCCAAGACACTTCTAACTGTGAATTTAGTGTTAAATTTTAATGTCTATTACATTGCCCAAGAACTGAAAAGCTGTTTGAATCCCATGGTGCTCCTTGATGTACAGAAAAAGACGTATGACCTGCAAAGAGAGTTTTTCATCAGGAAAAAAAAATCCATTCTTAGTTCAACTCCTCGGCGAAAAGTAAAAATGAACATAATATGTCCTCTTTAAATTGGGAAAATGATAAACAGAAATTTCTTAACCCCCAAGAAAAACCTTCTTATTGCAGGCAAAAAAGTTCAAAATTGGGAAAATGATAAACAGTAAATTTATATTCTAAACGGTGAATACCATAGTGGATATGTCCTCTCTAACTTGGGTATTAGTCTCTGCATCAGAAGATGGGATTAGACCACCATTCTCCTCGATTCTCTTGATTAATTGAGTGGAATACAATATCACCCCAAATCTCACAGGGAGTTGATTTTCATATAAAGATCTGAGAGTGTCAATGGACTGTAAAGATCCAACAATAGTCAGCTCAAAAGCTCTGTGCTAATGAAAAAGGGACGAAGGGCCAGCAATGCCTGGAGAGGGCAGATATAAGACTTACCTCTAGACCGCAGGCAGTCGCTGGATCAATGACATAAACTGCATGGAATAGGTTCTTTCTGATGTAACGTAGTTGCCCAGGGAAGGCAGGCATCAAAATCTTATTACAAGATGAGAGAAACACAGGCCATAAGTGATATTATTTTCCAAATGGCACCTTGCTTACAAATAAATCATATGTATCCTCACTTATCGCGAAGATGTCAGCTGGACCAGTTACCTCGTTAATATTACTCCGCCAACGCTTGTACATATCATCCTCTTCCAGATTGTTGAGATAGTGAACATGCACGGATCGGAAATCAACCCGATATGAATCAGGCTCAGGGAGAGGGGTAGTTAGTAGAAGTTTCCGTATGGCTCCATCAGGTATCTGATAGTTGCATAAACATGTTAGTACATCCATATGTTCAAGACTAATCATATTAGTGTCCTGAATAGACAGGAAAAAGTTCATCAATTTGTGTAGTTCCAGTTTTTCCTCCATGTTATATAAACTACAACTTTACTTTTTTTCACAAGAATGGGATGTATGTCCAACATTTCCAGCAAAACAGAAAAAAGTATCACTACATTATAAAATTTAGGACCATTATTACAAGAGTACCTTAAGCTTCGAAAAATGGTTGGCCAGGGACATTTCCTGATGAGCCAAATCCATCAACCTACAAACAGAAAGATCAGACGATCATGGCAAACGGACTATAACCAACATTTTAGGCATGTTAGCTTTTGAAAGGGGTATAACGGAAATTCAAATGAAAAGCTATACAATGCAAACTGATATCAAATGTAAGTGAATAGAAAGACGGGAAACTAGGTCTGGCCATACTCAAGCTAAAATGGGCATGGGGAAGAGTACCAAGCGAGAAAAAAAAAACAGAATTTCAGCTTCCCAAACGAAAAAAAAAAAAAAAACAATGCCCATGACAAGAAATGATCATGGATTGAACTAAAATATACCTAGACCAAGGCAAAGTAACACAATGTACAAAAAGGTATTACATGTAAAGATCCATATCTTCGATGTTCAACAGAGCACCATTCAGAGCCAACAAAGCCTTGCCAGGGGGAACCATTCTCTGGTTTGAAAGTATCTCGTCTTTGATTGATTCATTTAGCTGCATGATTAACCAGACATATCTAAAATAAAAGAAACTACAACAAAACAATTCAACCAGCAGTGTAAACTCAGCATCAAAAAACAATGACATACCTTCATGCGAGATAATGAAGAAACTACACTAGGGAAGTTTTGATTAATTTCTTGCATAGACTGCAGGGGATCAGAGGCATGGACTATTCTCTGCGCTGTTTGGTGTCCTAAATCTGTTGAACAAAGGTAAATTAGGGAACACTCTATTAATTTCTACAATAACCTAGCCAAACATTCAGGATGTAGTACTACCCTTGAGCTCCCAAACATCAAGGGTGTCTGATACTGTTGATGATAGGAGATAATCCCTAAAAGCCATGACTTCTGATCTTAGCTCGGGTTTCCTGTCCTGCAAAAGAGGAGCACTGAACTTAATGATTACCCTATAGAAAATGCAAAAACTGCTATAAAACTTTTTTCCATCATTCCTCTTGTATCTTCGTCCATTTCACATCAACAAACACATACTTACTTTGCGAGCATTCATGCATTTGTGCAAAATGAATGAAGTGCTTTTTTGAAAGAAATGGTTCTCTATATATTTATACATTATTCTGGTTATTTTTCAAATTAAGCATACCAGGATTTTTGAGAATATAAATCCCCTAACATCTTGACTAAGATCTTCAGTCCTTGGATCTTCAAGAGTGATACCTGAAACTCATAGCAGAAACACTTAAAGGATAGCAAATTCACAGCTAATAGAAAGAAGATAAGGAATAAATACCCGATAAAAATAGGCTTTCACTTTCAATATTCGGGTGGGGAAATTAATATTAGTGTTTAACACTAACCTTTCTTAATAGCACTATCATCCATTGCCTTGTACTCCATGTTCTTCAATGCAAGCTCCACACCATAGCCAGCTAAGCTAACATTATCTCTTGCCCCTATGGCACCGCAAGGTCTGGTTTTGCCTTCACAACCCAAAGGTAATACTGGTCTAACAACATATGTAACTTTTCCCTGTAGGAAACCAAGACTTCATTAGCATGCATACAATAAAAGCAGAAAGACACTTAGAAATGGAAACCCTGGACAATAGAGCCTGATGTTGTTTTATCAGTAGAAAAAAGAAACAACTGAACCCCATACGACAGAACTTCCCAAACTCATGCCACGAGCTCAAGGTAAAGCCTTCCTTTTCTACCCCAGTAACAAAATACGTTTTTTTAAAAATGAAGACAAGTTTCCCAGGAGAAAGAGAGACCTCTCTGGCTGCTTTAGCAAGCGAGAGGTGAAATTTCCTAAAGCAATCAGTCCCAACTGCCCCATAGAGAACGGCAACTGGGCTTCCAGCTCTTGAATCAAAATGAACGTGATCGAAGTCGAAGAGCTCAGGCCCCTGAACTGCGTCTCCAGCACTAGCACCCAACGAAATGCAGCTTAGAAAGAACAAATTGTGATCTTAACCAAAACGAAAAAAAAGAAGAAGAAGAGAGACTGTCAGTGCATACGCAGGAGAAGAGGCGAGCCAGGATTGGAGATCTGCAACATCATAAAAGAGGGAGGAGCCAGTATCGACCCAACAGCAGTCAGTCGCAGAGGGATCATCGCCGTGAGGGAAAGAAGAGAGAGACTCATCAGCCAATTGGCGGTAAAGCACAAGCCTGGGCGAGGCAGATCTCAAAGTAAGTGAGAAATGGAAAAGAGAAGCCACTGGTTGAGCTAACAGAGTCGAAGCTTGTTTAGATATCTTAAGAAGACAATCTCTAGCTGATTTGCAATCGGAATCACCAGTATCATCTCCATCGGAACCAAGCCAAGCATCAGTGAACTCCCAAAACAACTGCTTCGATTCTTTGGAAATCAACTCTCTATTACAACAAAAAATAACACTCAGATATCACTGTCGAATTCGCAAGAGCAGTAACAATGGTGTTCGACAAATGTAAGAAATGTAATTACCCAGCCTCGAGAAGAAGAGGAGTACCCTGCCAGTTCGCCTTAACGGCCACCTGAACATTCTTAGGTCTCCGATTCTGAGCGTTGACGCCGAAGACGACGAAGAAGAGAAGAATGAGACAGAGCCAAGATCTCAGATTGGTCCCCATCTTTTCCGCGACGGAGAAGAAGAAACCAGAAACGAGCCGGGAAATGTTCTTACTAACTCAAAAAGGGATATTTTCGTAAATAACCAACACAAGCCACGACATCGAGTCTGACGCGGCGATCACTGATTGGTTAACAAAGTTAGGGTTTTTCGAGTTTTTGGGGGACTTCGGTTTGGTCACCGTCGAGATCTCGATCATGCGAAGGAATGCTCCTCAGGCGGAGGATACTATCGCTCTCTGCGTCGTCGTTCAGAAACTGCAATTCCAGTAACAACGGCGATGCTATCTCCTCCCCATTTCCGTTCTCTACCTTCACGAAAGCTTCTCCTTCAATCGCTCCTGGAGATTTCCTCGCCCGTGAATGGAAAGACTGGTTTAAGCAACGAGATTTGAAGCAGAGCCACCAATTAATCGATCGAATCTTTGATATCCTTCGAGCTCCTTCTAGCGATGGAGATGATCGAGCTTTTTATCCTCACCTCAATAATCTCCGACTCCGTCTCACTGAGAAATTCGTCCTCGACGTGCTTTCACACGCTTGTTACGATATCCTCTCTTGTCTCAAATTCTTCGATTGGGCTGCTCGTCAGCCTGGATTTCATCACACGCGTGCGACATTTCATGCCATTTTCAAGATCCTTCGTGGTGCTAAGCTTGTGACTGTTATGATTGACTTCTTGGATCGAAATTTTGGTTTTGAAGGTTACCGTCATTCACTCCGTCTCTGTGATGCTCTCGTTGTGGGATATGCTGTCGCTGGTCGTACTGATATAGCTCTTCAGCACTTTGGTAACATGAGATTTCGAGGTTTGGATTTGGATTCTTTTGGGTATCATGTGCTTCTGAATGCACTTGTTGAGGAGAAGTGTTTTGATACTGTTGATGTCATCTTCGACCAGATCTCCGCGCGTGGCTTTCTATGTGCTGTCACCCATTCCATTTTGGTGAAGAAGTTGTGCAAGCAAGGGAAACTTGATGATGCTGAAGCTTATCTCCGCGCTTTGCTCCCCAATGATCCTGCTGGATGCGGTTCTGGTTTAGGCATTTTGGTCGATGCTCTATGTTCCAAACGAAAATTTGAGGAAGCTACTAAGTTGTTAGACGATATCAAAGTGGTGGGAACAGTGAATATGGACCGTGCTTATAACATTTGGATTAGGGCTCTTATTAATGCTGGATTCTTGAATAACACTGCGGATTTCTTGCAGAAAATTAGTCCTTTAGAAGGTTGTGAACTCGAAGTTTTCAGGTATAACTCTATGGTCTTTCAACTTTTGAAGGAGAACGATCTTGATGGTGTGTATGATATCCTGACAGAGATGATGGTACGTGGAGTTTCACCTAATAAGAAAACAATGAATGCAGCTTTATGCTTCTTTTGCAAAGCCGGATTTGTAGATGAAGCCCTCGAGTTATACCGGTCGAGGTCAGAAATTGGCTTTGCTCCTACTGCCACGTCTTACAACTATCTGATTCATACCCTTTGCGCCAATGAAAGTGTCGAACAAGCTTACGATGTCTTGAAGGGGGCGATGGACCGAGGGCATTTTCTTGGGGCAAAGACTTTTAGTACACTTACCAATGCCTTGTGCTGGAAGAGGAAGCCTGACATGGCGAAGGAGCTCGTAATTGCTGCTGCAGAACGGGACTTATTGCCTAAACGTATAGCTGGTTGCAATATTGTATCAGCTCTTTGCAATGTTGGGAAAGTGGAGGACGCTCTTATGATTAATGAGCTATTCATTAAAAGTGGTGTAGAGACCTCCTTCAAAATGTTCATCAGCTTGATATGCGGCTCAATCACACTAATGAGGGGAGACATGGCTGCTAAACTTATCATCAGGATGCAGGAAAAGGGCTACACCCCGACCCGTAGTCTCTATCGAAATGTTATTCGATGTGTTTGTGAGATGGAAAGTGGTGAAAGAAACTTCTTTACTACTTTGTTAAAGTTTCAGTTGTCTCTTTGGGAACACAAACCTCAGGCCTACAACTTATTCATTGAAGGAGCTGGGTTTGCAGGAAAACCGAAACTGGCAAGACTAGTGTATGATATGATGGATGGAGATGGGATCACGCCCACACTAGATTCAAACATTATCATGCTTCAGAGTTATCTTAAAAATGAGAAAATGGCCGATGCTCTTCATTTTTTCCATGACCTGTGTGAGAAAGGTGAGGTCAGAAAAAGACTTTACCATGTTATGATAGTTGGCCTCTGTAAAGCAAATAGATTGGATGATGCTATGCATTTCTTGGAAGAAATGAAGGGCAAAGGACTACGGCCTAGTATCGAATGTTACGAAGTAAACATACAAAAATTGTGCAGCGAAGAAAAGTATGAGGAGGCAGTTGGATTAGTCAATGAATTTAGGAAAAGTGGGCGCCGTATTACAGCTTTTATCGGTAATGTCCTTTTGCATAACGCAATGAAGAGCAAAGGGGTGTATGAAGCATGGACACGGATGAGAGATGTAGATGAAAAGATCCCTGAGATGAAGTCTCTTGGTGAGTTGATAGGAGTATTTTCGGGACGAATCGATATGGAAGTAGAGCTGAAACGGTTAGATGAAGTTATAGAGAAATGTTATCATCTTGATATGTACACATACAATATGCTGTTGAGAATGATTGTAATGAACCAGGCGGAAGATGCATATGAGATGGTTGAAAGAATATGTCGGAGAGGGTATGAACCTAATGAGCGAACTGACAGAATCCTTGAACAGGCAGACCGCATACTAGAGGGACGGAATTTGCAGTCGAGCTTAGGGAGGAATGGTAGGAATAGCAGACAGAGGCAACCTGAAGGATAAAAAGTACGTCACAGAGAGGTCAGAATTGTCGAATAGAGAGTAAGGGAAGAATCTCTCAATTGATATGGATTCAATTTCTGTTTTGGGATTTGGATCATTGATAACAGGTGAATGAGAAAGCCATAACTTGCAGAAGCTTTCTTGTCTCTGTATTGCAAAAGATGGATGCTCTTTTCACATAGTAAAGATCGATGTGTCATTAAAGACAGTTACAGAATTGGGTAGTATCAGCTTCAGATCTCCATTATGTACACAATTGGTTGTAGTCTTTTCTATTAAAAACACACAACTCAGAGAGATTTCAACGATTTTGTCATATTCTTCATTTGTTGTTAAAGAAACTTTATGGTGCTCGCCCACCTTGGTTTCGAATATTGGTTTTTGTATTTTACTAGTTAAAATATTTCCAAATAAAATAATTCGTCTTTGTAATTTCTCATATAAAAGTTAGATAAATTTGACTAAACACAAATATTTTAACAACATATTAAAAAACAAAACAAACAGGATTAATAACACCAGTATACAATAATCTGCTAATAAAACTAAAGTACTTAATAGAAGAGAGAGAGAGGAGATTGGGGATTACATATAATCACAAAATACCACATTAAACAAACAAAGAAATGTGTGTACTGTGTACTACAGTTTAACGCCATTTGTACTGCATAAAGACCCACGTACATACACCAAACAGAGACTCTTACATTAGAAAAACTGTGACTTGTTCTGTAACAATCTCTGCATTCTTACAAAGAAGAACAACAATGGAGAAGATGAATCAGGTAAGAAGCTCACAAATTTTCTTCTTCTCAAAAAAAAAAAAAAGTTTTCCTCTTGTTTTCTCTGGCTTGCTCTCTCTTTGTGTTTATCAATTCCTAATATGTCTGTACTGCAGATATAATACGACCTTTTCTCTTCTATGAACTTGTGATTCCCTGAACCTCTTTTTATTTATTCTAATTTTTTTTAATCTTGAATCATTTTATTATTTTAAATTAAGGTTTGCGTAGCTTCATTGCATTGTTATTTATTACTGCTTCT
Organism: Crucihimalaya himalaica; assembly: GCA_004349715.1. Classification (NCBI taxonomy): domain Eukaryota; kingdom Viridiplantae; phylum Streptophyta; class Magnoliopsida; order Brassicales; family Brassicaceae; genus Crucihimalaya; species Crucihimalaya himalaica. The sequence continues at coordinate 1,950,558 of SMJT01000025.1, read as the reverse complement.
GGGGTTGACTTTAGGCTTCTTCCCCTACACATATAAATATATACACCTACATATCATTGTCATGATCATCTTATTAACTTAATTAGGGTTTAGAGATTAATTTGCAAATTCTGAGTTTGAATAGGACCATCGGTGTAAGCCAAGAGCGAAGCTATCTATATTATTGTTGTCGTATTTGTTTCTCTTTGCCGTCGTATATATATATGTCTTCTCAGCCGAATCATCAGACTTCAATATCTAGTTTACTCCATGATCACTTGCATATCCCTGCAGCTGAAACAATCATTGAGAAGGAGTCCGCAGAGAAGGACACTTGTCAATCACAAAGTAAAAGGAAGAAACCATTAATATTGTATGAGGTTGATGGCTCAAGTGGTGCAGCAAAGAAACAAGACCATAACGCCAAGGAACGTCTAAGGAGGATGAGACTTCATGCTTCTTACCTCACTCTCGGCACTCTTCTTCCTGATCATTCTTCTTCTTCCAAGGTTTTCATGATACTATAGTTACTGTTGTTATTACAACTTAGTTTTGTTCTGGTCGTTTTTGAGCTATAACTTTTTTCTTGGTGTTTGACAGAAGAAATGGTCCGCACCGTCTATAATCGATAATGTAATCACTTACATTCCCAAGCTGCAGAATGAAGTTGGAGAGCTAACTCTAAGAAAGCAGAAGCTTGTGGAGTTAGAGAGACGAGGTCCTTCCATTCGAGCAATCTCGGTTCTTGAATTAGGGGAATCAGGTTATGAGGCTGTTGTACAGATTTGCTTAAAGAAGGAAAACGAAGACGAGTTCTCGAACCTGCTTCATGTAATGGAGGTGCAAGGTTTGAGTATTTTAAGTGCTTCTACTTCTCAAGTTTGCCGAGAGCAAAAGGTGGTTTGCTACAACTTTCATGTCAAGGTGTGTCTACTCTTTATGATCTTCTACATTAATTTCTCTTTAATGTTTTTTTTTGTTTTAACAGAATATAGAAAATGTGCTAGTATATAAATGGAGTCATAAATCTTGGGTATATATGTTTTAGACATGAATATGAACAATGATGTAACTTTTCTTCTCCAAACAATACATGTTTAGGGTCCATCTTGGGAGGATTGTGTTTTAACTTTAGCTAAGCATTTGGGAGAATTATGTTAAGATTCTATATCATTATAAAGAAATGTGTATATATAGGACTAATTGATCGTTTATAATTAAAATCATAAACCAATGGGTAATTTAACTAAGATATTGATTCTATTGCTTAGAGAAGAGACTGTTTTCAATCTCAATAGACCAGGATTTGAGTGTGGTCTTGTGTATAGAGAAGGCTGATTTACATATATTTGCACGTATTATCAACAGCTGATCCTACATCTATGGACCGAAAACACTAAACTTAGTTCATAAATAATTATTAGCAATTAGCTAGATAGTATGGCCCTAGCGATCGAGTCTTCTAAGTCTCTGACAATATTTTTTTGCTTGTATTTGAGAGAACTAATAATTACGAAATGTATATGGGAAAGTGTAGATGGATGAGAAGCCATGTGAAGGTGATGACTACGTCACATTGTTAAAGAACAACATCATTTCTTCGCTTCGTGACAACACAAAATGCGAATGAAATATAGTGAGGTATAGAATCAATGGAGTATATCTTTGAAATCTCATCAGTCACATTTAGATTTAGAAGTTATTTTTATCTCCCTATGCTAAAAGAACCTTTTTAGTATGCCTCAAGATCATGAGTTCGAATCTCAGATATAAGAAAGGTGATTAATTTACATACTCCGGTCTCGGATCCAAGAATTTGTGGACCAAAGGCCGTAACTTCTTGTAATACACAAAGATGTTTCTTTGTGATAATAGAAACCTAATTTGATGATTTAGCTCGGGTCATATTTTTCTGTAATGTTTTGGTTGATTTCTAAAGATACATATTTGAACTCGGTTAAGTAAAGTTGGTTTTGGGCAACGAGCAAGTCCGAACTCGTGCTAACCCAGGTTCATTATCACTGGTGCCACCACATTTGAGCTTGACTAGAGAGACACATGATTCAATAGAGAGAGCTCTATAATACAAACTACCTTAGTATTTCTTTTAGTCAGTTTTAAGCATTTTCTCATTAACCCTGGGCAAAAAACTTGAAACCAAAGAATCTACCCAAACCCAACCCGAGAAAGGAGATCCAAACTTGAACCTAAACTGGCAAAATACCTGAATGGAACTAAAACCTCTATGTCCGAAAAATCGAAATCGAACCGGATCGAACTGAGAACCGAATGGATATCTAAAAATCCCTGAAATATAGGTATATACTCAAAATATAATAGTCATATTTATAGGTAATAATTCAATTGCCCAAAATTTATAAACCCATTTTTTCGAGTAACTTATATATTTTCGGTAGATTTGGATGTATTTGGATGATATAAATACAATTTTCCTAGTACATCGGGTACTTCAGGTATATTTGGATGATACACTTGCAATTTTTCAGATATTTTCGGGTTTTTGGATTAAAATTAATCAACCGTTTCCAAAAAGTTTTCAGGTTTTCATTGGTTTACCATAAACAATACCAATCCGCAACCGAACCGAAAAATGAAAATACCCAAACGGAACTTAAACCTTAGGATAGGATCCGAACCGAGTACTCAGAGTACTCGAATGCCCAGAACTAGTTCTCATAACGAAAATCTGAGATCTTCACATCGACAAATAATGGCGCTAGTGACGATAAGAACATTAACTTGTACGCAGTACAAACTACCAAACGTATACCGATGGGAGAGTCGTTGCGTCCTCACAATTACATTTACCATTTTGCCCTTCTTTTTGTAATTTCCAGCAAATCCAATTTTACTCAACGCCCTTTAATGACATCGACCCAAAAGCAGCATCACTGATCTCAAAAAGAAGAAAGAGTCAAACCTGAGATTCTCTCTCAGAAGTAGAAGAAGACGATGATGAAGAAGCGAACGATGTACGCATGGGGATCAGCGATTATAATCTTCATAGTTCTAATGATCGTCACTCCCATGATCCCTCAATCTCAGGCTTACCACAATTTCGCCGATCAACGCTCTTTCTTCGGTATAATTTTCGCACTTAAATCTCTAATCTTCTTAAATCCTCTTTGAATTTTAGGGTTTTCAATCTCATGATCCACGATTCCATCTCAGGGATTCCAAATGCTCTCAACGTCATTTCCAACTTCCCTTTCCTTATCATCGGCCTCATCGGTCTCGTCCTCTGCTATTACCCAGAAGATTACTTCAGATTTAGGCGCGTAACTTTATCTACTTCTCTATTTCTCTTTAGCTTCGTCTTCTTCTTTGTCAATCAAGAAATTTGTTAAAATCTGTGTGTATTGAACAGTTTGCGAGGTGAGAAAGTAGGATGGACTTGCTTTTACGTTGGTATTGCTGCTGTTGCGTTTGGATCTTCTTACTATCATCTTCACCCAAACGATGCTACTCTCCTCTGGGATCGTCTTCCTGTACGCTCTTGCTCTTTCCCCTCTTCTCTGAGGCAGCTTTTTGTTTGCTTTGTCTTGTTTTTATTCACTGGCTTTTGCTTCTTTTTTTTTTTCTTATTTTAGATGACTATTGCCTTCACATCAATCATGGCTATATTTGTAATCGAAAGGATTGATGAGCATAAGGGTACTTACTCCATTGTTCCTTTGCTTCTCGCTGGCCTTGTTAGCATTTTGTATTGGAGGTAAGTCATTCCTTAAACTTCAAATGGTTTTAATGATACGATCTTGAGACAGAGCTGACATGAGGCTGTAATTGCAGGTTTTTCGATGACCTTAGACCATATGCTTTAGTACAGTTTGTTCCTTGCATTGTCATTCCGTTGATGGCTATTCTATTACCTCCAATGTATACACATTCTACGTATTGGCTCTGGGCTGCAGGTTAGTGCTCAGTGTTGAGTTGATATATCTTCACTTTGCTTTGCACTTGAAACTTTCTTATCTCTGGTTCTTATTCTAGATTCAATTGGCTGAATTGCAGGATTCTATCTCGTAGCCAAGGTGGAAGAAGCTGCGGATAAGCCTATATATAGCTGGACTCATCATATTATTAGTGGGCATTCTCTGAAGCATTTGTGCGCCGCTATGGTCCCTGTCTTCCTTACGCTCATGCTTGCAAAAAGAACTGTTCAAACCGAGAGGTACATTCTCAAATATATGAGATGACTGGAAATTGCAGACCCATCTTCTTGACTCATGCTTTATACCATTTTGTTAAACACAGGATTAGCCTGTATAAAACATGGAAGATATCATGGACGAGGAGTAGAGGGAAGGGATCCGAGGAAGAGAGGTTCGATTATAGCTACTCCAACGTTGCAGTCGAAGAGACTCGATAGAGGTTATGTTGGTGACTCTCGTGTAATGTGAGATCTTCTTTTTACTTTTGATAGGTGTGTTTAAGATTACTGGCTAATAGAATTAGTTATAGGAGGTATAGGTTTGATAATCCAATTGGTAATTCGTTAGTACTCATGAGCTGTAATCTCTTATAAAATGCTACTCTACCTTTCACAGTGCCCTTTTGTTTCCAATAGATCATGTCTGTCTTCTTTAACGTTTTGATATTGGTGAGACTCGATCGTTTTTATTATCAACTTAAACCAAATCGAAGACAAGTCTGCCTAATCAACCATGAAACCATTGTTAACACTTTTTGGGTAAGACAAAGGTGTTATCAGGATATGCAGTTAAGTCTTCTACTAACAGAGACGACGCCTTGAATCCCTGACTTTCCTTCTCCATTTGCAACCATTCCAGAGAACAACTGCTTGCTCAAAGCAGCACCAGGCATTGCCGCCTCGGCCTCTGCTGCCATTCCCAAATCTTTCACTATATACTCCGCAAACCCCGTCGCCTTATAATCCCTTTTTACCATCATCTCCCCGAAAAGCCGCATAACCGCCGATCCGGCCGCACCGTCCTTAATTGCCTCAAGCCATTTCACTGGATCTAAACCCGCCTTCTCAGCAAACACAATCCCTTCAGCAAGTCCCACCAGGTTGCTTCCTACACAAATCTGATTCCCAATCTTACAGCTCTGTCCACTCCCTGCTTCTCCCATATACCTCACAATTCCCATATTCTTCATCACCGGAGATAACCAATCTACAATCTCGGAATCTCCGCCGGCGAAAATCGTGAGCTTCCCCTCGCGTGCTCCAGCGTCTCCACCCGATACCGGCGCATCCACCGCCCAACAATCTCTCCGCCTGGCCTCCGCGTGTATCTCACGCGCCAATCCTGGCTTGCTACTAGTCATGTCCACGGTTACTCCACCGGGTTTGAGACCAGAGAGTACACCATCGGGACCTAAAACCAGCGATCGAACATCGTTGGAGTTACCAACCATGGTGAACACAACATCGCTCATCTCTGCTAACTCTTTGGGGCTATAGGCTGTGCGAGCTCCTTTGGTTTGCAGATCCTTTGATTTCCGGAGATCACGAGCGTAGACGGTGACGGAATATCCTGCGGCGAGAATATGAGAAACCATGGCTGATCCCATTATGCCGATGCCAATCCATCCGATTCTCGTCTTTGAAGGATCGATGAGTTTCGGATATGGAGTCTCCATTTCTGCGTTTCCAATGAAGAATTTGTGAGAGACGACGACGATCGCGAAAATAAAAAAGTAAGCCCTACCGACTTCACTCAATTTTTGCTTTTGTTTTTGTTATTTATTTCTGAATTTTAGTTATTTAATTCATATTTTAGTAATCTGGTCTTCGGCTCCCAGTTACAAAGACAAGGTTCTCACCTCGGAAGCATAATGCTTGAAAGATTAAACAATCTTCCCACTATTTTAGAGTTTGATCTGAATTAACACATGGAGTTTGGTGAGAGAAAGAGACAGAGGTTGAGCTTAGAAAGATAGTGACTCAACAGACACGTAATGTTCATTTCCCATAAAATCATGCAAACTCATATAGGTCACGAGACCTGAATTTCATCCTTGTTTTGGACACCTTTCACATGCTTACCCTGTGATGCAACAAACTTAGTTTTTTTTCACTTCCTTTATGGTAAACACTATAATCAACATTTGCCACAAAAACAGAACTCTCTGTCTGAACCATCTTTCTTCTCTCTTTTCCCAGTTTGGATTCTGGAATATGGAACCGAGTTTTCCTTTCATTACTTTGGCTTTCCTTATCTCCCAGACCTTTATGAGCTTTCACCATTTCCTGGTAGCATCAGCCTGTGTCCTCATAGCCGTCTTTGGTTACTATTTCTTCAAACCAAGATGTATTGTTTACCTTATTGACTTCTCATGTTATCAACCTCCTGACTTCTTACGAGCTCCAGTCTCCAATTTCATTGAGCATCTTACATTATCCGGTGTTTTTGATCAAGAAAGTCTTGATCTTCAGCAGAAGATTTTAGAGCGATCAGGGATTAGTGATGACGCTAGCGTGCCTGCGACAGTCCATGAGATTCCACCAGACGCTTCTCTCTCTGCAGCTAGAGAAGAAACTCATGAGATCCTCTTCACTATTGTCGAAGACCTTTTCTTAAAGCATCAGATAGATCCAAAGAGTATTGACATCCTTGTGTCTAACTGCAGCCTATTCTGTCCTTCTCCGTCCATAACTTCTATGATCATAAGCAGGTTTCGTATGAGAAGCAACATAAAGAGCTTCAGCTTGAGCGGTATGGGCTGCAGCGCCGGGATTCTTTCGGTTAACCTTGTTAAAGATCTTATGAAGATTCATGGTGACTCTTTGGCCTTAGTGTTGAGCATGGAAGCTGTGAGTCCAAATGGTTACAGAGGGAAGTGTAAATCAATGCTCATTGCTAACACTATCTTTAGAATGGGTGGGGCCGCTATTCTTCTCTCCAATAGGAAGCAAGATATGCATAAGGCAAAATACAAACTCCAGCATCTTATTAGAACTCATGTCGGATCAGACACTGAATCCTACGAGAGTGTAATGCAGCAAGTGGATGAAGAAGGAAAAGTGGGAGTAGCATTGTCCAAGCAGCTTGTGAGGGTAGCATCAAAGGCCTTAAAGATCAACGTGGTGGAGTTAGGCCCTCGGGTGCTACCTTATTCAGAGCAGCTCAAATACATAATCTCATTCATCCAAAGAAAATGGACGATGCACAAGGAGATATACACACCCAACTTCAAGAAAGCTTTTGAGCATTTCTGTATACATGCCGGAGGAAGGGCGATAATCGAGGGCGTGGAGAAGCATCTGAAGCTGGACAAGGAAGACGTAGAAGCTTCAAGGTCAACTCTGTACCGTTATGGGAACACATCTTCGTCTTCGCTGTGGTATGAGCTGCAATACCTGGAAGCAAAAGGTAGAATGAAAAAGGGAGATAAAGTATGGCAGATCGGGTTTGGAAGTGGCTTTAAGGCAAACAGTGCTGTCTGGAAATGCATTTCCGAGATCGATTCAAGAGACAGGAATGCATGGTCTGATCGAATCCATTTGTATCCGGTCTGTGGAGATGCTTCAAGTGCAATGAGGACAGAGCTCCTTTCTTGACATTGATTCGCTGCTCCATAGAATAGTTTATACATTCCTTTGAATCTCTCTGGTTTGCTCTTAAGCTGATTCATGCCTTGAGGAAAAACTTTCCCCATTCTCATATTCTTCAAGAGCTGTTTCTCTTGGATCTTTCTCTAAAATGTTTTGTTATTGCAATCTGAAATAGGATTTAGTATTTACCTTCACAATATTTCGTATATGCAAATGTTTCACCTCCTATAACTGCCAATTAAACACTAAAAACAAGTCCTGAAACACTAGAAGTTAAGAAGTAAGAACCTTAAATCCAAACTTTTCTAAGTGCTAAAGATTAACATTCTGCATTTTGAAAACTGCTTCAGCTTCAATTCTTGTGTCCAGTTCGGTTTCCATATGTTCAATCGAACTCTGCAGCCTTCTGCAAATTCTCAATAAAGCTTCTAATGAATAATATTTAAAAGCCTTAACATCAACCTCAATCTCACCAATATTTGCCCTTATTCTTTCCAATGTTTGTTTCATCAGACTCAACTCCTGCGGAGGATAAACGCAGAATCCAAGCTCATCAATCTGTACTCCAGTTCTTTGACACAACTTCAGTAACTTCTCAAGCAAGTACACAAACTCTCCGGTATCCTTTGGATTCTCCAGCTTGATCATGCCTGTGATAGCACGGATAAGCTCTTTTATGAACACAAGTGCCTCAGACACGATATCAGCTACCATTTCAGCAACTTCAAATTCTTCAGGAGACAAGTCATTGCCTAGATCATCTTCATCTGAGTTTGGGGGTTCGCTTACAGGGTTTGCATAAGCATCATGCTCGGGTGAAGAAAAAGCTGGCTTCAGTTCTTTCATTTCCCTAAGAACATCTTTCATGGAAACAGCGACCTGTGTCATCGCCCTTCCAATCGCTTTGATGTTTGTTGCAGGCACCTTCTTCAAATTGGAGCATGCTTCCCACACTGCTCCTGCAAGCTGGGGAATCGACGGCTTCCTTCCGTTCTCATATGCTCCTTCTGTTTCCAAATAACAGAACACCATAATATTCAGCGGAGAAAATATATAGGGAGACAGAACCCTGCAACAAAAACATAGAGTCTTATTACCATATAGGGAGACAGAACCCTGCAACAATCTGAAGCTGGAATCGAAGATTTGCTTAACAGAACAGAGGCGTGTATGGATGAAGACAGTGTAGGGCCAGCACCAGCCATACTTCCATGGCAATGTAGCAAAAATCCTTGAAGGGCACTGAAGTATGACTCCATAGTCTCCTTCAATGGTTCAACTTTAGGAGGTTCTCCAGTCCATAACATTCCCACTATTGAAGTTAACCCAACAATTGAAGTAAAAACAAATAAGAAGGAACACCAAATAGGTTACGAAAAGACAACAACTGGCGAAAGGAAACCACTAAAGAGAAGAAAAAAAACCTATGGTGGCTTGTTTGGCGAGATGATCAGAAATCTCAAGGACATCGTTCCAGCTTATCTTTTCATGTGTAAGAGGTGGAGTTTGCTCGAACAACTGCAAAATTCACCAAATCCGTCGTTAAATCAGTAATCAGAGTTTCAATTTCCATCATGAACACACAAAAACACGAAACCTGGAGTGTATCGTTGATGGTGTTGTGATAACCAGCAAGGGTTTGATTCAATTAGTCTCTATTTGGTTTCCCCATATCCATCTCTGTCTTCCTTCTCATCGTTAAGTCCTAGCTTTTAAGTTGCTCTACGTAGGGGTTTTTGCACTATTCAACAACACTTGCGTATTTCTACTATTTTCCACGACGCCGTTTTACGTAATCATTCTACAATTCCTAAAGTGCCCTTCATATTTTTGCCTCCCCTGTTTAGATTACAACTCATTTTGTTGAATGCTCATAACAACACCCATGAAGCTTGATTTGGAACTTCTAAACTAATAAAACCATAATCAATATTTTTTTAAAACAAAAACCAAGATGTTCTGAACTCTATACCCATAATCTCCTCAGGTTAGAGCTCAGATGGTTATGACAGATGATGTAGACATCAAGACTGGTACAGACCATTCCGACACATTTCTTGTCTGCAAAACTAGGGTTATATGATTGTATTGATTCCTAATCCGTATATACTAGTCATATTTTATGTGCATTGCTAGATGTTTTCGATAACTTCTAAACTGCATTATCATATGATTAATGATTTGTGACCTTTTATAAATGGGGAAGAAAACAAAAAAGAGAACATCAAAGACAGTAGAGGCCTAAACTCATGTGCACGATCAATTCTTCATTACTATAATTGAAAACAACAACACCAAAGATCGAACTAATAAAATCACAATATTTAATGACATGATTGTAGTCTCTTGATTTAGCTGATCTCTTCATGTTCTTCACTATCTATCTCATTAAACTCGTCACCCATCACTCTCTTTCTAGCTTTTCTCGCCTGCCCAAATCATTCATTAATTATTATATATCAATAGACATCACTTTCACTTTGACAAATCCACCAGTCAATTTTTCTCTCAAAATCAACATACTAAAGAACAGTGCTTTCACTTTACTAACCTGTTGTTTCCAATTGGTAAGGATGACGATAAGACCAAGCAAAACAGCTTGTACGAAGGACCCAACTGTGATCCCAATCCAGAGCCCTCTTCCTCCCATTTTAAACCTAAAAGCTAATATTATTGCAGTTGGTAGTCCACAGAGATAGTAGGCAGCTAGGTTTACATAAGCCCCTAGATCTTGCCTCCCTGATCCTGTAGCCACACCTGCAGTTTCAATCCCCTTAATTTAACAGGTTGTTAATCCTGTAATTAGTCTCTCAATGATTATAACATTATAGAAGGATAATCTAACCCGAGAGAACTGCGTGTAGGGCATCGAATATGACCGATAAAGCAACCAGTGGAGCCATTGATCTTACATAATCCACTACTTCTGCTTCAGAGCTGAATATGTAACCAAATACGTTTCTTGCACCAAATACTATTGCACTCACCATTATTGATTCTACACCTGTAATGACCATTACTGTATAAACCACCATTCGAGCTTGTTTCGGGTTTCCAGCTCCTAATTCGTTTGCAACTCTTGTACTGCAAAGAGAGAAGGGTTGTATATTTTAGATACATAGCTCCCATTTTTAGAATTTGTTTAAAAAAAAAAAGACAGGAAATAGAGCAAGAACCTTGCTGCTGCGCCGAGACTCTCTGGTATTTGGTACAAGGAGGAGATTGTTGATAGACTGTTAAAGAAGGAAGAAAGCATCTGAGTTGTATATGATAATAGTCCATTCCCAAAGGAAGTTCTTGCGAAGGTAAGAACATACCAGACTGAGAGAACAGAGGTTTCTAGCTTCGGATTCGGTAAAATTCCAGATAGCATGACTAGAAACTCGAATGACCACCACTCGAGGCTAATCCAACACCAAAAGAAACACAAAGAGTCTCAAGTCAGCCAACTGTCGAGAGCTCTGTGACCAAACCAACAAAAAGAGGTAAGAGGAGTTTATATTACCAAATCATAGACGCAGATGGGATTCCAAACCGGAAAAACTCTCCCATTCCTTTAAACACACTCATGGAGATGGGTGCACGGCTCTTGCTACAGCTGGGAGAAAACGTCATGTATAATCCAAGCACAGTTACATTTAACCAGTAAGAAACACCGATCGCTATAGCTGCACCGAGGCTCCCAAGCCCAAATTTAAAGACCAAGCTCCAGCAGAGGACAACGTGGACACAGAGAGAAGAGATTGAGCTCATAATCAACGGCAAAATCAGACTCTGCGCTTGGAAAAATCGAACAAGTGGCTGTAAAGTAGCATAACCAAAGAGCGCGGGTATGAGCCAAGTTGCAAACTTTCCAGCTTCTTGAGCAACCAGAGGGTCTTGTCCAATGGCAGAGAGTATATCACCCATGTAAGTCCATAGCACAGACAAAGGAATAGACACAAGAAACAAAGAGACAATCCCTGTGTAAGTATGAACTCCAAGCTTTTCGAATTGCTTAGCTCCATTAGCTTGACCACATAAAGTCTCCAAAGCACTAGCCAATCCAAACTGTATATGTTTATCCCAAATGACAACTCAGAATCTCAAGCTTTATCATATATAACTAATCAAAAGAAAGAGATGAAGAAAGAAACATACGACGAGACTAAAACCTGTGACGCTGCAGAAAGAAGCTGCAATAGCGGTGCTTGAGAGATAAAGCTTACCGAGATGACCAACCATCATTATCGATATCAGAAGAAGAACGTACATAGACGAGTTTATCGCAATCATAGGACCAGCGATGTAACCAAGCCTCTTCATCTCCCGCAAAAACCCATCTTTCTTGTTTACTTCTTCTCCATGGCTCACCACGAGCAAGCCCTTCTCCACTGAATCCATTCTTTGTCTTCTTCCTTCTGCGTCCTTCGCTTAGATCTTCAGATTTGATTCAGAGCTTTTAAACTGAATCAATCCTATTCTTTATACTAATATATATTTTTTTATGCTTTTTTTTCCTTGTGAAATTTAGCGGCGGGTCGTATCTTAATTCTACACCTCCATGGCTCCATATACGGATACATGCGTCGTCCTCTCTCAATCAGCCGCCATAAATTTGTCTCTGGATCATGATTTATAGCCAATTAAGATAAAGTTTTTATTGAAATTACCAAAGTTTATATAATATATATTTTATATATACATATAATATATATATATATATATAATGTGTTCGAAATATGAAAATCTTAAGTTCCTTAATTAGTCAAGCGGCTTGTAAAAATTAATAAATTTCAATGTTGAATTTATTTGAATACATGATTGGTTGTTTCGTGACCATAAAAAAACAAAACATGGTTGGTTGTTTCTTTCTCTACAAGGCATTATCACGTGAAGTTGTGAACCAATCAAATTTATCTCCACATCCATTTTTTTCAGTTTCATAATCTAAAGTCAAAGAAAATATTTGTTTGCTTATATTAACACAATTTTCATCATTTGAAAAGTATTTTCTTTTTTCTTTTCGGAATTTAACGTCGTTTGAATATTCTTCTCCTCCTACAGAAAAAAAAGAGTTTATTTTCATTCAATAGACTCAAGATTTTCATAGATTACAATAGCATATTAGAGGCAAAAGCTTTTCTGTAGTTTTCATTAGACAATCCCAAAGGATTAAAATGTTATCCTTGATACATACTTAGATACAAGGAACAAAGAGATGGAAACTATCTAAAAATGTTGTGAAGCCACTAGTACATGATAAATACAATATTTGATTCGTTTATATTCGTTGGTTATTGTTAGTAAAAACATAATTGACTCCAACCCAAGTCATATATGTTCAATTTGGTTCGATTAATAGTTTTAGTTTACTTTTTTTTTTTGTAACAAAAGAGTTCCGAACCTATCCACAATCTCTCTTGAATAAGCCAGGACAGAGGTACATATCACATCTCCTACATATTGACTGACTTAGGCACATTATAGAACGTACGTCTCTTATCGTATTCTATAGTATTGTTGACTATCTCTTCAGCTCCATCTTCTTTTGACTGTCTCTTAGTATTCTGTAGTTGCATTCTTGTTTTTTATTTTAATGAATAATAAGCATCCTTTTCCACAATGTCCACACTACATATGCTTCGAATGGTGACGGAACCGCACGGTGCGGTGCGGTTCCAATAGTAACGAAAATGTCTGCATATACATATGTATGTATATATTTTCGTTACTATTAGAACCGCACCGCACTTTTCCCGCAGTTGTCCCGCACGTTACCATTCGGAGCCATGGTACATATCATTCTGACAAATATAAGATTTTGTGAAAATCAACCCGTTCCAAATTGTGTACTAGTCATATTTCTGATGAGCAATCCTTAGAATTTTCTTAAACTTTGCACAATATCATATGATTAATGTTAATCTTCCTTTTTATAAGGGAGATCAAGACCATATCATGTGTGTAGAACTGTGGGCAGTAAGGCCAAAACTCGTGTGCACGTACGTACATGCATACGCACATTCATTTACTCTCTAGTCATTAATATCAGTCCTCTCATCGAAAACAACAACACCATAAATCGAATTAATAACAACACAACATTAAATGGCGACATGATTGACGTTTCTTGATTTAGCTGATCTCTTCTTCATGTCTCTCACCATTCAGTCTTTCTCTCGCCTTTCTCGTCTGCCCAAATCATTCAGAGATATCAATAAACATCACTTTCACTTTCTCAAATCCACTAATCAATTTTTCTCTCAACTAACCCTAAAAACAAGAAATTATAAAAAAAGACATATCTCTCACTTTACTAACCTCTTGTTTCCAGTTGGTGAAGATTACAATAAGGCCAAGCAAAACAGCTTGTAAATCTATATGAATATGTGGTTGTTTCTTCCTCTTCAAGGCATTTGCAGTTACATGATCATCGAAAAAGACTTGGTCTCATACTGTTATAGGAAATGAAGAGTGAATAAGTTGACACGTTGGCATTAGAGGCTTAGCAAGTTGGGAGACACGTGGAGTAAGGACATTGGAGAATAAAGTTTGTTAGAGCTGCTTCAACTTTACAAAATAGAAGACGATGAACTCTCAATTGGAAGAATATCGAACATTTATCATTTTGCAACTTCTTCTTTGATTTTCTCTGTGATTCTCTCTGGATCTAGATTGTACTCATCCTTGCTAGAATTGTTTCTTCTTCCAGATTCTAGTAAGGTGAGGATTGAATTCGTGTTTTAGGAACATTGATTCAATCGTTTATCGAATATACAAGTTTTTCGTTATCACATACTCTCACACTTCTCGAGTTTCCTCACTCTTTTATCGTTTTCAAAGATCTCGATATTTGTGTTTGCTCTTTTAACATGTTTATTTCGCTCCATCATCATTTTAGTGTCTATGTGCCGTCGTATCACTTTATTTCCTTCAAACACCTCAAAATTTTCGTAGCCTTTAATAGCATCTTTAGGGGAAAAGCAGCCACTAGTAACAGCTTTTTTTTTGTCTTTTTCACTGGACACCCCGAAGTTAACATGTATCATTGATACATACGCACAAGAACCAAACGATGAAGCCACTAATACACAAGTACAATGTTTATAATTTGTGGTTGTGGCTGACTGTAGAGTGTGCGTATTACTCTGTCCTCATGGATGTGAGAATTTGATAATTTTTTTTATTTTGTTGGAATATGGTTCAGCTAATTTGGTTTATAATGCTTAATTCTAACCGAACGATTTGGTATAAGTTTGGTTAGGTCAAAACGTCCATCTCTATACCAAACCATCATCAATTTAAAATTCACCATTAATCTCACTTCTCATTTTATTTTCTGAGATTTAAAATTCGTCCATAGTGCGAAAATATATACAGAAACAGAGGACTTCATATCACAAACATCAGAAAATGAATTTACAAAGACGATTCGAAGCTCAAGAAACTAAACAAAGTCATACAAGAGAGACACCTTCTTCACGCGCCTCTAGCAACGTCAGATGCTCCAACCACCGTCTTAGGCTTTTGAATCTCCGCCGGAAAACCAAAATTAGTCGGCGCGTGAGGTCCAATCAGCTGAATCGCAGCGTTATCATAAGCAAGAGCAGCTTCCTCAGCTGTGTTAAAAGTACCCAGCCAGAGACGATTAAGTCGTCCTTTACGAGCTCCTCGACCACATCTAATCTCCGCCACCCATTTCCCCCACGGCCTCTGCCTCACTCCACGATACTTCTTCCTCTCCTTCGCCGTCGCCGTCGCCGCCGCGAGAAATTCCGCCGGAATCCTGATTTTGAACCGTGTCTTGCAGACATCGAGTTTATCGGCGGAATCGGAGGGGTCGATTACGATCTCTTTGACGAGACGCTTCCCACGGCGGCGAGTAGTTTGGGATGATGATGTTCCTCCACGGTTCACCGTCTCGTCTTCGTCGCTCGAAGAATCGGTGGCTTCTGCGTCATTGACTGAGATTCTGATGATACGCTTCATAATCTGAGAGAGTAGTGAATTGGGGGGGAAATTAGGGTTTCGTCTTCCGTAACCCCTAAAAAGGAAGTCATTTGGGATTTTTGGGGAATTATTCCCACAGAATATGTTTTTATTCTTTCAGATTCTCTTTTTAATATTTTTCTGATGTCTTCATTTTCACTTTTTTTTTTCTTGTCTTAAACCAATCCTACGTCCATAATAAATCTGTATATTATATAGTTTGCGAGATGAATAATTTTAGCCATTTAAATGGGCCTATAAGCTTATTGATACTCCCAGAGAGTAGCATTTATCACAGTACCCAGCGTCTACTTAGGACGCATCTAACGATTGGATTAGGAAAAATACTGTATTCGTTATCAGCTTTGTTACATGCCTCGAAATATCAAAGTATTCGTAGTGCTTCAAAGTAACATAATTTAAATATTTGCAAGCATTAATCATATATTACATATCATTTTTTAATATTAAAATATACATCAGCGAATCCAAACATACGAGTAAATGTCTAATGATATGAACAAAATTACAACTAAGAATGTTATTTTAATGTAAAAGAAGAAGCATAAAATTAGGAACAAGTTGGAAACTTTAATCACACTGAAGAGGAAGTGCAGAAACATGAACAATGCTCTTGCCTCCCGTCTCAATTCTCTCTCTCTCTATATATATATATATATATGCGAATGTGACTATATAATCTATATTTAATAATCTGCATTTGTCATATATCTTCTTGTCCAATGGACTTGCTCATCTTCCTCCTCGCTCTGCTCCTTCTAGCCTCTCCGAAGGCTCTGGCCAAGTCTTCTTCCACCGTTCCTGCCATTTTCACCTTTGGTGACTCCATTTTCGACGCCGGAAACAACCATTTCAACAAAAACTGCACCGCTCAGGCTGATTTTCCTCCTTATGGTTCTTCCTTCTTCCACCGTCCCACTGGGAGGTTCACCAACGGAAGAACTGTCGCTGACTTCATCTGTAACAAATCATCCCAACGTTTTTAAAGATTTCTTGTTCAGCAAGGCACCTAACGTTTCCTCTGTTCTTGACCCATTCATTGCAGCGGAATTTGTAGGCCTTCCATTACAGAAACCATTCTTAGAACTGCAGTATCAAATCTTGAACGGAACTTCAAGAAAATTTCCTTCAAATGGCATTAACTTTGCCAGTGCTGGTAGTGGTCTCTTGTTTGATACCAACAATTACATGGTAAATACCTCGCTTTTACCGAATAATATGTTTGTTTCTTGCGAGTCACTCATTAATTACACATATGAATATAGGGCGTGACACCGATCCAAATCCAGCTTCAGCAATTTCAGACACTTGTAGAGCAAAACCATATCGATAAATCTCTAATCCAAGAATCTCTCTTCTTGTTGGAGTCTGGTTCCAACGACATCTTCAATTACTTCCTTCCATTCCAAACTCCTACACTTTCTCCAGACGCCTATGTGAACTCAATGTTAGACCAAGTGAACAAAACGATTGATCAGATCTACAAACTAGGCGCACGCCGCATTGCTTTCTTCTCCTTAGGTCCTGTGGGCTGTGTCCCTGCAAGAGCGATGCTTCCTAATGCCCCAACCAATAAATGCTTCGGTAAGATGAATGTTATGGCCAAGATGTATAATACGAGACTTGAAGATATAGTGAACATAATACCTACTAAATACCCTGGAGCCATTGCGGTGTTTGGAGCTGTATATGGTATCACTCACAGATTCCAAACCTTCCCTGCTCGTTACGGTAAACAATTTTATTAATAAAATTCTCTCTTTAGACTTTTCAATCTGAAAGAAAGCTAAATCATGTTTTTGTTAAAGGGTTTTCGGATGTGTCAAACGCGTGTTGTGGGAACGGGACACTGGGTGGATTGATGCAGTGTGGAAGAGAAGGATACAAGATTTGCAATAACCCAAATGAGTTTTTGTTTTGGGATTTCTATCATCCCACGGAACGCACTTACCATCTCATGTCAAAAGCTTTGTGGAATGGAAACAAAAACCAGATCAGACCGTTTAATCTCATGGATCTTGCTACCAAAAACATCACATAATAAAACTTCTTTCTGCTTGTAATGGATCATTCATGATGAGTTTGTATCTGAATCAAGACTCCAAATCAATCTGAAAACTGAAGCCAGAAAGTGAAACTTCGCTCCACCTCTAGTTTCTTCCTCTTCTTCTAATGTAACATGAACGCTACAAAATGTTTTCATTGTTCTCTTTCATATCTTTATGAAATACAATATATGATTCTATCTATCTATACCTGTTTTACTACACGCGTTCTACAGAAAGCTTAGTTTCGTCATCTGAGTGATGATTATCCAAGCCATTACCAAAGCTACCGTCTTTTATTTGAGGGTGTGGATCCGCAAACACTTCCTCCCTTTGGGGGCGGTTCGCATAGAATACCCATAGCACCAGGCATAGTAACACTCCCACGGAGATCAGTCCGAGTCCTGCGTTCACAATCCTCAGATTACGCTCCAATGGTTGACAGTAATCTGAGGTAATAGTCATAAATGTTTCCCTAACAAAGTTGCAATCTCGGAAGCTAAGCAACGGAGGCGTGTAATGCTCGAGAGCGTAGCTCTCATTCACAGCTGCTACCAACTGTCCAAAGGCCAAAGGTGTTACTCTCCCCACGGTGGTGCAGATTCCGGATTGTGTAACCTCGCATATGTAATTCTCCCAGACCTGAAAGAAAAGTTTATTAAGACATCTCTTAGACCTGGTTGTGTTTTGTTCAAGACATTGCAAAGATAGGTGAGTTGGATAGTACCGATGATGCATTTTCTACTGACAATTCCCAAGGCGAGCACTCGCGATCTTCCATGTTTGCATCATATGGGATGCACAAAGGAGGCATTGGAGGTCCAGACTGATTGTAATAGTGTTCTTGACCTGGAGATGGGTTTGTATTGGCAACGGCATAGACAAAGGTGTTTACAACGGTGACGATGCTGTTGATGACAACTTTACTCTGAGCAAGAGTCTGGTTTGTTGTTTGCTGATCAACGCATGGGAGGATGCTGCTGAGAGCAGTTTCCGCGTGAGGATGATCAACCCATTCCTTCATGGCTACACACGTATCTGAAATTGCACTGGACACCAAAACAATGACATTGAGTTAACTACGTTTACGAGTCTACTAAACAAGGCAAGGGAAAACAAACAATTGAACAATAAAATCTTACTTGTTTAGGACCAGAAAGACTCCACAGAGAACAAATGTCACAGCCACCAGTATCCACCCGCTCACGACGAATCTATCATCATATACTTCCCCATCAGCCAGGTTTCAATTTATCTTAAACCACTAGAAATTAAACAAAATGAAGATGTTGGAGTTTAAAGGGCTCACATATGAACAACGTGTTGGTGGCGGAGGACAGAAAGCACTGTAATAATGCAAATAACAGATAAAAAGTTGGAAGTCAAGTGGATGTCACAGCTAGTTAAAAGGGAATACCAAAGAACAATATAAACGTCAGCTGAACTCACATAGACCTAGTAAAGAAAGGATGAGCATCACAGTAGCGACCGTGATCAAAGCGGATCGCCTGAAAATGTACATATATGGAGTTAGTATTAACTCCGTTTTCTTTGTTAATCATAAATTGGTACCATTCAGCTCACAATACAGGGCAACTTACACAGCATAGAAAACTCTCTTTATCTTGGCAGCATTATCTGTTGTTTTCTGTCCGAGTGTTACTGCTGCATTGTTCAGATTGACATTTAACTTGTCAATTTCATCCATTACGTTTGACGGAATGGAGATCGCTGCCACGTTGATCGTTTTCGCAAGTGAGAGATATTGAGTCACATTGTGGAGGATCTCCACAGTGTAGTCAGACTGGTTTACCACATACTTAAGGGTATGCATAGCTTCAGTATGAAACTTATCCTGTCCAACAGATAAAAGAATACATCCCACCCTGCAAGCAAAATACCAGTTCAATCTTAGGAACAAGAAAACAAATGACGGAGAACCAAAAACGATGGGGGGGAGTTGAGTTGAGATAATTACGCTGCAACACAGGTAAATAGTATCAACAAAATAAAACAGATTCTTCGTGAATTGAATGATGATCCCTTAGCTTGATCACATACTCTCCAATTGAAGCAATGATACACAACAAGAAGAGAGCCAAAAGACAAGAGCCAGATAGCAGCTAGAATGAAACCAGGAGCAGCTGTAAATCCAACAGACTGAAAACAGATAACAGTCAGATCCTAGAACTGATAAAGTTGAAGATCACAAAGAAGAATAAGAAGAGACTTACAGCCCAATAGTGATTATTAGTGATATTCCAGCCGCCACGGTAAGGCTTAAAAGCTCTAAGAATGTCAGGTCTCTTGGTTCTGTGAGCTGCTAAGACGAGGTAATCAGAGACATCATCAGCTGACGAAGGTCCTGGTGCTAACGAGATTCCACCTTTCCATGATGATCCAAAATTAGGTGAACCTGTTTTTTTTTTTTTGTAGCAAAAGCAAATCACATAATCAGAATTCCACCTTCCAAACAACAACAAAAACTAGAATCGTGATGAATATTCTAGAATCGAAATAGCAGAGATGAAGAAGGAAATCGCATCACAGTGCAGAAGAAAACACACAGGAATAGAGTGGAGAAACCTAAAATGAGTTTGAGAGGATCCTGTGAGGCGGTAGCGAATGAATCAACGGAATGAGGAAGAGAGAATAAACCGAGAGAAACAAAAACGACGAAGGAGAGGATAAAGAAGTTCATCTTCTTTCCTCAGTCACTAGGCTGCTGCTACGTCGCTGAAACCAGTTCGATTCGAGGCATGAGAGAAGAGACATAGAGAGGAAAAGGTCAGATCGGAAAGGCCGCCATTGTCGAAGAAGAAGCTCCGAGAACGCGGGTGAGGAAAGGAGAGATTTATCCCCCGCGCTTACGATTTTTTGCCTTTGATGAGGAAAGTGAAAAAGAGAAGAGAAGAGTGCTTTATTAGGCACCTTTTACTCTCTCTCTCTCTCTTTTGTCCTTAACCACTTTTCTTGTTTTCACACTAACTATTTATTCACACGCACTCTGATTCAATTGTTGATAATTAAACAAATAAAGTAGTCAAGATAATGGATTTAGTTGTATAACAACTTGGCTAAAACAGGACTTGTTTATTTACTTAATTGGGGTACCATTTTGGGTTTCACCTTGGCATAAAAACCGAACCTAAATTCCCAACTGAGCCAAACCGAAATTTTTGTGTTTGGTTTGGGTTCGGTTTCAACCAAATACCCGAATAGATCTAATTATATTTTGAATTTGGATATCGGTTCGATTAAGGTAATATCCGATATCCGAACGGTTACTAAATATATTTGAATTACTATATTCTATTACAAACTAATTACTATACTCTATTACTAAATATAACCGAATTATCTGAACGATTACTAAATATACCCGAATTTATATACCCTCTTACAATATAAATATATAAAGGTTGCTAAATATACTCAAATTATCCTAGACCCGAATTTATATACTTTGTTATGCATGTTTTGTAAGTGTAAATTTTATTTGGGTATAATAGATTTTTTTGGAGTAAGTTGGTTATATATGGGTACAAATACCTGAATCGCAACCGAACCCAAAATGGTTCGGTTTTTTTTTTTATCTGAAAAAAAATAATAGGAACCGATTCGAACTCGATTATAATCCGAACCGAATCCGAATATAATTTCTTGAATATTCGATTGGATTTATACTCTTTTACATGAATTATCCGATATCCAAAATATACCTATCCATTCGAGTTCGGCTATCCGAATATCCAGGACTAATTGGGTTTATTATTAAGTGATTGAATAAATCAGATTTTATACGTAGAGGGTATTTTTTAAAAATGGTGAAATTAATGTATGGATTGTTTAGAAATTAAAGACAGAATTAAATTGATTGATTATAAGGTGGGGGTCCCACCACACAATTGGTGACCTGACTCGATGGATCTAAGTTAAGTTACGTAACGTGGTGGTGGCGTCCCTACGTCCCGGTGTCTCTAGTGGCTGTACGTTCTGTAACCACGTGGACCTTAAATCGGGACGGTTCATTGATTGGACCATTATTGTATCAAGACTCAAGTCTCATGTGTTTGATTAAAAAATTGGGTTTAGTACATATAATATTTCACATGGATTGCGTTTCTATGTCACATGAGTATATTGTTATATTGTAGGTCGTCTTCAAGAGTTACGTGAGAGAGAATTTTCATACATGTATTTTTAACAAGTAATTTTGCACGAAAAAAGGCATTGTTGATGTAGTCTATTGTTAAATAATATTTGCTTTAAGACTTTGAATTTTACCATAACTTGCGGTTTGGGGGGATCTCAGACTTTTTAGACTCTTCCTCGTGACGGAAATAAATCTTTTCTTTTGTTTTCTTTTAACGTCGGCAATTAAACTATAAAGTGTCCACTCCAATGTCTTCCTTTCTATGAAACTATTTTAGGATATTTCACAACTAACAAAGAGCTTTTTTTTTGTGTGCAAAGAACTAACAATGAGCTATATTACAAAAAAGGTGATAGCAATTTTTATACCTAAACCACTTTAATGTGTATTGGTGGGTTTGGTATTTGACGTACGTCTCTAATTTTATCTTTAATCAAAAGAAACAAAAGAAGTGTATATCTTACTTGAAAAGTTATCCTTTCTAACATTAAAGTGAGATCCTAATTTGTGTTCCAGTTCGATATTTGTTTGGTTGCGATTCATATTAACATGCCATTGGAGTGGGTTATTTGGTAGAGTTTAGGTTTAGAGTAGTAATTGTCCCATACTATACGTATCGGTTTTAATAATAATAAAATTATATACATATACATAATATTTGTGTGTTTGTTGTTAGTTTTTAAATCGCACTGTACCTTTACTGCAATTGCTATGCATGTTGTCATTTGGAGCTTAAGATAGTTCAAATGCGTGAGAGGAACCATGTGAGAGAGGATCATGTGATCTAAAATGCGTGAGCTCTTTCTTTATTTGGGATGCATCTTTCTTGCTCTGTGACAAAAATAACCCATAACATGATATATTATTCTCATTAAAATATTTGAAAAGTATCAAAATTTCAATTTCTTTTGTTATCTTGTCTACCTAAACTCAGATTTTTCATATATAGACGAATATGAAGAGCTAGGCGAAGGCGATGACGCGATTATATGAATTATTAAATGATCAAATATGAACTGATCTCGACTTTACTTACGATCATTTGTTACTATATTATTTTCTTCACATTGTTCCACAATGACATACGAACTGGCTTTCTTAAAATCTTCAGTATTTAGTCAGTAAATATTACGTGAATATTTTTCCAGTGAAATTAAAATCTGATATTAAACACGAAATCCAATATGTACGCAAAGGACAAAAAAACTTGAGCAAAATATGCCATTGTTGACGAGATCTGCCTACCGACATTGTTGTCAAATTGTATTCGATGCAATTTTAAAAAGATTTTATAACCAAAAGTCCATTACTCTATGTTACAAGGCCCATTACATTTAGGCCTTTTGTGTTTGTAACATTTCTTACTTCTTCGTCTCCTTGGACGACACTAGCTAAATTGGTCATTTTCACTCTTCATTTATTTATTAGGTTTGATTCATCTTGTTCTAAAAATTTCCGTCTAAACACGATTACTTCATGCGTAATCGATAGACCCACTTTATCCGTCTCGATTAATTACTAATCTTTTTTTAAAAATCAGTCATCCAATTATTTTTCGCCTAATCCGATTAATCTCCGCCTGACTTAATTAATTTCCGTCTAATCTTACTTGTTTTTATTATTTTTGGATTAAAAATATAAAACAAATATTTTTTGTTATTCGAATATCTAGATAGAGAGTTTGTAATGTTAAACAATAACTTATGTTCATAATTTCAATGAAAATTATAAAATTTTGAAGCTAAACATATATTTTCATGTGTTTACTATAATTGTAAAAATAATATTATATAAAATATTAATTATAATGGACTAACATTTTGTAAAACATAAATTAGACCTAAAACTAATCACCGATTAATCTCTCCAATTTTCTTGGTGGGCGTTAGCGCCCAACTATCGCATAACTATTAATTGAACATAGATCCATACTTAACATCTACCATTGTGAAAATTCGTACAGAAAATAAGAAATATTTCAAATTCAGTGCCTACGCTTAATAAAAATCATGCAAAATTATACATTCGATGTGACGGTATTATTAAGTTGTTAATGGTCACTAACATCCTCAACGACGGCCTTATAAGTAAAACGCTTGAATAGAATTTTGAATTAAAATGACGCCGTTTGGCAGTCGTCGTTTTGATTAAGGATTTGATATAAATCGGAAACACCGATTCCGTCCCACCTCAAATTCAGTTCACGAATCAATAACAAAATATAAAGCAAAACACAAAGATTTAACAACTTCTCCTATGCGAAAGCCGACATTAACTCTAAATAGTGCAAAATCAACTCTTTAACTTCAAAACTCTAAATTCATTGTTTCATTAAATAAATCTGAATTATTTGTTGAATGTAGCTTCTTTCTTCCATATCCCACAATCATTGTTTCATTACACATTCTTCAGCTTTAGCACTGACTACGACTAGAATGTATATGACAAACTACATATTTGTTCTATTATTTGTTAGTTTGTGTATGAATTTGCACAACGTTAAACGTTACATATGAACCAACATAATAGTGTAGATGGGGTATGAAATGATTGATTTTCTTACGAATATGTCTCAATAACAAAAGTGTGATGCATTTGGTAGTGATGGCAACTTTTTTAGAACTTTATCTTTATCAACTATACACCAAGCCTCCAAAATTATTCAGGTTAATGTAGATAGGAAAGTATATATGGGAAACTTTGTTAAACTGTAATTATATATATATATATATATATATATTTGTGCAACTACTGTAATTATATTATAACTTCAAATATGGATACTTTAAGAAAACGCAAAAATGTCATAAAAGTCTCACCTTTGTCATTTCGGCAATTTGACACATGTACTCCGATTTTTTTTTAAAAACCCAAATTTTAAATTGACTTCCGTTTTAATCACAAACTTTGTGTTGACAGAGCCATAAGAGGCACGTCGTTAAATCAACTGACGGACTAAATTAACGGGGTTAAGTCAACGTTAACAGATTCCGTTAAACTATTGTCTTTTTTTAATTTTAAACATAAACTTTCAGTTGACTTTCATTTAAATCATAAACATTGAGTTGACCGAGTCATTTGAGGTTATTTGAAAAACGCAAATATGAGATTTGAACCTCTCACCTTTGACATAAAACAATCACGATTTAACCACTTGAGTCGTAGTGTTTTATTGATATTTTTATACAAACACACGTATATATATAACCTTATATAAATATTAAAACTAAAAAAACATTATATATATGTATATAACTTATAATTATATATAAGGTTATACTTTAAAAAGAAATATATAAAGTTATATATGTACAAAATATCCAATATAAGCAAAATAGCTCATATACATTATAACCTTATAATCACGTTATTTTAGATTATTTTTTAAAACGCAATAATGAGATTCAAACCCTTTATATTTGAGACAAAACAGTCTAAATTATAAAATTTATCCAGTTTTAACTAATTTTGTTTTAAATATTTAAATTTTATAATTTAGTATGTTTTGGGCTTTTTTTTAAAAAAAATATGGGATTCAAACCCTCACATTTGAAACAAAAAAGTCACATACTAAATTATATAGTTTATCCAATGTTTTAATTATTTTGTTTTTGATATTTAAATTTTTATAATTTAGGCCTTTTTGTTTTTTTTTTATGTTTTTTAAACGCAATTTGGGATTCAAATCCCTCACATTTGAGAGAAAACAGTCACGAACTAAATTATAATGCTAAAATTATAATGTTATAATGTATATGAGATATTTGTTTTTTTTTGGATATTTTTGTTGATATATATCTTTAAATATTTATTTTTAAAGTATAAACTTTTATATAATTATAAGTTATATACATATATATAATGTTTTTTTTAGTTTTAATATTTATATAAAGTTATATATATGTGTGTTTGTATAAAAATATCAATAAAACACTTTGGTTCAAGTAGTTAAATTGTGATTGTTTTGTGTCAAAGGTGAGCGGTTCGAATCTCAAATTTGTGTTTTTTAAATAACATAAAACGACGTGCCTCAAATAACTCGGTTAACTCAAAATTTATGATTTAAATGAAAGTTTATGTTTAAATTAAAAAGACAATAGTTTAACAGAATCTATTAACGTTGACTTAACCCCAATAATTAGGTCCGTCAGTTGACTTAACGACGTGCCTTTTATGGTTCAATTAACGCAAAATTTGTGATTAAAACGGAAGTCAACTTAAAGTTTGGGTTTTTAAAAAAAATCAAGAGTAAATGTTTCAAATGATCGAAACGCCAAATGTGAGGTTTTTATGACATTTTTGCCTTCTAGAAAATGACTTAAATATCAAAAGTTATGGGGTAATTTAGTATATAGCAGATGTTCCGGGACATTTAAAAAACCGTAAGAGTTCCTGGCTTTTGGTGTAGAATGAAAAGAGTTCCGAGTCAATTTGGTAAATATTATAAGGTCCGGGGCAATGTTGTAAACAATCCGCAAAGAGTCAAAGTTCTACAAATTAAGAAAAAATTAAGTCAAAGTTCTATGCGAATAGGAGAAAAGGGTTTACAGAACCAGAGAATCCATCTCTTCAATCAAAATTCAAAACCAAACCATAAACCCTAATTTTTAAAATGACTCTTTTATCCAAACCTATCCTTGACGGTTACACCAAATTTCCCAGCGACGATCAACGTTGTCGCCATTCCCAGAAACATACCATGCTCCACTACTCCGGGAAACCTCAGTATAGCCTCACTCGCTGCCTCTAAATCTCCAATATCTCTCTCCAAATACAAATCCACCACGTAATTCCCATTATCCGTCACAGCCGGCGCCGCATCTCCGCCGTTAGATCCGATCTTCATCCTAAGCTTCGCTTTACATCCAGCTTCTCTAAAAAGCTCTTCAAGTTTCCCCCGAGTGAAATCGCAGCAGAACGGAACAACCTCCACGGGTACGGCGAGGCCACTTCCTCCGATATACTTCACGAGCTTCGATTCATCAACAATCACAACGAACTTTTTAGATGCTCCTTCTATCATCTTCTCCCGCAAAAGCGATCCTCCGCGTCCTTTCACCAAATTCAAAGCCGGATCGACTTCGTCGGCGCCATCGATTGATAGATCTACGATTGGGTGAGAATCTAGATCGGATAACGGTATTCCCAGTGAAACCGCTTGCGCATGCGTTGTGGTCGAAGTAGGGATTCCGATAATATTCTTTAGTTTTCCTTCTCGGAGAAGCTCGCTGATACGAGCCACGGCGTGTTTCGCGGTTGAGCCAGTACCGAGACCGATGACCATTCCAGATTCGACGAATTCGACGGCCTTATAGGCGGCGATTTTCTTGAGTTCTTCTTGTGTGAGGTTTGAGAGAGGCGGCGAGTTGATGACGGCGGAATCCTCGGTGGCCGTAACAAGGGGATCGAACGCAGAACCCATTTTGTATGGGGGACTTGGTTTATGATTTGAGTGCACAAATCTGTGAGACTCTTATAAAGACTAAACACTTAGAATCGTATTCGTATTTGACGGTCCTTATTGGACAAGTAAGACCATTTTAAAGGTTAGGCTAATTTTATAGATATGGAAATTTCTGAATCCTGTAAAAGAAATTGAATGGTAGAGAAGTGACGCATGGCGTTTTATCTTGCAAAATCTTACTCCCATATGTAATCGGATCTTGATAAAATAATAAGATTCACATTCCAAGAAATAACACGTTTTTCTGTAAGTTCCACGCATATTCCAATCCCACCATGAGCATCTCTCGAAAGCAGCCTTTGACGGTCCGTATCTTTTGTTTAAAATTATACTAATAAACGTCACTGTTCCGTGTATGCATATCTCATCTAAAACCATGCGATTACCATGATGCTCTATTTAAAAGATGATTTACGCCAAGAATTAAGTTCATGTAACTGCACGATTCATGCCATTTTTGGTACAACACTGAATCGATCAGACAATTATAAAAAAATAAGTGTTTGCAAGTGGGTCTATTATTCACCAACACACACAATTGTTCAATGTATTTGATAACATCACATTCTTAAGATTTATGGCATACCTTGGACAGTCTTATCAACGGTGAGTTTGAAGAAGATGACAATGTAGAACGTAAGAGACAACAGTGCAAAGATGTGCTGCCAAAATAGAAGCGCCGAGGCCTCTCTAACCGCGTAACCTCTTAGACTCGCGATGGCTCCGAGTAAAATGGCACTCGGAGTTGAATACTGCAAAAGAAGCACAAACTTGAACATTGGATCTGCTGAGGATATGAGACCAACTTTATCAGCTGACATCACAATCCCTATTCCCAACAAAGGAAGTACCAGGAGTCTTGCAACACTTATCCCGATCGTAGTACGTAACCCAAGAGTTGATTCATTTGGTCCTTCAGAGAGCATACCACCAAGGACAAGCATCACAGAGGGAACCATCGCGCTCCCCATTATATTCAAACTATCTGTGATGAAAGAAAGTGGAGCATCGTACCCAAATACAACACTTTTCAACTGAGGCACTGATCCGATTAAGATCGCTAATAGGGATGCGATTGTCGGAGGTTGGAGTATGTGTTTGACTGGAGTTTGTTCAGCCACAACTCTTATTCTCCTCATTACTCTCGGCTCAGCCAAGCACTGAAGAGACCTCGGGCTGGGACTCTCACCTCCTGTTTCTCTCCCGAGATCAACTTCAGGCAAAGAAGCTTGGGAGACACTTGATATGCTGTTGAAGACCCTGGCAATGAAAGGAGTCTTGCAATGTTCGGTCTCTTTATCCTCGATCCCTGGCCATTCAGCTTCAACTAGAAGAGGCCTACTAACATCATTATTCTCCACATTGATCTCCTCTATCTCAATCCCTTCTTCCTCAACAACCTCATAATACTCCATAGGAGGCTCCATCATGTGATACACAACAGTATACACAAGAATCACAGCAACCCATTGCGCGAACGATACATATGAAACCCCTCTCGAGTGGCAACTCGGTCCAAAAGGGTTGCTCTTTGTGTGACACACAGAGCTAACAATAGCTAACAAGAGATTCCCAGTATTTCCAAAAGCAGTCATAACAATAGTAAATCTATTGAACTCTGGAGGAGGTCGACATATGAGGACAACCAAGTATCCTATGAAGGATCCTATGATCGCACTGAGTAACACATTGACCGGTATAAACCACCAATGAACAATGTTCTCTAGAGTAATGCTTTCTCCAAGCTCAGTAAAGATCAAACAAGGCAAGAACAAAGCAAACACAAGCTTGCTCAAGAGCCTAAACGTGGCTCTAGGAACTAATTGAGTCTTGGGATGCGCAAGAAACAGACCAATTACGGTTAAACAGATAAGCTTCAACAAAGGCACAACACCACTGAGAATATCCACAACCCTAGAATTAACATTTCCCCCAGAAAATTCACTGGTGAAACCTGACATCTTGATCTCACTATGAAGTCAACGATTGAAAAAAACAGAAGAAGATGACCAAACTGAGGATTAAACTATACACAGTAGTGACGAATCTGAATTAGGAAATACAAAACACCAAAAGACCACTATCAAGAAGATGATTGGGAAGGATTAAATCCTATGTGAGAAGAACACCTGGGGCTTCACATGGAACACGTCATTGAGGAAGACGACAAGATTGCTAGAACAGATGCACCATCCACGCTAAATCTTATTGATTGCAATAACTTTGTTTCTTGAAGTTTCGTCTTGATTTGAATTTTTTTTTTTTTTTTCTATCACATCGGAAGAAGAAAAGAAGATAATCCGTGGTTGAATGATACTGTCGGAGGAGGACAAAAAAAAAAAAAAAAAAAAAATGATACTCTCGGAGATTTGTCAATGGGCTAGCGACAACACAAGACCTAAAAATGAAGCCCAATTCGAGACCCATTAAGCTGCATACTGCCGATGATCGGTTATATCCGGTTTAGAGTTAAATCGGGACCGTATGACCGTACCGCGGTTCTTAAAATGCGGATGACACCGCGGTTCTTAAAATGCGGATGACACCGCGGTTCTTAGCTTGAGAATTAGATCAGTAAACTCACGTGGGAATAAAATAGCTGCCACAAACCAAACAGGTCCACGTGGAATAGAATAGCAGACTTAGTGACACGCGTTCGTATATAACTGGTTAAGATGATAAAAGCATATACCGGCGGGTATCGGATCCGAAATTTATGATCCCGGATTCGTCTTCTCTGCCCTAAAGTAAAACCCTACGTCAGTTCTGGGTCCTCCGCAATTTGAGAACCTCAAGTTTCGCGAAATCTCGTTCCGTCGAGAGTTTGTTGCGTTGATTTTGATCTTCATCTTCTTAATGATGGATTCACCTTGATCAATCGTTGATCGTTCTGTCCTCCGAAGATGTCGAATCACTCCAGAGATGAGCCCAGTACCGCTCCGAAGACAGACCAATGGTATGATCTGGTCTTGGGTTCCTCTGCCAAAGATGATTCTTCTCATAAATTCTGCACTTTGCGATGTGAGTTTCGATTTTCGATTGTGTTACCTTTCTTAATTTTGGGTTGATTCGATCTAAACCCGTTTGTTGCATATGATCCATAAGAAAGCTATCAGATATTGGACAATGGTTGAATTTAGTGAGGTCATTTATCTGAATGATCTTTTTGAACTTGCAGATGAATTCAAGCCAGCTTCTATTGACAAGAACAGGTCAGGGACTCTGCACAAGAAGAAGGATAGCAGAGTTTCAGTTGAGTTTCAAAATAACCAACCTGGTAAACCCAAGGTGACGTTTGAAGGTAGCAGCGAGGATTACAAAGAAAATGATGCGGTGTTGTTTTTTGATGGGGAAAAGTTTCGTTTGGAGAGGTTGCATCGGGCTGTTAAGCAGCTGCGACATCTTAGGACACCCGGTGAATCTGCTGCGGCTTCTCAGGCTGCAGTATCTGTTGAACATCGGTTATCTCCTGTTGGTCGCGCTGCAAAATCTCCGCAAGTGAATAGAAGTTTGCGTCCAGATGTGCCTGTGAGTTCCCAAATGTCTTTTACTTATTCCTGCTTTCAAATATTGGTTACATTCCATGGTCCTATTTGATTGTGTTCAGGTTATGGATTTATTGAATGCTTGATGGTATAATGTTGCTACTTTTGGTTTAAGTTTTCATTTTCTGTAATTTCTGCAGGTTGAGGTGGAAAGAATCGAAATTGGGAAGCCAGAGAACTCAGGTTAGCAGTTTAGCTATATTCTCATTTGATTTAGCATTTCAGTCCCTTCTTATTGCTAGATATTTTATTTTTTTGAGAGTCGGATCATAGGAATCTAGGATACACTGCATAAATGGAACAAAACTTAGTCTTGAAACAAGACAAACTTGTTATTGTTCTCAGT
This sequence comes from Crucihimalaya himalaica, assembly GCA_004349715.1. Classification (NCBI taxonomy): domain Eukaryota; kingdom Viridiplantae; phylum Streptophyta; class Magnoliopsida; order Brassicales; family Brassicaceae; genus Crucihimalaya; species Crucihimalaya himalaica. Next base: position 1,919,488 of record SMJT01000025.1, on the reverse strand, counting down.
ACTTGGTCTCTTTCTCCACCTGCCGCAGTTTAGCATATACATATGGTTGGTTGAGTTTCGTTGCTAGTAAGATATGTCTTTCAGAACAGTGCCTTATAAAGTCATTTTTATGAATCGGATCTTTCCGTTATTTCTGATTGTGGGTTCTCGTTGCCGCTATGACTGTCTGGTTCTGTATAGGTTCAATATAATTAATGGAGTCTAGGCAGAAAATATTAGACTCTTGTTCAAGTTTACATAACCAAACTACATTTTGTTAACAGTAATTGCTATATCTGGTGTTTGCAAATGCAAACTCTAGTAGCAGTTTTAAAATCTAACACAAAAAGTGGTTGCAGCTGAACCTGCCATTGCTGGAAACGAATCTATTATCGCACCAGTTGAGGACAAGAACGATGATGGAGATGAGCATCATGAGATTGATATGATTGATATATTCGGCTCATTTACACCAGAGAACGACATTGCAGACAAAGAGAATGCTGACGGTGGAGAATATGTGGAAAACTTAAGCAAGCAGCTTAGCATCACGGAAGAAGAGATTGCAGATGTGGATGACGATAGCGGGGGTGAAGGAGAAAAGGGTCTTAACGCAGCAGAAGCACTTAGAGCACAAGTGAACCTAGAGGAACAAAAGGGTCAAACCTCAAGCTCAAGCAGTAGCAGTGGAAGCAGCAGCGGAAGTGACAGTGATGGTCGTAGCAAAAGCGTAAGCAGCGGAAGCGGTAGTGGCGGCCAGAGTAGCAGCGGAAGCAGTAGCCGTGGAAGTGGAGGGAGTGACGATGAAGATGAAGTGAACTCCGTGTAACAAACAAGAGTTCTAACTTTGTATCAAACAATATATTTCCATATTTAAGACTCAGTGTCTGAATAATTGGTTTGAATATCCAAAAGGTACGAAAGAGGGAGCAAATATGAATGATATGTGGTCCAGTTACTATTTCAGGAGTTGCAGTTTTCCAATAATTAAAATCCAGAATCTTGTGTGTTAAAGTTGTCTTTGGTCCTCTCTTTAATTAATCATACTTAATTAATTAGTAAAGTAAATCTCTCTCCTCGGCTGGTTAACCACTCTATCACACCTCTCTTTACTTTTACTCTCACTCTCACTAGGAAGCGCGTGACGAGCACGCTTATATATTTATTAAGGAGCGTGGAAAAGACGCTCTAAACGTTCGAGTGGTAAAAGGAAGTTGGCTATTACTGTTAACAATGGAGTTAAAAGTTTTCCCAACCGACTTGAGTCGGAGATCGAAATGTGTACCTGAGAATCGTTGTCTTCTTCAGAGCCTCCAAAGTCCGAATCTTTTGGTTACGTCTCTCAAACCCTAACCTTTTTTCTCACTCTCTCTCTCTCTCCCACTCTCTCTCTCTCTGCTTCAATTATCATTTGGCTTCTTCTTGAGATCTCGTCAAGTCTGATCCCAATCTATGCTCGATCTCACTCTCCCAGACTCGTACACACCGAGATCTCATCTTCCTCATTATAAAAGATCCTTATATGAGCTCTAAACTCCATAGATTTGATCTGTGAATCCGCATATATGCTCAATCGGAGCCAGATTCAAAAGGTGAAATAAGGAAGAAACAAGTAACAACAATGGGAGCTGAAAAGAAATGGCTTTTCACTCTCTTCTCTGTAGTATTCCTCTCAGTCTTCCTTCTCTTACTCTACTCAATCTCTGCTTTCACTTCTAAACCTTTCCCCTCTTCAATCCGTCACGGCCCTCATTACCCACCTGCTTTTGCTTATTACATAACCGGTGGTCGTGGAGATTATGACCGAATCTTTCGGTTATTGCTCGCGGTTTATCATCCTAGGAACCGTTATCTTCTCCATCTGGGTGCTGAAGCTACTGATGCTGAGAGGCTAGCTCTTCTCTCTAATTTGAAATCTGTGCCTGCTGTGAATGCTTTTGGGAATGTTGATGTTTTGGGCAAGTTTGATCGTTTGTCTGATAATGGTGCTTCTAAGACTGGTGCTACTCTTCACGCTGTTTCTATTCTTCTTAAGCTTGATCGTACTTGGAATTGGTTTATTGAGCTTAGTGCCTTGGATTATCCTCTCATTACTCAAGATGGTATGCTACATTTTATTTCTTTCTATTTTTATCTGAAAGTAGGCAAGAAATTGCTTTATCTGGAGTAGGACTCTTGGCGTGTGATTCTGATTCATTTGCACTCTAGATCTTTGTTTCTACCTATCTTTGAGCTTGTTATGTTTGGTCTCTGATGGCTAGCTCCTTGAGATTGCAGTGTTTATGATGTACTCTAGAATCAATCTACTCTTTTTTTCTGGAACTAAAGTGGAAATGTAATCACTTTCCATTGGTGCTGGGTGATCTCTTTATGGCAAAATATATCTGCTTTAGAACTTCATTACTCCGCTACTTCTGTTTTTGTCTTCATGTGACCTGGATTTCTAATGAACAGTTTTTCCACTCTCAGACCTATCTCATGTGTTTGCCTCGGTGAACAGAAGCCTCAATTTTATTGATCACACTAGTGACCTTGGTTGGAAAGAGTAAGTAAAGCTAGTCTCTTGTAATGTTTATTGAATCGTTTCCTTGTATATTTGGTGGGGATGATGATGATAATAATGGATCTTTCTGTAGATCTCAGAGAATCAAGCCTATTGTTGTTGATCCGGCACTTTACTTAGCCAGAAGAACTCAGCTCTTCACTGCTACTGAGAAACGACCAACACCAGATGCTTTCAAAGTCTTTACAGGCAAAACATTCAGTAGCTAATAATACTTGTTGTGGCTAATTTCCTTGTAATGTATACAGTTTCATTCTAACCAAATTGGCATGTGTTGCTGGTTTGTGATATTACTGCAGGCTCTCCTTGGATTGTACTGAGCAGATCTTTCCTAGAATACTGCATCTTCGGTTGGGACAATTTACCAAGAATCCTCCTTATGTATTTTAACAACGTCATTCTCTCTGAAGAATGCTACTTCCACACGGTGATCTGCAACGCACCCGAGTTCAGTAACACAACAGTCAACGGTGACTTACGGTACATGATATGGGACAGTCCGCCAAAAATGGAGCCACACTTCCTTAGCGTCTCAGATTTTGAACAAATGGCTCAAAGTGGAGCAGCTTTTGCCCGGCAGTTCAAGAAAGACGATCCAGTACTTGACATGGTCGATAGAGAGATCCTGAAACGTGGACGTTACCGAGTCACTCCTGGCGCTTGGTGCTCGAGCCACAGTAGCTGGTGGACAGATCCTTGCTCAGAATGGGATGAAGTCAACATTGTCAAAGCCGGACCTCAAGCTAAGAAGCTAGACGAAACAATAACGAATTTTCTTGATGATTTGAATTCACAATCGAACCAATGCAAGTGAAGAGAAAATGGGGTTTGGAGTCATTATACTGACACGACACGAGATTACATTGTTTTCAGTATCTGTAAGGTTTATTCTTTGGGCAACAACAAGAACACAGTGGCTACTGTATTTATACGAGGAGAAGAGGAAGAGAAGAGAAAAGGAGAGATTTTTTCTCTTTCCCAGATTTTGTAACTCCTTTGTAAAAGCCACTAGAGAACTTTTGTTCGCAAATTTGATAGACTTTAGTTCTTCTGTTGTATCTTTATATTGGTACTCGACCAAATCGATTATTTCTTAGTTAATTGAAGGTTAAAGTAAAAATCTAAACTTTTCACTCCAAATGGTCTTCTCTCGGTTCTTCAGCTTTGCCGGGGTGAATCTCTCTCGCCGTGTCTACTTGAGAATTTCTGCTACTTCCCCAAACTTGGGTCTCGAATCGATCCCATGGATTCACAAAGCTTCAAACTTGACGGTTTACAAATCATTTCACGCGTCTTCTGTCGAAACCCAAGTTTCTGCTGATGATGTTTCACAAGAAGCCGAGAGAATCTGCAAGGTTCTGACCAAATTTACGGATTCAAATGTTGAGAATTTGCTGAACGAAACTTCTGTTAAACTCTCGCCGGCTTTGGTCGAAGAAGTACTGAAAAAGCTGAGCAACGCTGGGGTTTTAGCTTTGTCTGTATTCAAATGGGCAGAGAATCAAAAGGGTTTCAAGCACACTACTGCGAGCTACAACGCATTGATTGAATCATTAGGTAAGATCAAGCAATTCAAACTAATTTGGAGTTTATTAGACGATATGAAACAAAAGAAGCTTCTGAGCAAAGACACGTTCGCGCTTATCTCTAGACGTTACGCTAGAGCTAGGAAGGTTAAGGAAGCTATAACCGCGTTCCATAAGATGGAAGATTATGGCTTTAAGATGGAATCAAGTGATTTTAATAGAATGCTTGATACTTTGAGCAAATCTAGAAATGTTGGGGATGCACAGAAGGTGTTCGATAAAATGAAAAAGAAAAGGTTTGAGCCTGATATTAAGTCGTATACTATTCTACTTGAAGGTTGGGGTCAGGAGTTGAATCTTTTGAGAGTTAATGAGGTTTATGGAGAGATGAAAGACGAAGGTTTTGAACCCGATGTTGTTACTTACGGTATCATTATCAATGCGCATTGCAAGGCGAAAAAGTATGATGAAGCTATTAGATTCTTTAATGAGATGGAACAGAGGAATTGTAAGCCAAGTCCTCACATTTTCTGCAGTCTGATCAATGGACTTGGCTCTGAGAAGAAGCTGAATGATGCTCTCAAATTCTTCGAGAGATCAAAGAGTTCCGGGTTTCCTCTTGAAGCTCCAACTTACAATGCACTAGTAGGAGCTTATTGCTGGTCACAGCGAATGGAAGACGCATTCAAAACCGTGGAAGAGATGAGATCGAAAGGGATTGGCCCAAATACTCGAACTTATGATATAATTCTTCATCATTTGATCAGAAGGCAGCTCACGAAAGAAGCCTATGAAGTTTATCAGAAGATGAGTTGTGAACCAGCGGTGAGTACTTATGAGATCATGGTGAGGATGTTCTGCAACGAAGAGAGATTGGATATGGCGATCAAAATTTGGGACGAGATGAAAGGAAAAGGTGTTCTTCCTGGAATGCACATGTTCTCGAGTTTGATCACAGCTCTGTGCCATGAGAACAAATTAGACGAAGCTTGTGAGTATTTCAATGAAATGTTGGATATGGGTATTAGGCCACCAGGGCAAATGTTTAGCCGTCTTAAACAAACGCTTCTCGATGAAGGCCGGAAAGATAAAGTCGTGGATTTGGTTGTGAAGATGGATAGGCTGAGGAAAACCCAACTTGTTGGTTGAAACGGGTTTCACGGCTCAGTTTCTCTTCTTGTTCATCTCTTCTACTACATTTTGTTTTTAGTTTTTTTTTTACTATTGAATTGTTATGATCTATGAGATTATCCAAAATTTCAGAGATCTAAGCAGTCAGAGACTGTTTTCTCCCCGAGCAAAAGTGCACGGACACAGTTGCAGGAACCGTGATCAGGTGATGGTTCATATACCTCTACTATGTAGCTTCGTTACAATGTTTTCTGCACTATGTTAAATTGTTAACGTTGGTTTAGCACGAACGACTCTGTAAAGCTATACACATGGCAATAGAACATTCATTGGTTAAATCTCGATTACATTTAGCAAAAGTATTCATCTGTACATGATATAGTACTCACCACACTATTAGAGGATGAGATGTTTTGGTATATGAGTTAAGTTATTTCCTTATGACAAATGACAAGTCAATGTTATTAAACTAACAAGAATGGGTCAAAGTAATTGATTGGGCTATAACGATTTTTTCTTTTCACAAACAGTAGATAGTTAACAATAGTTGTTGTCATTTTATTTTATTTTTGTAAATGGAAGATGTGGACATGCATATCCTTTGATCAACGCTTATGTTTTACCTGATTAGTAGTAACCTTTATTTTAAAAGTGAGGCTATTCTAAATGCTATTGCGTGATATATAATAGCTAACAATTCATTAATCTTGAGTTTTTGTGTGACACTGACAATTTCAATGCAACTCTCTTTTGGAATTTTAACTTTATATCGTAACCCCCTCTTTAGTATATTGTTGATATTTTTGTTTTAATTACTTGTGGGATACTTTTAACTCAAAATTAAAATTTGATAAATTGTGGTGACACACACACACTACTCTTGTGATCCTAAAATAATAAATTTGTAATATAATTTTTGGGATAAAAATGTATCTCTTACCGGGAAACCAAACCAAAAAGCTATATGAGTAGCTTAGAAGAGAAATATAGAAAAATATAACTTTGTAAAAAAAAAAAAAAAAGAGGTCTAAGAATATGATAATTGGGGTGTAAGAGAAGAAAATGCCAACGAAGTTTATAGGGTGGAAAGTTTAAAGACAAAAAATAATATTAATAAAAATAATTAAAAATATGTGGAGGGGCTTAAGACTTATTATTTCAAACTATAGACTTCATAAATAGTTTGATTGAGTTGTCTACTTCGTAAAATCGGACCCCCACACCCTATTTTTTCTCATCGAATCATTTCCCTTTATATTGCTACATTCCTTTCTATTTCTAAAATTACTATTTCCTTTAACTGTTTCTTACCTAAAAAATAATAATTGAATGTGTGATTGTGTAGTTTATCTATAAACCCTATTATCATTCATCCGATCTTGTACCTATCCAAAGTAACAAAAAAACAGTTAAATTAATATGAAGGGTCAAGTCGTTTTAAATACACGATTACAGATACATACATACCGACTTCATATATAGCTATAGGTATACCAATTTGATAATCATAAACAAAATTGTAATCTATATTTAATAGACCATTTTCCCAACGCATTAACTTTGACGCATGTGAATTGTGAGGTGAATCAGGTGATGTGAATGATAAACCTCTATTCCCGTGACATAGTTTGACTATATCGATCGATCGATCTAACATTGTTAAGAACAGAAGTAGCTTTTTCTCAAGCTCCATTATATAATTAGCCTTCTGTTTATTACTCCTTAAAGTAGCTTTTTAATTAAAATATATCGAAACAAATATTAGAATTTTGTAACAACTTAGAAACCGGTCCGAGTCGTGTGAAGTATCCCAAAAATTGGTATCGTTGTCCACCGTGTGTATTTGGAGGAACACATCATTAGAGGGCCACATATACACCTCTCTAACTACACTTTATGAATATTAAACACATTTAATTGTACTAAATCCTCGGCATAACACTTGTTCATTAAGTCACCAAATACTTTCCTATAAATATGGTCGAGTCGATTCCATACTATATGCAAATCTACGACTTGGTCTTTGGTGAGCGTAGTTAGTCATGGGAGCTCTTGATTCTCTCTCCGATTATATCTCCGACTACTTCCACGTCGCCAAAAGAAGGAGGAAGCGTAAAGTCATGCAGGTTTATATATACAAAACGGCTTCGTTTTGCTATACTCAAACTGCTTCTGAACTATTTTTCCCTAGTCTTTTAATAAATGAGTTTCTTGGTTGGCTCTTCTTGTGTAAGAACTCTTAGAATTTCTTCCAATCAAGATTATTTTTAAATAGATTTTAATTTTCGAAATTTTTTACAAAACTTATAAATCCAAAAAAACTCAAAAAAGTATATGTTCATCCATTTAGGTTACTAATTCTTCATTTTGCTATTTTTTTTGGTGGCAGACGGTGAATATAAAGGTGAAAATGGACTGCGACGGCTGCGAACGCAGAGTCAAGAACGCGGTTTCCTCCATGAAAGGTTCGAATCTACAGATGTCGTGAATTGTTCTTTACTCTTTCTTTGTAATTTCTCCATTTCCATAAAACCTCACAACGTTCACATAAACAACCCATTTCCAAAATTTTGCAGGGGTGAAATCGGTGGAGGTGAACAGAAAGATACACAAAGTGACGGTGAGTGGGTACGTGGAACCGAAGAAGGTGTTGAAAAGAGTCGAAAGGACAGGGAAAAAGGCGGAGATATGGCCGTACGTTCCCTACAACGTGGTTGCATATCCATACGCTGTCGGAACTTACGACAAAAAAGCTCCGGCCGGTTTTGTTAGAAAGTCTGAGCAGTCGCAGTTGCAGCCGTTGCCGGGAGCTCCGGACGACAACTTCATATCTCTTTTTAGCGACGAGAATCCCAATGCTTGCACCGTTATGTAATAATAGTATCGACCGCATGTAACGTTGTATCAAGCACTTTGGATCTTTTTTTTTTGGTATGTTTATGTAGAGGAAGAACCAAATAGTCACTTGTGTAAAAAATTTCAAAGTAATTTAGTGTAATCAATGTGTTTTCTACTATTTAAGTATGTTCGGATGATTTTGTTTTTTTACGAATATATTATTGGAATTAATACTTGAGTTTATTAATTTAAGTTAAATTTTACATGAAATAAAGTTACGAAAATGCCGTTTAGTGTTTAATTCGGGCAGAATTTATACTAAAAATAAGCAACGTACGTTTGAGTTTAATTGGTTTTGCGGAGGCAAATTGGTAAAAAATGTGTGTTGTGATTTGGTTTTGTGCTAATCCATGCCAACATGAAAACATACATCATCATAGAATAAAATATCCAACTTTTATCTTCAGTTACATATTTCTGACACGTCGAAGATCCAACAGCGATTAACTAGATTTCTTCGGAACCATTATATATAATTGTTCCTCAATCAAAGTAGATATGTTGCTGACGATGCAGTTGGGTAACTCGACATTTGTAATTAACTAATACAGCAATTTTTTTCTATACAAGATTTTTGTACTCCCATATATATCTTTGTTAATGACTTCAGAAAAAAATAATAGTGATGCGCAATTAATAAAAAAAAGAATAATAATTGTAGCCGTATTTATCTTGGAGTGTAACCGTAGCAAATCTTTCCGACCACGGGTAAGGAGACAAGTCTTTGTTAAATGAAATTTGAAATCTTGTTTCTTACGATACGATTACTCAATTGCACAGTTTTGTTTGCTTTTTGTTTTCTTTATAACTATTTTGAGTATGTTTGTTAGAACTTACATGCATGGATGATTCAGAAATGTCATATATTATTCTTCGAATCAAATTGTGGCACCATGCACATATGACATATCCAACCTTACAGTCAGGCTGTAATATATTTTTGTAGTTGACAATTTGATGTGTGTATATATGTTGGGGAATTTTTATCTTATACTTCTAGTCCGTTCCAAAACTCAAAAATAATATATATTGCTATATCATAACCAGTTGAGAATAGTAAAAAAAACAAACACCTGTTTAAACCTTGTGGTGGTGCTTAGGAGTTAGGATGATGAGATGACCTTTATTCGAACAACTGTTTGGGACTTAACACAACTTGAACAAAATAAAGAAGATATGTAATAAGGTTTGAACTTGTGAAAAGGACGCAAACAAAACAAATGGAGAAACGAGAAACGGCACACGAAGCGCAAACGCAAACGCGCCGCGATTGAACACATCGAGGTGGAACTTGGGTTACTCGTTGCATGATGGTGACAACAACTAACCGCATTTTTAGCTAAGGTGGGAGATGGCCAGATGGGCATTTGGATAATGTCCACGTGTACAGTACTTGAGACATCGACGGTTCTCAGTCATTTTGACTAGGAACACCAAAACATTGACAGTCTCAAAAGTCAACACTTTTCCAATTATTAAAAACATTTATCAAAACAGTAATTTCTGCTAAACCCGAAAAGAACCAACCCGGATTAAAAATTGAATAATCCGGGTTTGATTATTTTGGTTCTGTTTGTTTGTTTTTTTACCCCATCAGGATATAAACGAAAATGAAATGATATTGAATTGTTTCCTCACTTAGTCACTTACAAAACCAAATCATTTGGTGTGTTTTTTTTTTTTTATGTTATCTTTAAAATTCGGGTCACTTGGATTTATGGGAAAAGAAAAAAGACCTGAAAAGTATAGGATATATTGTGACCATTATTTCATTTTCGTTTATTATGGGAGTAGCATCAACAAGAATGTTCCAATTTGTAACAAATAAATAATTTGATTCGTATATTCACAAATGCAAATATGTAAAATACTATGGATAAAATAAAGGGAAATTTGCAAAACAAGAACCAGTAAGTAACTAAGTATCCGAAGTTTACAATTCTACCATCGCCTCTAATCTTATTAAACCTAGTTCTCTCGGAATCTATCGATCGCTTGTGACCATCGTCCATGACAACGAAGTTGTTGTTTTTACCTTTCCTTAGCCATTTGGGCTTCTCTGATTTATGGGCTTTTGGGCTCTCTCTATTGGGAAATTCTTGGTTCAAGTTGGGTTCATTTTGAGCTTATTTATCTTTCTTTTTTTAATATCATTTTGAGCTTATTCTTGGTTCAAGTTGAAAAAACAAATAGATTATTTTTACAAATATAGAATATTGTGCTAAATACAAAATTTAATGAAAAGTCTTGTATTTCTGACTAGATTAATTAGTCAATACAAATCTTGCTTAGCCCACTAAAACCCATTGGAAAACAAAATTCTTTGACCAAAAAAAAAAGAACAAAATTCTAAGAAAGGAACGAATCAAAGAGTCAAGACTCAAGACAAGAGAATGAAAGCAAAGAGCAACAAAGTTATTTCACACCACACACTCATATGTATAAATACGCAAAAACCCAATTTACCTCTTCAACTTCTCTCCTCAACTTTTGAGTATTCCACACATACAAACACAAACACACTTGACTTTTCTCATATTTTGACAGCTCGTGAAGGACAAAGACATGGAGCCTATGCCTTCTCGGAGGATAATGACCAGAGGCATGTTGCTCCTAATCGTGACGATGACATGGCTCGTAGCCGGAGACGCAGGAGGCACGAAGCAAGAGGAGCGACTGTTCAATCTCAAGAAGCTAGAGATGTTCGTTGACGACCTTCCTCATATGCCCACTATTCATGGCTACCACTTCGTAAATGGCGTACTCAAACCCAAATCTCTTCACATCGGCATGTTCTTCAAGAAATGGGTATTTAATTCTTAACTTATTCTCATTTCGATTCTTTCATTTTTCTCATTTTTTTTTCCTCTGGTTTCTTGAATCTAATTTTGGTATGTAATAAAATCAAATGTTCATTTCATTCTGTAGTCGATTCTTTCCTTTTTTTCTCGGTTTTTTTTTTCCCTTCTTTGCTATGTTTTCTTGAAAGATATTTTTGGTATGTTATTTACAGTCGATCGTGAAGACACATCATCTTCCTTTCCTGTCCAGAGGCTATAAATGGCCAAAATATTTAGATAGAAATGCATATAACCACCATTTAGTGATATACACCTGGATGTAGATAATGTTAAACCTGAACCCATTAATGACATACATTAGGATTAAAATTCGAAATCATATAGATTAGTGAAGCTAATCGCTTTTTACTTGGCTACGACTCTTAGGTTGTAAAGTGATTAGAATAGGTTCTCCTTAGTGTTCACATTCTTGTCCCCTCAATTATTTGTCGTCTTGAGAAAAAGGTATTACAATAATATTGTAGTAGTACCGACGAATCAATGCTCATTCTTTTATCACTAGTCATGTTGAATATTTCTTTGCCCTTCACCGAATGAATACTCAAAGTCCTTATTGTTTATTAAATCTCTTAATATTTTGCTGACAAATTCATTGTTGGTAAAGATAAGTGAAACCAGTCACTTTTTAGTTGGTTACGGCTCTGTGTTGGTAAAGTGATTAGAATTAGATTCACCTTGTGTTTTCCACTCTTGTCCTCTTCTTATTTGTCCTCTTGAGTCTTGAGTAAAATATCTATTGTTTTAGTACTGACGAATCAGTGCTCTTTCTTTTATCACCAGTCAAATTTAATATTATTTGCTCTCCTACCCGAATTAATACCCAAATTCTTTAGAGTATAGAAGCTCTTTAATTTTTGTTTTCGATAAACTATGCTAAGAACATCATAAATTCTAATGATTATTTGATAGAAAGCTATTACCCACTAACTAAATAATTATGATTGCTTTTTTACCACTTTGGCCTACCTAATTGTGCTATGCTTCTTTAAACTATTTAATTACACAGCTAATTAATCTAATGATTTGAATGTTGAAAGCTCACAAACACTGTCACATACACTGATATGAGTTAAATTATTGTAACGTACAGAAGTTCCACAGAGACTTGCCAGCCACGCCAGTGTTTGCATATGGTGCATCGAGACATAGGGCAACAGTTCCAGGACCTACAATAGAAGCTGTTTATGGCGTCGACACATACGTGACGTGGCGAAATCACCTCCCTTCAACTCATATACTCCCTTGGGACAGAACAATATCCCCGGCAACCCCTAAACACGGCGGCATTCCCACGGTGGTTCACTTACATGGAGGCATCCACGAACCAACCAGCGACGGAAACGCTGATTCATGGTTCACCGCTGGTTTCAAAGAGACCGGAACCAAATGGACCAAAAAGAGTACGCATTACGTCAACATGCAACAACCTGGTAACATGTGGTACCATGACCACGCAATGGGTTTGACCAGAGTCAATCTTCTTGCTGGTTTGTTAGGTGCTTACATTCTCCGACATAACTCTGTTGAGTCGCCGCTTCGATTACCTACCGGCCGCGAATTTGATCGTCCTTTGGTCATATTTGACCGAAGTTTTCGTAGAGATGGTTCCATTTACATGAACGCCACCGGGAACAATCCGTCTATTCATCCTCAATGGCAGCCTGAGTATTTCGGCGACGCCATTATCGTGAACGGAAAAGCTTGGCCGCGGTTAACTGTTCGTCGTCGAAAATATAGATTTCGTATCATAAACGCAAGCAACGCCAGGTTTTTCCGCTTCTTCTTCTCCAACGGTCTTGATTTTATCGTCATAGGTTCCGACTCGGCTTATCTAGGTAAACCGGTACGGACCAAATCGGTTCTCCTTGCTCCATCAGAGATCATCGATGTTGTCATTGACTTTTCGAAATCAACTTCGAAAACAGCAACCCTAGCCAATAATGCACCTTATCCTTACCCCTCCGGAGATCCCGTCACCGAAGAGAACAACAAAGTCATGAAGTTTATAATCAAGAACAAAGCAGAAGTTGACACATCGACCATTCCCAAGAAGCTAATCGAATACGCACCTGCTGATCACATATCAACCTCCGTTCGTACACGTTACATCGCCATGTTCGAGTATGTGTCAAACGCTGACGAGCCAACACATTTATACCTCAATGGTTTGCCGTACAATGCTCCCGTTACAGAAACTCCTAAAATCGGCACGAACGAGGTATATATCACTCTCCCTCTCCCAAAATATAAAATATAGGATGTTTTGATTAAAACCGCGCAGTTGAAAATTTAACCAATAGAAAAATTTCCGAATTTAATTAGTCATAAATTATTAAATTAATAGAAATTTGAGAAACTTTTATATTTTGAAACAAATATTTTTCTTCTTAAACATCATATATTTTGGATAAAGAGAGTAATATTTTCACTATTTTCAATGGTCTAATTCATTTTTTTATATAATTCTTTAAAATCACGTACTGAAGGTGTGGGAAGTGATAAATTTAACGGAGGATAACCATCCGTTGCACATTCACTTGGGACTGTTTAAAGTATTAGAGCAAACAGCGTTGGTGAAGAGTGAGGAGTTCACAGATTGCATGACGAAGAAAAACGACGCCGTCAAGTGCCAAATCAGCAAGTACGCAATTGGTAACAAAACGGCGGTGACGGCGCACGAGCGAGGATGGAAAAATGTATTCAAGATGATGCCTGGACATGTAACAAAGATCCTCGTTAGATTTTCTTACATTCACTCCAATGAATCTTACTCCTTCGACGCTACTCAAGAGCCTGGCTATGTCTACCATTGTCACGTAAGCTTAAAAACTAAAAATTTGATAAAGAAATTTACCTTTTCTTTTAGAACCAACTGTGTTTTTGAAATGCAGATATTGGACCACGAAGACAATATGATGATGAGGCCCTTTGCGATGGTCAAGTGACAAGATCAGTATCTCTCAACAAAATTTTAAATGGTTCCATACTTTGAAAAGAATACAACTTACGATTACGAATGCTTAGAATACGAAGGAATTGATATAGATTGAGACTACATAAAACATAAATATCGAAAAATCTTATGAATAAGTTGATGATGGTCTGTCTATTTCTATCACTGTTTTGCATTCGACCTCGGACATTAGAAGAAGAGTTCGGCCTAACATTTACGGGCTTTAACGGGCCCAATAACGAAAATGATTTGCTTCTTATTTGATGTTTGATTTTGGGTAGGTGGTAAGTGAGAGAGGTGAGTGAAATGGAAAATTCCTAAGTCTTAAGTCATAACCACCAGTCAAATTCAATTGAATGCTTATCTCTCTCCCTTATCCGTTTCTGAACCTACACTCTTCAATCTGTCCCCTCCTTTTTAATTTTATGGTTTCTTCTTTTTTTCTCTTATTTTGTTCTGTTTTCGTATTCTTCGTAAACTTCTGATCTTTTTATCACATAAAATACATCCAATTACTTTTGAGCCACTTGCCAAATATCTTCTTTGTCTTCTTCTTGCTTAATAATATGTTTTAAACAATCTATTATTGATAGTTTGAGACCACACACACACACATATATTTGATATTTCATAAAGGCCCATACATATATTTTTACGAAAATGTGGATAAGAGCGATTGCGACATATTTCCATATTTATGATTCAACGGACTATGAAAACACTACTACCGTAATAATAATATATATTGGATTTGAACAAATATGGGGACCAATTAACAAGGTTGATGTGTTCTTCTTGTTCTTCCTCGTTCATTAATTTTGATTGAGCATGCACGCTTCTCTCAACCCACCAGTCCAAGTCAAACCTCTATCCTCTATCCATCCCCTAATCCTATATATCAGTTGCTTTTCTCAAACAACCTCACAATCAATCTAGAGTTACAAAAACCAATCTCACTTTGAATAAGACATGAACAAAATCCAACTCCGTGCTCTCTCTCCACCTTCCGGTAAATATTTTATATTGAAACAGTTATAATCGTGTGTTTGGCTATTCATATGACTATTATTCATAGTTTAAGAGGTCGATGCAGAACTCATATATAGATCACATATATGTACATATGTATGCATGCGGGAGTTTGTGACGATATATCGTTTTTATTTGTGAAATTTGATCCCTAATCTTTTTTTATATATAGAAATGCAACACCGTGGTAAGAGATGTCGATTGAGAGGGAGAAACTACGTAAGGCCAGCAGTTAAAGAAAGCAACTTCTCAAAAGACGAAGACGACCTCATCCTCAAGCTTCATGCACTTCTTGGCAATAGGTTCTTATTCATTCTTCTTCTTTAGTTTAGTATTGAACGTAATGTGAATGGTGTGTGACAATTAAAATGTGATGGTACTTTGTTATTCAGATGGTCTTTGATAGCTGGAAGATTGCCTGGACGAACCGACAACGAAGTTAGGATCCATTGGGATACTTACTTGAAGAGGAAACTCATCAAAATGGGAATCGACCCAACCAATCATCGTCTCCACCATCACACCAACTACATTTCCAAACGTTACCTAAGTTCCTCGCATAAGGAACATGAAACCAAGATTATTAGTGATCAGTCTTCTTCGGTATCCGAATCATGTGATATAGCATTTTTACCCATTTCAAGTACCAATTGTTCGGAGAATAGTACTAGTACCGGACGAAGTCGTTTGCCTGACCTCAACATCGGTCTCATCCCGACTGTGACCTCCTTGCCAGCTCGTTGTCTTCAGGACTCTAGCGAATCCTCTTACTATGGTTCAACAGGTCAAGAAACGCTTCTTCTATTCCGATGAAAATTGATGTATTTCTTTGTACACATCTTGCTAAGTAATGTTATATTACAAGGCATATATTATAATTAATATTCACTAGAGAGATAGTATAACGATGTTTGAAAAATGTTAATCCTGAATTTGACCGGTTGTTCGTTGAACAACTATTCTCTTAAATGTCGGTTATTAAGGGTAGTAACTAGTAGTAAACCGTTAATAACCGAAGACAACTGAATTGGATCAATGAAGCAGCAAGATATTAGCTGATTGAGCAATGAATATGCGGTGCACATTAACGGGAAGCATTAATTAACTCTCTTAAAATGGACAAGTATGTTCATCTTCCACCAAACTACACTTTATTCTTTATATATAAAGCCAATTTAAAACTCTCTTTTTGCAAAATGGAATCTATCAACACGAAAATTACTTACTAAAGATATAGAGGAAGCAAATGAATATACTACAAAACCAAAAGAAAACATATCTACTTAAGGATGTCTTAAGCATGGAGATATATTTAATTATGCTGATTATTCGAGATTTGACTTTGTAAAACATATTAGCCATCAATTCGTACTTTTTTTTTTTGTTCTGATATTGTGAATTTTTAAAGTCTTCTTGGTAAATAAATTTGAGTTAATTGTACAACCGCTATTCAAACATCATCTAGTATTAAACAGAACTGGATGACCAAAGAAAATGAATGTTTGGCAAGTAGAAAGGAGATTGTTTCCTGAGAAAATGGACCTATATATTCATCATAGTAACTAAAATCATCATTAAGGTTGTTTATACTATTGCAGATTAATCTTCTACCATCAAATATGGATGAAGTTGTGTCCACTGCTGCATAAACTCTGATCTCACCTTCACTTTCATATGTTTTCGTTTTGTTCGATAACTATATATACATTTACCCAATAAATATTGTGTGGCAGTTTATATTGTTATTGATGAATGTCAGGAATCTAATGAGGTCAATGGAGACTTGTGTGAATATGTTCAAAACAACAATCACATGCCGTATCAAAGTTATTTGAATCTCTTATTGATGTTGATATTTTATTTCTGCATATGCCCAAAAATTTTACGAAACCAGCCAGTCAAACTTTCCAAATATGTCCAAGAGATAGTGTTGTCTAGTTTTCAAGTTGTTAATGGTTATTATGGAGGACGCAGAAGTTACGGGCATGGAGGACGCGGTCGATGTTGACGTCGTAGTTGAACCTTAATTTCTTTTGTTGAACCGATATATGTATTTGAAAAAGTTTTGATTACGATATGGTTGGATCTATTACTTACTAAAGTTTTGATAACATTTATAATTTTGAAATTATAAGTGTTTGAAAAATATATTTTTTCTTTTTTGTTCACGAATATTTTTAAATTATATATATATATATATATTATGAATGTATTAAACAAAATAAATGTTTGAATAATATTTTTAATGTTTATTTTACTTTAGTATATTTAGAATGTTTCATCTCTTTCTAATTTTAAATATATGTTTAACAATTTCTGATTATCAAATAACATCTTAAATATGGTGAAATTTAATATTAAATAATTTTATTTTTTAAATATTATATTTTATTTTTTTAAAAATTATATTCCGTCGTTTCACAAATTTTATCCAATCACACAGTTTTTATTTTTTTTAACTTTTTATTCAACAGATTAAATCATTACGCAGTTTAACTTTTTTTTTTTTTGCTATTTCGCCATTATGCTATGTTATTAATCAAAGCCAGCGTTTGTGTGGCCAACTTTGAGAGATGGAAGCAACATAAAACTTCTAGCTATATATATATATATTTATATGTATGTGAAAAAGTTTTGATTACGATATGGTTGGATCTATTACTTAATGTAATTACATTTGTGAGTGAAACAAATGTGTCCATCATGTCTTTCAAATGAGTTTGTCTTGGATCCTGCGAAGAAAACTCTCAAAAAGTATAATAATTCGGCTCTGGAAAAACCACACTGCTTTTTAAAAAGGTGTTATAAAGAAATAAAAGATTTTGAAAAGTAACAAATCAACGATAAAAAAAAACTATAATGACACATTAAGAAGTTATTTTTTTAATCGAAAATTAAACGTATACAGCTATAGTTACAAAGAAAATGTCTTTACATCTTTCAGATTTAGTGTAAGACAGATCATATATACCATGAAAGACATGTCAGTACAATGCATCTAACATGCTAACAAGTGAATCTTTTATCTTAGTTTCTTCTCATAGATATAAACTAACTAATTTTGACCTTTTATTACCATTCAAGATTAAGACTATTATTGACCGATTCGTTTATTCCTTACAATCCCATTAGAATACAATTTCAACAAAAACTATAAAAAAAAAACTACAACAATGATAATATAGGGTCGGCTTTACAACCAAGCATCCTTGACTAAACATAAAAAGTGGATTTTTGTAGAATTTAAAAGTATGGTTCGTTTCTATTACAAAGTTTGGTTCCAATTACAAAATCATAATAATTGAATTAAATGACAACTGTATCCTCTTCCTTCTCCTTCAACCGCGAATCTCGCTCTCAATTATCTAGTTTGTTGTATTGTATTATTATTTTCAATTTTGTATTACATAAATTTACCTAAAATCCAATAAATTATTAAAACCATTTTTGGACCTTAGCCAAAACGGTGTCGTAATAGGGACTTTTCTTCTTTTCGCCACATGGCTTCGTTGGATACATAAAAGCGATACATATTACATACAGACACATCCGAGTCAGAAGCGAAGCGAGTCCCAAATTCGAACTTTGAGCCGGCGTATGCGACGGCGTAATGGCTGGAGGAGCTATCACTCCCACTTCTCTGATCGGACTTATCGATGAAATCGTTGAGATTCCGGTGAATTTTGGGGTGTTTAAGAAGGATTGTACTGATCTCGCGCGACGAGTTGGTCTCTTGACGCATTTGCTCGAAGAGATTAGGGATTCTCCTCCGCCGCCGGAATCTGATGCTTCGTCTTCTTTGATTTCTTATGAATGTGATTGGTGGTCTGATCTTGTGGTTGGGCTTCAAGCCGCGAAGCGTCTTTTGTCTTCAGCTACTAATTTCCAAGCTCGCGAGTCCTCTGTAAGCATTCTAACAATTCTCAATCGAATCGAATTCACGAAGATTTTTTTGCAATCTCAGTTAATGAAATGAAGAACTGACTCTGTTGCACATTCTGATTTCTAATGCTGAGCTTCAACCTTGCCTAAAAGATGCTCGATCCTTTGTATGGCGTATTTTTGTGTATCAAGATCTTGTCTAAGTTATTTAAGATCGATATTACTTAGATCCAGTCATGGGTTTCACCATCACAGGACGTTTTTTGTAGGAAGAAGTTGTTATGTGATATGTTTCGAGTCTTTTAGATTGAAAGCTATTGTTGTTGACATTTGTGTAGATACAAGCAATTGTTAATAACCACATGAGTAAATGTCTAAACTTTGATGTTATCTTGATTGAAGGATGGGGCAGCCAAGAGAATCTCATTCCAGTTCCAATGCGTTACATGGAAGCTGGAGAAAGCATTAGGCAATTTGCCATATGATCGATATGACATCTCTGACGAAGTCCGCGAACAGGTAAAGTTCATTCACGAGTATGTAAAGCTATGTGTTTTCCGTGGATGTGTTTCTAAGGTTATTGTTTGTGATCAGGTGGAACTAGCAAGATCCCAATTAAGAAGAGCAATGCAGAGATATGGGACTTTAAATTCAAAAAAGTTCTCGAGTGCTCTATCTGAGCCAATGGTGAAAGATGCCTCAAGCAATACAAAGAGCGAAGTTACTGAAAAGCTGGAGAGTATTCCAGAAACAGTGTATTCCAACATTCCTTTATCAGATGTGAAGAAATTTGAATCACCGCCTCCGCGGAAGAGCTCTTCAGTTTCCTTGGCCTTCTTTTTATCAAAGGATGCTGATGATGAGAGATTAGAGAAAACAGTTACCAAGAACACTGACGATTCAAAGAAATCGGATAACCTCACGATCCCAGAGGATTTTCTTTGTCCAATATCTCTGGAACTGATGAAGGATCCTGCTATTGTCTCCACAGGACAGGTCAGATTTTAAAAGTCAAAACTTTACATAGTGCTAATGTATGGTTGTTGATTTGAAACCTTAACAATGATCTTCCCTCTTTGTTGACAGACATACGAGAGGTCGTACATACAAAGATGGATAGACTGTGGAAATCTGAGATGTCCAAAGACCCAGCAGAAACTCGAAAACTTTACTCTTACTCCAAACTATGTTCTCAGAAGCCTGATCTCTCAGTGGTGCACTAAGCACAACATTGAGCAGCCAGGTGGTTATATTAACGGTAGGACCAAAAACTGTGATGGCTCTTTCCGTGATCTAAGTGGAGACATGTCAGCGATCCGAGCATTGGTTCGTAAGCTCTCTACCCGATCAATCGAAGACTGCAGGACTGCGGTTTCTGAAATCCGCTCTCTGTCAAAAAGAAGCACGGACAACCGAATTCTGATTGCAGAAGCAGGAGCCATCCCTGTTTTGGTCAAGCTTTTAACCTCAGATGACACTGAAACGCAGGAAAACGCTGTCACTTGCATTCTTAACCTCTCCATATACGAACACAACAAAGAACTGATCATGCTTGCAGGAGCAGTCACATCTATAGTGCAAGTTCTCCGAGCTGGAACCATGGAAGCTAGAGAAAACGCTGCAGCTACTCTCTTTAGCCTTTCATTAGCTGATGAGAACAAGATCATAATAGGCGCATCGGGTGCGATACTGGCCTTAGTGAATCTGCTTGAGAGCGGAAGCCCCAGAGGGAAGAAAGACGCTGCTACAGCTCTGTTCAACTTGTGTATTTATCAGGGAAACAAAGGCAGAGCGGTTAGAGCTGGTATTATTAGACCATTGATAAAAATGCTAACCGACTTGAGCCACAGGATGGTCGATGAAGCCTTGACCATACTCTCAGTTCTAGCTAGTAACCAAGACGCGAAAGTTGCGATTTTGAGAGCCAACGTGATACCGTCTTTGATAGATTGTCTCCAGAAGGATCAACCGAGAAACCGAGAGAACGCAGCAGCGATACTGCTGTCTCTTTGCAAGAGAGATACTGAAAAACTAATCTCCATTGGTAGACTTGGAGCTGTTGTTCCGTTGATGGAACTATCAAGAGACGGTACAGAGAGAGCTAAGCGGAAAGCTAATACTTTACTAGAGCTTCTCCGTAAATCATCACAAAAATTAGGATCACTCTAAATAGCCATTAACAGAAATTAATTTAATTATGCTGGCTATTGATCTGTTTATTATGTTCTATTTTTTTGAGTTTCTGGAAGACTAATTAATTTCCATTTGGTAAGGTGGAGTGAAATGAGTAACGAGAATCGATCTCTTTTAACTCACCTTTGTATTGATTTGTTAATTTTGTAAGAAAACTAATTGGTACTTCAGTGAGATCTATTTCTTAGCTTCACGGGATTGGTTCACGTGCATTAGTTACTGTTCGTGGAAAGAGAAATCAAATTAGCTTTTGTTTTCCAATTCGTTAAAAGTCAATATCTCTTCACGTGCTTTTGGGGAAAAAAATGTTTTGCCAATCCAGATTAATCGGAGTGATTAACGCAAGTCATTTTCCCAAAAACATTGGTCACAAAAGTTCCAAAACCACATCCCCTCTTGGACATAAATTAAGGTCTTAAGTGAAGTTCAATTAGTATCTTTTTTTTCTTTGTTTTTAATTGAACATGATTTTTGGGTTGTTATAGCTTTTTTCAAGATTGATAGTGAAATGCGACGTAACTTTGTCTTCTCATTTTTTTTATATAATTTTCAAGATTTGGCATTTTGTTGACCAAAAAATGGTTCACTATCATCAGCAACCAACCATAAATCAATCCACAATCTATAATGATCTGATCTAACCCAACACCCACCTTGAACTACTGAGCTCTTAACATTTCATCTCTTCTGTGGACTTAAAAGCTCACAGTTTTGGTAAACCTACATAAACATTCTCAAATGGGTAATAGCTTGGGAAGCAAGAAAACTGCGAAAATCATGAACATCAATGGTGAGAGTTTCAAGCTGAAGACGCCTGTCAAATCTGGTACGGTGGTGAAAGATTTTCCGGGACACGTTCTCTTGGAATCTGAAGCGGTGAGGCAATTTGGGATCAGAGCAAAGCCCTTAGAGCCACACCAAAACTTGGAATCCAAAAGGCTTTACTTCATGGTGGAACTTCCAAGGTATTATATTCCTCAATTTTCCTCTTTGGTTTTAGGTATTCAAAAGTTGGAATCTTCCTATAGTAATCATGGTAACCCACATGGCAGAACATGGAAAGAGAGAACCCCAAGAAGGGTTCGGTCAGGAATTCAGATGAGTGCGAAGGAGAGGCTAGAGAATTTGAAGTTGTCTCGTAGATCATCGTCTTATCTCTCGGTAATGAAGAAGAATGAGGAGGTTGATGATAAAGAGAGAGAAGTGAGTAGCGTGAAGTTGAAGTTACCAAAGTGGAAAGTTGAGAAACTGAGGAAAGAGAGTGAGAGTGGTTCTGAATTCTCCAACAAGATCGCAGCACTTTGTCTCCTTAACATACCAAGTGGTTTGATTCATCAGAGACAACATTTGCTTCGTAATGGAGGAAGAAGCTTTGGGATTGAAGAAGAAGAAGACAAAGGTGTCAAATCACATGAGGTAATCAATTCTTTTAAAAGGCTTTGATCTTATTTTATTTTTGTTGAAACATCGATCCGTTTCTCAAGCCACGTTTCTTGCTTCTTTTATTTACGAAAATTGCCACTAGGGTACAAATGTGCTCCAACTTGTGTTACAACTTACATCTTTCTTTTTCCGATAAAGACTTGTGTTACAACTTCTTGTAGTCTATCCTAAACTAAGAAAAAATATGTAAACTAACAAGTGGTAGAACTAGTAGTGTGTTTTCAGATAAAATTTGAATTGTTTCAAGAAAATTTTCATTATTTTTTTGGTTGCAGAAAAGGGTTAGATTTCTTGAAAAGAGCAAAGCAGAAGACTTGTGATTTCTATTTGTTTTTCTCTGTAATGATTGTACTTTAGTTTAGTTTAATGAAGATGATTGGAGCAAGCCTGAGACCAAGGATATTACTGTAATACAAAACACAATTTTCTTAAGGGGGATACTGAGTTTATGATGTATCATCTCCATTTTTATAACACATCTTTGTCACTGTTACATGACTTTGCGTCACAACAAGTTTCTGTGTCTATAATCTGAAAAGAAAAAGGATGAATTACAGATATTAAAACAAAAGAGAAGAGACTTAAGAAAAAGGCAAATCATTAGTATTTTTTTTTTCTTTTAAATTTGGGGGGGGGGGGGGGGGGGCTTTAGTTTGGCCGATAATTACAATATACAATTCTCCAGACTCAGAGAAACCAACACACCAAAAAAAAGAGAAAAAAAAAGATAAATCAATCAGTCAGGTTCGAACCTGTATTATATCTGTCTGTTAACCAATTTCCCTTTTTATTTGAGAAGAACAAATTGGAATCAGTAAGCAAAAGAATGATGAAAAATGTTTATTTTTCACTCAAGAGGTCCATGGCTCAGGAACAGTGAGAAAATAAGTGGTCATTGCCTTTCTAAACCTCCTCTTGTACTGTTTTGGCGAGACTATGGTTGGAGAAGCGTTCTTGGGTCCACCTAAAATTCCCGAGGCCTTGACCCAAGTCTCGAGGTGCTTGTCCCATGTGTACTGTCTCATGAAGTCGATGATCCCAAGAACCAGTTCTTTACGCTCTTCGTCGAACCCAACCAGCAATGAATAGTCCATTACATCCACAGACTAACCAGAAGAGTATAATAAGCAAACAGATTAACCAAAACATTCAAGAACAAAATATGACTTGGGTGTATTGAAATCACTTACAGCCAAGAAGTTTGTGTCGTTCCATATAGCTCTTTCCAAGCTTCTCTTGGCCTTGCTACCTAGGAATATCGGCTCTGTGCGCAGTGTCTCAAGCAGATTCATGTCCAGCAAAACTTTGTCAGTTCCTGATGTGTTTGGATTGTACCGTGACCGTGCAGATCCCTTGAGATCATAGATCCTAGATATTCTTCTGTTGTAGAAGAGATTCTCCATCACCATCAAATCCATTTTCGTCTCTTTTCCACCTTTCGAGTGTTTAATTGACACCTGCAATCCATAGCATATCCAATCAATCATTCACATACTTAAGTACTCCATTTCAAAGTCCCTATATTGTAACTTACCTGGTAAATACCGAGAATCTTAGCAAGACAAGTGGGGCTCCCGGAACTGAGTGACTCCTTCATATATTTGAAGTATTCAGGTGCAAAATCCTCGAAAGAATCCAGCTCGGTTTTGACAACTTGTTTTATAATGAACCTCTCGTCCAATGACTTGGCAAAGTAAACATTGCTTTTCCCTCCCTGTGCAGACCATCTCTGACACCGGCTCAAGGATCTCACAAAGTCCACTTCGCTCGGACAGCACGTCTTTCTCAGAGTCTCAAACTGCGTTGCAAAATAACACGTCACAGAGAACTTCACCTTACCTTCAGTTGCATTAGAGGTAGAACAAGCACGGTCACTGAAAGAAATGGTCAAATGCGGAGACTTTTTATCGTCTTGAGAAGACCCATACACCGCGTGTTGAATGTAATCAACATCCATCGACAAAGAACGCCAAGTTGAGAAGGTGGAAGGCTCGGACTCTCTGTTATTCAAGTTGCTGCTACTACTACTAGTAGTGATACCTTTGTTAGCGATCCACTCCTTATATTCCTTGGAATTAATAGCATATGATACCACACTTGCGGGATCATCATCATATACAGGAACCACAATATCGTTGAGGCCCCGTTGGGGAATCAGCATCCGCGCTCCATCAGCCATTTGAGATGCCGAAGAGATGTATGTAGGTGCTGAACCAACGATCAGATCCAACTTCTGTACTTCCAGAGGCAACATTTGAGAGTAAGTCCTCATCACATTTGAAACAGGGTCTCTCACCATATTCCTGTACTCGCCAGAAGCATGGAAAGATCTGAGGGTCGAGAGATACAAAGAAGACGGTGGCCAACCTTTTTGGATCCGTTCTTGAAACCGTATCGCTGAATCAAAAGACTGGACACGAATTGGCCTGGCGAGCCTCTGGAGAGGAGAATTAGCAGCTAAAAAGCCTTCTGTATCACCAATTGTCTCGGCTTTTTCTAGATTTTGAAATGAGCCCAACCACGCCGAATCTATTCTCTCGGACAGAGAAGTGCCAGGTGAAAGCATGTTTTCCGTATCTTTGTTATCAATATTAGCTTCTGAATCAGTATGGGCTTTTTCTTGCCCCTCATCTTGACCTTCCTGCTGTCTACGGTCAGTCTTTGGAGCATCCTGCACCTCTGGATTCCGAGAAGCATTGTCATCACCAGTTTTACAGACAGATGCTTTCTTAAGTTGAGAGTTTAACAAGTAAAGCTGATGATCCCAAGCATGAGCACCAATCATGAGTGCCCGTCTCAGTCGATTCAGCTCTAGAATATCCAAACTCCCCTGAATTTGCAGATTCTCCACAAAGATAGGTTGCAGTGCATCCTGTTCATAATGAGGAAGATACCATCAATAGCAAATCCAACAAGCATCATCCAATTTTCACAAGCACAAGCAGTCTTTAAGAAATAGGAAACAGAAGCAAAAGAATCAGATGCTCACGTCGTATTCATCTTTTTCCTTCACGAGCTGATCTTTTAATCCCATTACACGACTCTGCAGATCAGAGGCTTCAGATTGTTCGGGTTCAAGCAAACTGCTTTTTTCTTCCATACGGTTAAGCATATCAGATATCTCCGCATACATAGTCCGCATTTTACCAACAAGCTGTAGAATGCACAAACGGAAAGTATATGAGCTTTGTATATCCAAAACCTGAAGCAACAAAAGAGCCTTAAAGTTATCTTAAAGTCTACCTCGGCGGCCTCTGTCCGTATCCACTCCTGTTGAGGATGGCTGTTAAATTCAAGCATTGATGGAGGTAGGAGGACAGTAAGTATATTGATGGGAGAATATCTAAAGAACGCAACCATGTTCCCAAATCTGCAAAAAGAAAACATAACCATAATATTATTAGTGCTTTAACAGCATTGAGATAACTCCATGATGAGGAAGATAACATCAATAACAGCGTTTACCCATAGAATCGAAGGCAGTCTCTTTGAAGTGAATGGCCACAAGATGCAACGCGATTAGCAGTTGCATGATTCGAAAAGCTGAGCTCCAGAAACTTTCCGAAAGACAGTCCCCATGCAGCATCAGACATAACAACTCTACGAGTAGCAGGTGGGACTCCATCTTCATGTGCACATCTTAAGCAGCGATGCCACATCCATATCTTTCCATCTTGTTCACCAGGAAGCTTCATGGAAGGGAGACGTCTAACATTGATAGTAAGGTTTCCATTCTGATGAGAATAGCAGAGGACATGTGCATCAACCAGCTCCTTGCAGGATCTACAACTTGAAGTCTGTCAAGATATAGGAAACAGAAGAGTAGAAACTTTAGACTGCTTATTTTATGGCATTTGAGAAAGACGAAAAGAGTGGATTAACATTTTAGACAAAAGAGCTACCTTATCGAAAAGATCATCTTTCAAATATCTTCCGAGAGGTTTATCAAATGATCCGTAGAACTTAATCCGCAAGAGTCGTGAGCGTTCACATACTGATTCTTTCAAAACACAACGGCTTGAAAATGAGACCAATATGCTTTGATGAGAGTCCGCAGCAGAAAAATACTCACTGGAAACATCATCTTCACCGAATCTCTCATGTTGTGACAAATCGTGGGTGTTCACTAATTGGTTTTCTTCTTCATTTCTGCTGTTCTCTTCTTCACCTCTTGGCAGTTGAGTCGGTGTTTCAGGGACTTCACTATTCAAGCACAAAGTGGGTTCATGCATACCATTTAACTGATTCGAAGAATATGATCTTGCTACCAAATTATTGGAATAATCTCCATTCAGGGCATCGGATTGTTCAGTCTCAGTTTTAGAAGATATCATGCCAGAAGACGATGGGAATATCTGACTAGGATCAAAATCCTCACACAAGGATTCACAAACCTCATGCTCTGGCATTGGGTCCGTGTTTTCATCTTCATGAGCAGCTGTATCAATCAAAGCTTGACCATCAGTTTCTGTAGTGGATTGAGTTATTAGGGAAATGCCTTCATCAATTATTCTCCTTTGTGATGCTGTACGCACCATCCCCGGTTGCTTCAGTCTAATTTTAGGCAGAGAAGCACCTTCATCCGCAAGGAATGAAGTCTCCAATGATAAGTGATAAGCTGCAAATACAGCATACTGAATAACGTGCTTAACCTTCTTTAGCTCCTCACGACAACTTCCCCTAAGTACAACCTGCACAAGTTTCAGAAAAGTCTAATCAAGTTGAGAATAAAGAACTGGTTAACAAGTTCTTAGTTACAAAGGTTCAAGCTTTAAGCATACCGTGCAACCTAGGCGCCTAGGACACCCTTCAAAGTACATCAATGTCCTTGATGGTTTTCTGTTTGACTGATTGCCAGCTTCATGTTGCTCCAACACTTTCTCAGTCCGGAACAGCTCACAGTGTCCCAATCGAGCAGTACTAATACTATCTAGTGAGGGGCAGAGAACAGCACCGGTGCAACGGGCTATACGGTCCAGCAATGACCTTTTCACATTAAGCACCAATGAAATTTCCTTCTCTAGAAGATATTGCTGGGCATATGAAGATGCACTTTTCTCTACCAGCAGAACATTAGGACGAAGGGACTCTATTTTTGCTATTATTGCCTTCATATGTTCATTTTCCTGTCCAACACACAAAAGTCAGTTTTATTCAGCTTGTTAACCAGAGATTTTATGCAGCCATAATAAAGAAACATTAAAACACCAACCTGTTGAAGCAACGTGTTAAAGGACGCTAATTGGCCTGCAACTCTCTGATACTCAAGAGACCCAGCTAAAAGCAGCACCCTTGGATTTTTGTACTGTGATGTCATTCGCTTGTGCGTAATGTTCTTGCTACACACTATTCCCCTGATGAGAATGCTGCAGAGACAAGGTATATAATTAGTAACTCAGTTGGTAATTATCAGCCAGAGGACAATACTAATGACTCAGATAGTGGCAAGAATTGAATGGAAAAGGTTCCAACAAATTTATACCTCTCATTTTGATTTCCCGATGCTACACATTTTATTTTCACATAATTCCCGGGATCCATACTACCGCCTGCACGAGTATCCGGCTTTACAAAATTCGCAGCCTGCCACGCTAAAGAAGTGACAGTATCCAGCCAGTCTGCAGCACTGCCATCATCCAATGGACTAAGCTCCTCCCCACGCAATAACTCTGCAACAAGAGCTCGGAAGTGGTCATGCACCACCGTCCGAAGAGGTTCATTGCTGTTTTCTCCCAATTTTTCTCTTGTAGGTATGTGGCTAGAAAAGCTACTACTCAATGAAAACTCGGTAGCAGAGTCCCCAATATCATCGTCTTCGTCATCATATTGAAAGTAATTACTCTCAGCGTCATCATTCTCATCTTCCGGTGGTGGAGGATACCAGATGCGGCCGTTGTTCTCAAAATCCAACGGCTGTTGCAACTTGTCCTCCTCCTCGTGGTCTTCCGGATCCAATGCCCCCTGACCTGACTTAGCTAAATCACCAGCCATAAGTAGTTGTTCTTGATGATGATCAAAAGAACCAACAGTAGGGCTTAGGTCTTTGGCGTGCTGTACAAAGCGCCCAAGAGGACTAAAATTGTTCCTTAATGGACTGTCATGAGGACTGGACCCAGCAGAAGATTTACAACTAAAAAGCTCATGTCTAGCACTAACACTACCCGACTCTATATCTGAACTGTCCTGATGGTATTCACTCGAAGGGCTTAAGAACTGTTTATATCTTCCCTCTTCTTCCTCTCCCCTGCAAACAATAATCACACACTTAATCCAACATGTTCAAAGAAGATAAAAAATTGAAACTTTATAACCAAAAATACCTGCTAGGATAGCAACGAATAGAAGCCATGTTCCTGCAATCACGGATTTCAAGACTCGAAGCAAGACTCTCGCTTTCTGCAGCGAGAGAAGAAGGCGGATCAGGGCTATCCCGGGGATGAACCTTATCATAGCTCTTACCCCTTAACTCACGAACCTCTCCATCACATTCTCTGCACAGCTTAATCCTCTCTTCTGTATCACAAGACTCAGAGCAAGTCTTGCACCAACAACAACCACAACTAAGACAACAATATCCTTGGTCCAGCTTGGTTCCACAGTCATGACACATTTTGGAAACGATAGGCATAATTTCAAAGTCTTCTTTAGATGATGACAAGCACAAAGAATCGCTTGAATCCGAAGTTATCCAAGACCTAACCTTATCAATTAGATCTAG
This sequence comes from Crucihimalaya himalaica, assembly GCA_004349715.1. NCBI lineage: Eukaryota > Viridiplantae > Streptophyta > Magnoliopsida > Brassicales > Brassicaceae > Crucihimalaya > Crucihimalaya himalaica. The sequence continues at coordinate 1,890,312 of SMJT01000025.1, read as the reverse complement.
CAGTGAACCATCAGGTATTCCCATAAACAATCAAAATATTTACTTAACAAATCTCTATTCTCCTCCTCCTCCTCCTCTATATATTATTTTTTCTCCCCCAGATTTTGAATGGAAATAAAAACACAACTCAATCTCTGACTTTGATTGTTGTAAAAGGAGTATATTAAAAAAAAAAAAAAACCTCCCACAACAAAAATGGTGGGTAGATTTGGATAAAGAAATAAATTCTTTTTCTTTTCTTTTTTTTTTCAGAAGCAAAAACAAAAGAAGTCCTACATCAAACCCTAGATCAAAAACCCACAAATGTTTTCAACTATTAGCCAATCTTTAAGTAATAATAATGAACCAAGAAACAGATCCAATACCAACAACCCAAGAAAACTTTATCAGAATACGAAAAAAAGAAGACTTGAGACGATTCTCCTCAGATCAAACTTTAAAATCCAAGAAAGAAAGAAAAAAAAAAACGAGCAAGAGTGAAATTGAAGAACAAGAAAGGAAAGTGAAAAAAAAGGAGGAAAAATTAAAGACTGGGCAAAATGAGAATCAAAAGGAGAAAGAGAAGAAGTACAGAGAAGGTTCCTTTACTACCGGACTTAGCTCGCATCTCGATAACACTTTGAGAGCTTTCTTTCTTTCTTTCTTTCTTTCTTCTTCACTAATAAAAAAAAAGAAGTAATTTTTATTGCTTCATCTTCATCTTTCTTCTGTAAATTTTTGAGCTTTAATATTACAACATACAGCTATGGCAAAGATTTCTAGAGAGAAGCGATTCCTTATACTGCTCCGCCATTAACTGTTCACTCCTTTTTCTCTCTCCTCTGTTCCCTTCCCCTTTTTTAATTTCTTTCTTTTATTATAATTCTTCCCCTTTTTTCTTTTAAAAAAATAAATTAAATTTTAGGTTGATAGATAATTTTTGTTTTCCTAATGAAAAATAAAAGAATAAAAACATGACAAAGACCTTAAAGTCGTTTTTTCATCTTATAATTTGACAGGATAGTGACTCCGTCTTCAAGCTTCCGTTTTCAATTGGTCACATTCTTCAACGGCGTTTTCCTTTTTTTTTTCTTTTTTTTTGAACTTTTATATATATATATATATATATATACCTTTTTGGTTGAACTTTATTAAATTAAATTACTCTTTTAATAAAATAATTTTTTTTTTATATATATATTCACATTTCTTTTATTATTCTCCTGCACGCCAAAATTCTTTTTTTTTTCACTTTATCTTGATACACATTTTTCCAACAGCAGATATAACCTATTTATTGGTTTTTTATGAGTATATTACTATTAAATATAGAAGATTCTCATAATAATAATTCCTAAAACATTAAATCCACAACAAACATGTGAATCTGATCTTAAATGGAAAACATTAATAAGTCAAATTTAACATAATTATTATACTATTTATATATAAATAAAAAAATAACGTATTTATGTACGGTAATGAAAAAAAATTATTGAGATTATGAGAATAGAATAACAATAATGAATACGGGACACTTATTATTAGGAAACATACACAAATAATTGGAGAATGAGAAGATAACTATGATCTAATTATAATGGCTTGTGAAGGAAGATGTAAACTGTAATCAGAGTAATTTTGTATACTTACTTTGACTAGGTTATGTGTTAAAACACTCCATTGATAGGTTAATTAGCAGCGTTTGATTAGTTATGTGTATGATTAATAATTAGTTAACAGCTTAAAACAGTTGTCCGTTAGTGGTGGAGTTAATACGGTAAGGTGTATTCTTTACTTTTAGGTATCGATTAATTCTCTCCGTGTAAGGCCTATAAGAGAAAAATGAAATAAAATAAACATTATCCATTAATTAAATTATTATAATTTAAATATAAGCAAAAAAATTAAAATACAAAAGAGAGTTACATTTTATTGTCACGCGCTTTTGTCGTGAACGTATAAAACACGCCCCGTTGACAAAAAGGCGATACGAGTAAAGTAGAACCATCCGTTAATCACTTTGTTAGGCCTCCTTTAAAGTCTTAAACCTAATTTATATTTCCATCCCTTTTTCCTATTCATATATACATAATCATAATGTAATGTTTGACTACAAAAAAATAATAATATAACATAATTTATTTAGGACACAAATATTTATTTTAGTATATGTTTAACAAACAAAATTCCAACAAAAAAACTTGACTATTGTGACTGCAACATTTTTATTTATTCAATTAGATAATGATGAAATATGTAAAATTTAAGAAGACCTTAGAGGAGGCCTAATAAATTTAAATACCAAACTATATATTAAATTGTAAATTTAAAAAATTGATTATTTTTATTTATAATTTCTTATTCAAACAATAGAACAATACTGTTTTGACAAAATGATAAGTTGTATATTAAAACATATTTTATAATTTATAAGGTGGGTGAGAAGACACCATCTCGTTTTCGTTTTAGGTTCCTTTTTTTAATTTCTCTTTTTAAAACTTTTCTATACTTTATATTATAAGAATGATTATATTGTTGGCTTGAACTTTATATGGTCGACTAGATAAGGTCATTAGCTTGGTAATCGCTGAGAAGGTTGTGATTTTTGCACTGGTCTTATGCTTGTACTTTTACAATGTATGTAGCGAGTTCACGTAGTTTATGACATTTTTAAAAGAAAAATTGAAGATAAAATTGGATCATATAAATATGATTTTGTTTGGCATTAAATATTATTTTTAAAGATTGATGAATAACTTACCACAAAGTATAATTTAGTTTAGCCAAATTTTGTAGGGTTATACTGTAGATATTTTAAATTTGAATGAATATCACTTAATATTAGTCATTTGGATCGGTTCTAAAAGTGTATGGATCTGATTCTAGAAAGGCTCGACAACTATATGGGTAAGACCACATTCCACAGTCTTAAATTGATAACACTAGATTGTGTGATTACATCACCTGGTAGTCTGGTACAAGAAACATTTCAGAATACCAAAATTTTCATTATTCCTGGAGTCAGTTGTCAATCTCTGATCATGATACAATATGTAAACTTTTTTACATGTTATGATGATTACTAAGAAATTCTCACACTTCAAAATTTTCACACCAACATATGTGTAACCCTTACATTTTTAATGGTTTGATCTCTCATTTGCACTTGCTACAAAATGATTATGATCAAGTCAAATTTTTAGAGATTTTGTTCAAATGGTTTAAAATATATGTAAATCAAATATAATTATAGACTCGAACCCTCTTTGGTCCATTGAATGATGTGAGATTTGATCCCAAGAAATCATGCATTTAAATGAAGGCAAATTCTGTTGTTTTTACAGATTCTAGATCATTCTAGTAATTACTATCTCTGGTTTTACAAAGAATGTCATTCAAAGTTTTTGAACATATATTAAGAAAACAATTAAATTTTTCATTTTATTTTTTTATTAATTAATTATATGATATTTTTATTGGTTGATATATTAAAATAGTAAAAATAAAATTAAAAAATTTACCAAACAATTGTACATTCAAAACGATATTTTTTTGTAAAAGAGAATATATAGAATAATTCTGGTAATTTTTTTTATATATCAAAATATCTGTCTAATTGTCGCAAAAAAAAAGTATTATAAGTATACACTTTCGGTTTGACCGTAGTTTCGAAGTTAATGTCTGAAATGGACCTCTAAAATTGATGGATATTTTCGTGGGTATTTGATAAAGTCTGCGTCAAATTCAGTGTGCAATTGGACCCACCTTGTGGTTACCTCTCCAACTCCCTTCATCATATTATCTTAAATTCTTAATTAATCTTGTACTATATATACTATTTATTTACAAACCGTGCATCATCATTATGTATAAACCAAATTGCTTACAGTGCATAAGGTGATGCATATGTTACAAAAATATGGTTTATTTCATTTCGTTTGTGGGAGGTAGGTGACTCTTATCTGTAAGGGCAAAATTATGTTTACATTCTATGACTAATCGAAAAGCCTATTCTCACTTGAAAAATAAGATTAAAAGCTTTAATGGCGTGTATATATTTATGTAAGATGCAACCCTAATTGAGAAGTTCACAAAATTTCAAAGACATGTCTTTTATTTAGAAAAATTGAAAATTTTCTAGTTTTAATGGGCTGCCATTGTGATATTTCCTAATGAGAACCATTCCTTTTCTTAGCACTACTATAAATTTATTGGCAACATGGTTATAGAAAATAAAAATGAGGCGTGATCTCATGTGATGTTATATTCCACTAGTGCATTGTGCACGAGAGAGAACCGGTCCGACAAAACCCATTACTATTTTTTCTCTTATCCCCAAGTTCAATGTACATCCAAGGTTAATTAATTATCTTTGAGTTTATTAAATTTTATAATAATATTTTAACTTCAGTATAACCATCACCACTACACCATTGTAATTGTGTAGTCTCAAAAACATCTCCACGTATAAAAACATTAAAGGATCTATTTGTGTTCAGTTTGGACGAGAGAACTTTGTAGTTATTTATTCACCATTATCCTTCTTATAAATCATGAACTTGCAGATTTTTGAATATTTATAATTTAATGGCTACCATTTCCCACACCATATGTGCTTGTTTTAGTCCATTTAACAATGATTATTTTTAATTCATGTGTCTCACCGTGCATTTCAATTTCTAACAATGATTATTCTAGTGAAGAAACTTTATAAAGAAAATAAATATCAATTCCAACGGTCATAAACTACAAGGTTCTTATATAAAAATACTGATAATTTTCTAAAATAATAAGATTTGACAAATCGACAAGCTCTACGTGGAATCTCGTCACTTTGTTGACATCCATTCTAATTTAATTTAGTTTATATGGATAGATATGTTACATCATACATGGTATCATTGTAATATATAGATACTTTAACCATAATATATTCCCAATTGCTCTGATATAATTCTCATCTCGTCCGTTCCGATAAATGCAAAATGAATGTTGACAACGAAAAATAAAATAGTTTTTCTCAAATCTGAAATTAAAATATATAAAATGGTATGGCACTGGATCGTGTCACGCATTTTAACAGTAGACGTGAATGTAAAGAATGGGATAATTATAAGTTCACACCAAATTTCACCCCGTGCATGCTTTTTGTCTATGTATGCATAAGCAAATAAATATTTTAAGTTCCAACTGGTGACATTCACTACAAAAAAAAAGGTTAGATAGAATCAATTAAATTGTATCAATAAATTAAATGATATTATTTTAAATTAGTTATCAATAAATGATATAAATATATATTACTTAATATTAATTAAATTAATTGATGTTATAATTAGTTTGTCTGGCATCACTTCCTTAAAATTGATTTAATTTTTATTAATTTGTATCACTTTAACAAAATTGATATAAACTATACATTTACATCACTTAGAAAATTGATGTATCTATTATTTTTTGTTAACATTACTTATAAAATGATAAAAACATTTATATCAATAAAAAATGATGTTAATTAATATCAATCAATATAATTGATACAAACTCTAATTAATTGCTAGAATTACTCGTATATGTTGCTAGAATTACTCGTACTCGTATACAAACTCTAATTAATTGTTAGAATTATTAAATTAAATCACACTATTGACTTTTGATTCACTCGAAAAATAAAAATAAATTAAATAAGATAATTGAATTGAAAATAATAAAAAATTCTCATTGGCTAATCTACAGAAACAAAGACTGCCCTTTGTTTTATCCTTCACCGTTGATAAGTTCAATCAAACGGTCAAAATCTTCTCTCTTTTTCTCTCCTCTCTCTTCTCTTCAATGTCTGTTTCTCCTCTCTCTCAATTTTGCTTCGTGAACTCTTGAACTTTTTTGTCTCCTTCTCTTCTTTCTTTTCTTTTTCTCCCTCTTTTTCTCTTCTTCTCTTTGATTGATCAATGAATCCTACACTCCAATTGCAGGTTCTTCACTGATTCATATTTCAGGTAGGGACAGAGATTTGAGGTACGATCTGATTGATCTGAATTCAAATATCTAGTCTTTCCAACATATCTTTATTAGAGTATGAAGATAGATCTCGCAAAATCTAATGATTATATTTGTAAATTAGGGTTCATTAAGCGAATCTAAAAAATTAGTGTCAACGATGAGGACATATACGAAAATTATCAACAATGAAGAATACGATGACGGTGGATGTGGTGGTGGAGGTGTAGGACCACCGTTGAAAATGCTTTCTCTAATGATTTCTACGCGACATGTGAAACAGGCGCTGGAGAAGCTATAGATCTGAAAACTTCCGCCGGAGAGGCAGAATATCAGTTTTATTTATTTTAATGTATTTTTAAAAACATTTTAATTTCATTTTGTTTTAAGGATCTGTACATATACGTAAACACTGTATTTAATTCTAGTTAAATAATTTAGTTTTATTAATATTATTCGAATAAATAAAAAACTATTTCATAATTTTGAATTCAATTTTCGTAAATAATATAATTAATGAAAATAATTAAATTAAATGTTTTTATTAAATTCATAGGAAAATTGTAGAAAACTATTTGTTGAAATTAATAAATTGGTTGAATTAATAACTATTTTAACATCAATTATTTAAAAATGATAGAAATAATTGACATCGATTATTAAAACCGTCATAAATACAAACATCAATTACACAAAATGATGTAAGTGGTTGCATCATTTTTTGTTAATTGACGCATACTGACATCGATTATAACAATCGATACAAATATTATAATTAATTACATCGGTTTTTAACGAAGTGGTGTAAAAAAATTTTACATCATTTTTAAGTAATACAAAAATTAAAAATAAATGATGTTAAACAACTTTTTTTTTGTAGTGATTGCATAATCACATCATGAAAACTCGCAAAATAAAAATTTATAGAATAAAAATTCGTAGAATGAAATTATTTGAGAAATATGTGGATTGGATACATTTTGCGTGATGACGCAATATACACTACCAATATATATATTCAGATTCAATAAAAATAATGTTTTAAATAATTTTAATATATTTTAAGTAATATTTGATATAAAAATGCATAGAAATATTAAAGGTATATTAAAAATTGTTAAAAGGCTGTAAAAGATTTAAATATTATTCAAAATGGTCTATTATCATTAGAAACAATTATATTCTTATTTTTACAAATTTTGTGGGCAAACTATATAGAAGTTTAATGCTTAACCCCTTATCATGAAATACGTAACTATATACCCACTAATTTGAATAATGAGTTTTTATTTGTATTCTTTTAGACGAAATTCAGATACTGCGTTTTTGCATTTTATTACTAAGCAGATTTTTTTTATTGGCAAGCTTTTTTCATATTCGCATTTTAAAAACATCATTCTGCTATTATGCATGCCATCAATTAGAGCCTAAATGAACAGCTTTGTAATTTAAACATTTTATAAGGATTTTTGAAAAATAAAATAAAAGATAATGATGAAACCACGAAATGGATGGTAAAAATTGAACATTGGGCTTACATCTTTTACTTTTATGAAAATAGGAACGGCGAGGAAACTAATAAAACTAACAGAATTGAAATTGGAATTGGAATTGAGAAAACGAAGGAGAAAAAAAAGTCATTTCTTGGAAAATATATCGATTGGCAAAACAGTACGTAGCTATAGGCCCAGCCCCTAATCCTGTAATCAATATAATCCAAATGTTGAAATTATATTAAATCTATTTATTTGAAAAGACTACGTAGTGCTGTCAAAAAAAAAAAAAAAGACTATGAAGTCACAAAATAAATAAAATGCGTGTTGCACACACATATCATTTATTATAAACGGAAAATGAAATGAAAATGGGACAATTTTCTAAGCAACTGATATAGTTTTCTTCTATGGCACTCAATATTTATTCTCAAGTCAATTAAAGCTGTTATGTTCGTTCGTGTTCAGAAAAAACAGACGGTCCAACACGACGAGTCTATGTTTTGACCCAACACTTCATTTTCAATTCAAATGGAGCAGCACATTACCTACTCGTTTGTATAATTATTTGTGTATATTTCCAGACAAAGGAACACAAGTAAAGAGTGATGTATTGATTACATGAATCCAACGAAATCGAAACAGCAAAATGAATCTTCAATGCACTTGTTATAGATATTGGGCTTAGTTTGGGCATTAGCTTGAAGGCCCAATAGTTATTAATATTTTTCTTGTTGGTGTAATTTAGCTTGTTTTGATGCACTTGATCAAGATGTATACAGAACCAACTATGTATAATTTGTAGTCTAATAAAACTATAAAAACTAAAAACATTTGTCAAAGAGAATGATGTATTCAGTCATCTTTTCAATATGCTTTTGATTTAAACCCTTTTCACTAAATTTATTTTTACCATTTTACTGAAAAGTTAATCATCGCATAGGTAAATGATACAGTATATATATTGTATATTGCCCCGTGACGATAATTAAACCGGTTAACAGGAGATGTACACCATTAAGCATGAATTTGAATTTAAAATTTACTGTCCATTGAAATAAATGTGATAGATAGACCATGTTGAAAATATTAAAGGTCATTTAATACAAAATTTAAATAAGAAGAAAGTTTTTAGTTAGATTTATATATAATACAATTAATGGGTTTTAATATGACGTGGAATTTTCATGGAAAGCTTGCGCAAATGGTAGGTAGAGAAAACTTGGAAGTCTCCAACAACAAGGTTTGGTGGAAACTGCGGATGAGATTAATTAGTAATTTTTTTTTTTACATCTATTAACTAGTAAATATCTCTTTTTGTAAATTACTTCCTTTATAAGTAAGTATATATGGTTGAAAAGTTAATCTGAATCAGCATGAGTTAGAGAGAGATTGTGTTTTCGTTAAATAAACCTAATTTATGTTCGTTACTAACACATTCAAATGAATAAATAAAAAATAAAACACGCACGCACGTAAATCAAACAAAACACAGACAACATACCGAAGAAAAAGGATCACAGAACCACATGAATTAACTCATCTCAGAATTATTGAAGTTCATCATTGTACTATCACTAACGGCACTACAGTAACATTCCAAATAAAGCTAAAATATGGTACATGATTCTCAAAACGAAATAAAACTCTTTACCATACACGATAAAAAAAAATCAGAGAGTATGATTATTTTAAAACGCGTATACGCAAAATCTGTTACTTTCATAAAACAATGATAATGTTCATCAGTAGCTATGTTATACCAAGTAAAAGTTAGATATCAATATTCATTGGTTAAACATATATATTTGGTTTATTTCGGATTTCATATAGTGACTTAAATTTTTCAGACAAATATATGAATTGTCAACATAGGAAATCTAGTTATAACTACGCACATGGGAGGTGCCGATTCTTTACTTTTTAACATTAGCGTTGGTAGGTACGATACATGGTGTTACGTATAAAGTGTGTGTGTATATATATATGCATAACGCACGCACGAAAGCATGTACACGTACGAGATACCCGTGAGTCAATAGACCAAAGAGTTCGAGTGATTGGGTGACACGTGCGAGGTTCTCCACTCCAGATGTTTCATCAAGTTTTGTCGTAATCCTTCTACTATTAACTCATCGTTAGTTGCGTGGATTCTCCTCCTCCAATATTTTACATCTTCTTCTATAAGTAGCTAGGGTTCCTTCTTCATGATAATATCTAACCAAAATATATGGTGGACATCAGAAGATGGAGATGAAGAGTTATTGGATTCGATGCTAGGCTTCTCAAAGTGAGCAATCTTATGTGTTCTCATCTTTGTTTCGTTGTCTGTTCGACCTTGGCCTCGATCTAAACCTTAATTCTACAATTTCTTAACCCTTATCTTTTATGCCCTTCTTGCTTCCTTTCTATGATCTTATCATTAAATACTACATGGTATCATATTGTGATTGATCATGCGGAAACGATGAAACTTTTAGTTTCTGAGGATTCTTTTGTAGTTTAACACTGTCTATATATAGCACACACATACTCACACAATAAATATTTCGTTTATTTGTACATGCTTAAGTCTTTATGTTCGCATACATACGGATTTTATTTCTTATGCATAAAACTTTAGATTATTATAGGCATGCAGATTTCTGATGATATGAAAAAAAAAATTGTATATTTACATGAAACACCTAACGATATATAAAAAAATTCATGTAACTGATGAATAGTAGTTGGTTGAGCATATATTTGCTTATGGGTATATACGTTTATAGAACATGATAACGTATATATTGACGTGAGAGAGTTCCATATAGCTAGGCAAATACTTATTTGAATCGGCACAACGCAAAACTATGAGCAACTACCTATCCATGATTTCATATCGTGCGTATCATAATGACATGGAAAAAGTAGCCATACTTTTATATTATACGAATTTAAGTAAACATGTTTATATTGTTTCTAATTTATCTGAAGATGGGATTTCTCAAAACTCTTACACAGAACAAAAGTACAGCATATTAAGAGTCGTTACTTCATAAGGAGTGAAAGTTTGCATTTAGTGTTTATTTTGTCCGTAGAGCTAAGTTATTTGTGATTTAAATAAAAGTATTGATGGTAAAGCCAAAGCCAAGGTCGAGCAGAGAACGAAGAGAAGATGGAACCAGATCGGGATTGCTCCTTTGACAAGTGTTTGCACTGAATTCAACAACTTTGCTGGGCGTAGTTATATACATGTAATTATATATGTGCATGGTTCGATGAAGTGGAATACTTAGATAAATTTAGTAATAAAGAAAAATAAAATAAAAGAAGAGGATCGGAAGATCGAGGCATATGGACCTCAAACACTACCAACCCCCAAAAACCTAAAACCAAACCAAACTCACATCTCTTTGTTTGTCTCTTTGTCTACTACTCTCTAAAACCCCGTCGGATAGGTGCGTCTTCGACGCGTGATTCATGTCTTCCCACCGTTCCTTTAATTTACATTGTTTTTTAATTTCTTTAGTTAAATTTTATGTGTCATGACTTTTTTTATTTTGTATTTTAATTAGCTCGATTTGCATAATTTTTTTTATGATGAATCTCAACGGGGTAGGTTCAAGAACTCCCCGCCTTGTCCTTTTTGGAAGATTGTATGTAAGCAGATCATCTCAATGAATAAAATAAAACAGCATTTCTAGATCATAACTCTTCCAAATAATTATTACGTGAAGTTATACAATGAGAACTATCCGGTAGTCTATCAGAATTCTTGAGTAGATTCAATAAAACAACGCCAAAGCCGAAAATCTAAAGAAGAAAAAAAAAAAAAAGGGACAACTAAAGAAGAATAAAGCGATGCCAAGAAGATTGTAATTTTCCCAATATATTAGTATGTTGTTGTTAATGTTTCCGATAGTTTCGACGTTTTATTTTATTATCTAACTACCACATCTTTCTCCCTTTTCATGAATCATGAATGCAAGGCAAAAGTAGTTGATGAATAGCATATATAAACGTTGGAAAAAAAAGAATAGCATATATTAACATTACCGATCGAGAGGGAACAACATCTTAATGTAGCTCCAAATATGTGCATATGCCAAGAAAGCTGAAACCAAGTTTCCCGTGTTTCACATTTCACATGCGTTACATACATATAAAATACTCTACACTATAGAAATATTAATTCGAAAGAAGTTTTATCGGGTAGACATGAAACACATATCGATAATTCAAAATCACTAGTCATAATAAGGGTTCGATACATAGCATAAAAATTATGAATGGTATATATATGCTAGGTGTTGATTGAGTCATTGAAATACAATAGAATTAAAGTGAAATCTGTTTTGCAGTGTATGAAAATAATTTTTTTTTTAACTTTTTATATATTTAATAGTTGAATAAGAGAGTGAACTATCTTATTCAAGTAATAAATATAGTGAAGTATCTTTTTCAAATATTAAATATAGTACATTCTTGAACAACATATATATAAATATATATATATATATTTTCAAACTCCCAAAGTGACACTAGCTTCGTGATTAAACTTTGGTGGTTTAACACTTTCACTTTAATAGATCAAGGTGATCAAACTGCTAACATAATATTCAAAAGTGGCTTCGATTTGTGGATCCACAATATTTAAAAGATTTTTTGAACGGAATAGTTAACTCCGTAATAACGTGATTTAACATAATAAAACGTGATTGCAAACTCTACTTTAATAAAGCGTGATTACGGAGTAACTATTGCGTTAACGAATTCAAAAAAATTGCTAAATATTGTGGACTTAAGCTACTTTTGGATATTATGTTAGTAGTTTGGTCAAGTATTTGTGTGGAAATACTAAACCACTAAAGAAATGGTATCACTTTTGGGATTTATTTTAGGATTTTCCTAATATATATATATGTAGTGAAGCTGAAAGAAAAGCTACCATGGTTTCCTTTCCATTTAATGGAAAATATAAAATGAAGGCATATGTAACTTACATCAATGGAGTTCCAAACCAAGCTCAAAAGCTGCAATTCTTAACGATTTTGAATTTTTACCTTTCCACGTGATTCCTATTCATTCAACATTCATCAAAAATTAATTTGTTAACGCTTTTGTATATGTATTTGGAATATGATTCTGTTGTATAATATGAATGTGTTAAATATATAACTAAATCAATGTCACTAATATATCAAAAAAAATTCGTACTTTTAAAAATTATTTAGTAGAATCTTGTTAATTTAAATGTTTTTGCTATTCGACTACTTTGCTATTTACCTAATTCTTAAATTTTATAGACTTCCAACTTAAGAGTAGATTAATCCATCTATTTTACATAATAGTCAAATCTCTTTATTTTTAAGATATGTGATCTATATGCATCTTTGAGATAATAGATTTTCTCGTCATTACTCTCGACAAAGTCTATCACACTCTCTTAAAATAATGTTTTTAAGCTAACTCTACGGAATTAAACGTTTCTTTGAACCATTAATTAGTGAAATAATCAAAATAGTTTTTGGACCGGATTAGTGGACAACATGTGTACGAGCTCTAATAATATACTAAGTTTCATCAATTTTCAATTCAAAACCATTTTGCAAAGTAAATTGATTTATTTTCTTTTCATATTAGTTAAAAAAATTTCTATATTTCCGATACGGAATATTTCTCTACAATAATATATCACTCAAGCCCATGATAAATCTAATTTTTGACTGGAAATATGATTCTAATGCATGCATGTATAAGTCAAAACATTCGTTATATTTGAATGCTTTGGAGAGGTGAGCGATGTTTTGTAGAAAAAGGTGGTCAATAATACAAAACGAAAGAGAGGTAAAAGATGAAAAAAAAAAAGAGTACTGGTTTACAAAAGATTGCAGCTACCAATGTGTTTATACGTCAGCTTCAACTACCAAAACCCCTTCTCTGATGAAGTTAGGTAGGTTGCGTCCGTCAAGGCCCATTAGCCCAACTATACGCATTATACACTTTTAATAATACTTTGGTACATTTTTAGGTGGCAGCAAATGGAGAGATATTACATTAATATTTTTCATTTGAATTTGAATATTACAGTAATCTTTTTTCGTTACATTATTATTTTATTTTTGGATGCAAAGAAGACAAAATGACTAAAAATGTTGAAGAGAGTCCAATTCATTTTTTTTCTTTGACATCAAGTCCAATTCATTTAGATGCCATATTTTTCACGAAAACTACTAGAGTATTTTCGTAAATAGGACTTTAAACACACACAAAAATTAACAACAAGTTTTGTAATTAATGGTTGAAATATGTTTTGTTTATGTAACTTTTTAGATATAATCATATAACTATTAAAGTAGCAAAGAGATAGATTTGAAAGTGTTATAAGAAAAAGATCTTTGTGTTATTCGCTGCGTTTTTTTTCTGTGTCTGCCTTCACAAGTAAAAAGTATTTCCCATTTCATTATTTAAATCGACGTGTCATGTCAAGATCATGAACGTGACCGTCCATATGATCGTAGCCGCCCAATGTAAAAATATCTAAAGATTGTGTCATTGTGTGGATAATATCTTCTTTGTTACTATATTCCGGAACTTTCTTGAGACAAGATATTTTTAAAAACCCGAAAACTTCTAGAACTTCTTTTGTAAGAATCTAGTTCCATATAACCGCCATAGGAACTCAACTCCTGTTTTATATAAACATCAAAAGAACTTACAACTAATCATCTCTTCAAGAGTGTAATGCTTTGAGATTACATATTTATATATAAAACCAATGGAAGGTGGCATTAAGCAAACGTCGTCGTATTACGAGATTCTTGGCGTTGCCGTTGATTCTTCGGCGGAGCAGATACGGCGGGCATATCACAAGCTTGCTATGAAATGGCATCCTGATCGGTGGACGAAAGATCCTTTTAAATCTGGGGAAGCTAAACGAAGGTTTCAGCAGATTCAAGAAGCTTATTCTGGTAAAGATCTGTCAGACTTTGTTTTGACTTTTCTTGGTTGTTGTTGTCCGACTGACTGACGTTGTATTGGAAACATTTTGGGATGTTTTAGTGTTATCGGATCAGAGGAAACGAAGTCTTTATGATGCTGGACTTTATGATTCTGGAGAAGATGAGGTATGATTACTTCAGTTGCGATTTTGAAGATAGTTATAAATTGTTTTTCATTACAAAAACCTGATTTGTTTTTGTTTTTGTTTTTGCTATGAAGGGATACTTTGATTTTGTTCAAGAAATGGTTTCACTCATGGCTCAGACTAGAAGAGAGGTAAAGTTTTGTTTTGTTTTTTAATCCTAAATTCGCCGATCTGTCATAGTTTCTTCTCACACACGTTAACGGTACTGTGATAATGTTGGCGTGCAGGAAAAACAATACAGCTTGGAAGAGCTACAGACGATGGTCGATGACATGGTCTATGAGTTCCAATCAGAACCTTTGTTCCAGAACCCATCAATGGAAATGAATTTCGACCTAAGCCAACCAGTTGATTGGTGTTCACAGATGTCTCTACCGCTCTCAAGCTTTGACTTCTATCCGCAGAGCAGCTACTAAACTAGATCTATATGGGGAAGCAACCTGAATCTCTCATGATTTACATTTCTTGGAGACTCGAACTTGTGACTAGTGAAGGATCACAGTCCCGGGTTTTTTCAGCTGATGTACAGCTATGGCTTCGAAAACTCAACACTTCTGTGACTTCTGATACAAGAAATAGGATCTGTTCTAGGGTTTTCTCGTTTTGTTGTTTGGATAAATAGACCTGGAAATTTTGCTAGGGGAAGAATGTTACGTTTAAGAAGCATAGGTTTGTAATTGCGTTTTCCTAATGCTTCTGTACTGTAGCAATTTTTTTTTTTTTGGTTGATATACCAAAACAATGTCATCTGGGAAAAAATCTTAGACCAAAACTAAGGAAGAAGCAAATCAAGCAATGGCAAACAGACATATAGCCCAACCATCGTTTCCAGTTTAACCTTAATATGGGCCCAAGTACTTACTCCGGCCAATTGAGTCGGTCGATGTATTTTCTTTACATTAAATAATAGCATTATAAAGTTTTTTAATTTGTTAGAATTACATATCCGTAGTAAATCTTAGTACCAGTATGCGTTGCGTAGTCGGTGGCCGTAAGCTACGACAAAATTTAATTTAATTATTAGTCAACGCCTTCATTTATTCTCATTTGCATGTGCAATGGTAACCAAAATTAAAGAAACAAGCTATGGTATAACACTATACACTATACAGTATAGAGACGGTGTTCTGTAGCCTTTCCCAAATTATTATTCCTCAACTATACTATAAGCCATAACGTTTCGTTTTTTTTATATAATAACAATGAAGGATTATCATATGTATCTTAAGATTTCTCTAATTGTGCAACATGACGACGTCGACTTCCATTAGTGATAGTGAATTGTGATGAACAAAAGCTACACTATTCTTCTAACTTCTTTGTTTATTTTGTATTTGTTATTTAGTGTTTTAGAACAAAAACAAAAATGTGGAGACCCATGTGTTGAATTCTAATTAAATCTACAATACTTATATGTTTGTTTTCCGATTTTTTTTTTCTTTTTTTGGGAAATCGATATGGCTTAATGGATTTACGAGAGGAACCACTAAAGTTGATCAGGTATGTTAAATTACTGCATTCGACCAACTCCAAGTTATATTTTTTAATCGCAGACTTCGCCTACTTTTCATAATTTTATTAGAAAAGGTGTCCAATTCACGCTTTAGCAACGATGTTTACACCAGTGGTGTGACACCACATAGTGATGTATACATTCATATACGCTTTACTTTTAAACCAGATTACGATCAATCTGCTATCAATCATTGTGTCATTATTCTTATTACTGGTAGCAAATAATTGGAAAACTAGGTATATTTTATTTTTGAGTGGACGACGGTGTATTAAAAGTCTAATAATTCCACTATTGTTAAGTTTAATTATTGTTTCGAGCAACACGATCATATGTTATATGGTCCATGTGGGACCCCTTAATTCAAGCTCCAACTCACATGTAAAAGCCAATTTCACAAATAAAATGCATTCTTCTTCTTCTATTTTTATTATTGCATGTTGTAAAGTATTTTTGTATCTTATAAATAGGTTAACAAAAAGAAATTAAGACAGAAATATATAATTTTGAAGAAGTATATCAGTCCCATGCACCCTCTTACCAAACCACCTCACCAAATTTTCAACTCTTTTCTTACGTCTAACCAGATGATCATATAACAACTCTCAGCATGCCGGAGAAAGCTCACCGTACAAAGGCTCTCGTGGCCACTATCCTCACGGCGATGGCATTTCTCGCGTTTCCAGTGATCATAAACGCCTCAGATTCTTCAACCAATAGAAAACTCGAAGAGGATCCAATAAAATGTACACCTTGTCTCCAAAATATCCCTCCTCCATCACCTCCACCACCATCTCCAGCTTGTCCTCCACCGCCACGGCCTCCTTCGCCACCGAAGAAGTCTTATTGCCCGCCACCTCCGTCTACTTACATATACATGACGGGTCCACCCGGTGAGTTGTATCCCATTGATCAGCAGTTTGGAGCGGCTGCTGGTAAAAGCTTCACGGCGGTGAGGATCTCAGGCCTGATTGCATTTGGAGTTATGAGTTTCTTGATTAAGATGAACTAATGATGTTTTGTTGTTATCGTTTCATAGTTTCGTTTTCTCGTAACGGATGGGTTGTATGTTATTATGTTGTTCATATATAACTCTTAATAATTTCTTATCCGATAAACTATTGATTGTGCCTGAGTTTTCTTTCATCATATTCGTTGTACCAAAACATATGGTGAATTTTGATGATTTAAATTATTTTTAATGTGTTTGCAGATCATAGGAAATGTACATATATGTTCACTCTTTTACTTGATTTCGGTTGATTCTCGAGTGGCGATGATTTTTTAAAAAATCAATATTCTTTAAATAAATGTTACAACTGCAAGAATTAGAAAGAGTAATTTATATAAAATTCTGGCTAGGAGGAAAGTCAAGTTAATTAGATGAGACGTTGTAAAAGAGTATTTACATTGATAAAAGAGTTCAAGAAAAAGTCAAAAACCATATTTTCTTGGGTCAACATCAAAACACTAAACTAATAAAAGCTGAGGTCACTGAAATAAGAGGGTTCAAGTTAGACCTATGAGAGTGAGAAAACTACCTTTCACCAAAACATAGGTCTAAAGAACCAACCTTAGACGTGACATGTGTAATTTAATTTCCTTAACTACAACACTAATTGTTCTTTATTTTTAATTTTGGCATTATGCTAATTGTTCTTTCTATTTTTTTTTTTTACGTCTGCTAATTGTTCTTTGTATTGTAGTTTTCAGTATTTTGTATATAAAGTCGTTCAAAAATTTGGAGTTAATCGTTAATATTATCTATGATAACTTTACGAAATGTTTGATTAGAGGATTAATATATTGAACTAAACGAGAAAACATTATACTGCATGTTTCTGTATTATATGATCCACGGTTCGTAAACTATCTTTTGTCTCTATAACAATTTTTTTTTTTTTAAAGTGGCTTCACTTGTATTTGACATGCAATTCTGTTTTTCATCTATCTTTACTCGGAAAATTTTACTATGAAAAAAAGAGAAAAACAAGAGTCCAATTTTGTATAATCTGATAGCGGGAAATAATAGAGGAAATCACAGCCTGGACCTATTTGTAAGCTTTTATCATCTAGCTAGTGATTGCATGGAAGCTCCCTTCTCTTTGGCTATGCACATATAGATAATATATATGACATGGCTTTTTCACGCTGGGGGGAAAATATTCCTGTGGTTTTTAATTAATTTTTATAGGGTTGTTCATAATTTGGAGCAGTGATAATTGTTTAAAAATTTAGATAATTGTTTAAGTAATTCTGGTTTCGGACAGACCTAAAAAGTTCCAAGCGGTGGCCTATTTGCTTAAAGGACAAAAGTCACAAAACCATACAGCCAAGTATCATAATTTACAAGACAACAAGTGTATCGTAGCCACAGCCCACAAGACACGTTCAATCTCATTGACCTTGTTTAGTCATCATTATTCAAAATTCTCATCACTAGTCGTTTGTCTTAACTCACATAAATCAATTCACGATAAGACAATTAAAACAATTTTATTTTAAAAAGCCAATCACTTAAAATAATAATTTCGACTCAGACTCGATAAGACTGAAAGTCTCCAACTTCTCTTTTTTCTCTTACGCAAACATAATATTATATTGTTTACCATTAAACAAATCTTTCACAAAAAAAATGGTCAAGAGTAAACGTTACGGTCACCTCGTAAGTCTATTGTTCGTGTTTTCTCTTGTTAACTTCCCCTTCATAGCCATGTCCGAGACGCCATGTCCGTATCCTTGTTACCCACCACCAATAGCCGGTACTGGCTCCACTCAACCGGCCGGTTATTATCCTCAACCGACCGGTTACTATCCTCCCCCATCGTCTGGTAATGTACCGAATTACCCTTCTCCGCCTTATTATGGGGGTAGTTCCGGCGGCGGATATTACGGTCCTCCACCGCCGGATCCTATCTTGCCTTACTTCCCGTTCTACTTCAGAAAACCTCCACATCAGACAGATCAGTCATCATCTTCCGTAAAATCAACGGTCAACATTGTAACAGTTCTTGCGGTACTATGTTTTTATCTTTCCTAGTAACCTTTTGATTATGGGATAGTTGTAAATTTCTATAGTTGAAACTTTTATGTTACACTATATAAGAGTATATGCTCCAGTTTGTGTAAATTGTGGCCATGCATTTTCCAAAACGAAGAATAAATTGAAACATTTGTTCAGTTCTTTTTTTAATAATCTCTTCTTATATTTGTCAATCTTTCTATAAGAATTACGAGTAGAAAAAAACATAGTTGAGTAAATTATAGTCTCCAGTGTATAAACAGTATTTAGTGCAAGCAAAGTTGGATTAGTTCCTCCTTCATGAAATGATTAAATTCTGCAACTCTTTGGTTGAGTGAAGCTAACCCAAAAGTTGAATAACTCTGTTTCATGAAAAAACTCTTCACAGCTTGAGAAACAAGAGTATAGAAACGTTATTAATTAAAGTTATATCTGAACTGAACGAACATTATTATTTAGCATAAATTAAGATTAACGACAACAGAAATGAAAACGAACAATATATCCCAATAAGATATAGTATTAGTCGAGAGACAGCATTATTATTTAAGCATAAATAAAGATTAACGACAATAGAAATGAAAACGAAGAATCCCAATAAGTCGACCTGAGAGAGTACTGAATAACCAACCAGTGGACCAACTCGTTACTCTTCACATAAGCCAAGTACTATCAACATGATTGAAGAAGGTTAGAAAAACTGGATATTTACCAACCATTCCTTCAATCTCAAATCGTCTCAGATTTCTTGTGACTGTATCGTAATACAACACAAAGAGTTGTCCCTCAGACCAACTCATTGGTGCGAAAGCAAGTTCTCCTGTTCCAATGGTACCTTTGAAATAAAACTTCTTGTTATCAACAGTTTCTTCCCAATGAGGCATCTCAATGTGGTTTCTCCACCAATTTTCAGATTCTTCGTCCCAAACCCACATGTCGAAAACTCCATTGCCATTGCGATTCAATCTATCCCTAATTCCATAGTGAAAGACAGAGTCGTTCACCAAGGCGATATTCGCATTGTATTTCACCAATCTCCAATCATAGGTAATTTTAACGTCCTTAGGCAAATCAATGACAGTAAAAACTTCAGACCTCACGTCGAACCTCATTACCAGAGATTTGCCACTATTAGAATGAGCTCCATAGTATAAAAAACCTCCTTTACATAGTTCTTTAGTAACTGGTGAATGATCATGCTCAGTCTCACATGTGATCAGTCTCCAAGATGGTTCTTCACCCGATCCCACCGTGTATACATGATATTCATTGGTTACTTCTGATCGAATACGTGTTATACATAACACCTTGAATACATTACTAACTCCATCGTATCCGAAAACAGTCATCATGGATGCATTGTCAGGCCTTTGGATCTGCGGTAAAGTCAGAAGCGTTTTCGTACCCGGATTGCAAATTACATTCTTATTCTCATGCGTTCCTTGAAATAAGATCAAACCTCGGATGGGTTGAGAAAAACTATAAAATGGTGCTTCGTAGATACTTATCTTTTGTTGACCAGACGACAACAACATTGTTTCATCCTCTTGATAAACAGAGTGAAACAACGTTTCGGCTCTGTAACTGTCTGGGAAGAATCCTATTTCAGTGACGACGAACAACACTCGAGGCCTTGTCATCGAGCTGCGCAAGTAATGATCTTTGAATTCTTCTGAGCGGATTAAGTGGATTAAAGATGCCCATTTTGTTGAGACGCAGATACATTGCACCAATGATTTCAGAGGCAACTGTAATAGTATATCCATTTGTAGTTCTTGAGGAAGTGCTTCCAAACTTGATTTCTCCATTTTTTGGTTCATCTCTACTGTATTTTGTGTTCCAGACAAAATCACACATGTGATCTATTTAAAGGATAATCTCACAATTTGTTACCAAAGTTGTGCGTAGGTTACTTTAGTTTAACTTGTTGAGTAAGTTGTAAATTTAATCTTTAATTTTATTTTATTTAGTTTCATGCTTACATCTCAAAACGAAAGACGAAATTTCAGTTCCACACGTTAAGAATTTACTCAAATTATTGGCCAATTAACATAGAGATTATTGGACACCAAGCATGAAAGTGACAGATTCTCTTTCAGCAAACAATGTTTAGTGGTTCAATTCTTTAATACAATTGTTACACGTCAAAATATTGATGGTAAAATTCACATTAATTATTTGTAACTATATGAGAAAATATGTCACACGTCAAAGTTTGCTACTATTTAGGGCAAATTATTAGCAGAAGGAATAAATACTAAATGCAAGGAAGAAAAAAAAAATGTGTCAAACGTCGAAAGGTTTTTTTTATCATCGTACGCATCTATAATCTAGTCATCAATCCACAAAATCAATTCAAATATAGAACATGTTATAACTTTTTCAAAGTGTTCAGTTTTCACTTAGTTGGTTCTTTTGTACACAATTGTTGAAAGGTAGGTTTCACGTATACGCATTAAAAAGTAAAACTTACTGGTGAATTCTATATTTACATTATTTTTTATCCGGTTACTTGTCGAGGATTGTTTAAAGTAAGATAATGTAATGTTATTATCATGTATGTTCAGAGTGTGATTATTGGTTAAAGTACTTAGCAGAGTTACACATTTCAGTTTAAGAGAACGCTAAACAAAAGTAGAGGATGATGATTGATCGCAATAGAAAGCGATACGGCCAACCGCAGATTTCAAACCGCCACTTATCCGTTTAGTTGCGGCTCCTTCAAATCCTAATCTTTAGCCGCACTTTTTTCTATTACTGACCATTACCTTTACCATTTTAGCTTCTTCAAAACCGTGTTTGTAAGAAACTCTTGTGACCACCCG
This sequence comes from Crucihimalaya himalaica, assembly GCA_004349715.1. Classification (NCBI taxonomy): domain Eukaryota; kingdom Viridiplantae; phylum Streptophyta; class Magnoliopsida; order Brassicales; family Brassicaceae; genus Crucihimalaya; species Crucihimalaya himalaica. Next base: position 1,868,351 of record SMJT01000025.1, on the reverse strand, counting down.
GTTTGTAATTGAGGCTGAGGTCGTGGGTCGTGATCTTGATGGTGCTACTTTAGATGGCTCGGTCTGAAAATATTTAGAGAAAGCAAGTTTAGAGTATTTAGTTGATGGCTGCTGCTTGCTTGATGTTTGGAATAATATAATTATAGTACTTGTGACCAATTGTGACATAAGAGGTCTAACTACAAGTAGACTAGTCGATGGACACTTGGGAGATTCCTTATATTTGTTCAGACAAAGCTCGCAATTGTAGATACCTTGTTACGAGACACCGGTCTAGTACCGGTGTTGTAGAATGAAGGCATTGGTGTTGCCTTAAAGTTGAGGCTTTTCCTGAACTGTTTCATCTCAGCTTCTGCCTTTTGCTGCATCCGAAATGTTGATCCAATCCAGTTAGCTACTTTTGAAATGACATGTGTAAATTTTCAAAGAGACATGGAGATGATGATGATGATACCTGTGCTTTGGCCTGAACTTGGTTTGTTTCTGTTTTCTTAGCATGTATTTTCTCCTCCAGTTTCATATAGAACTGAATTGAAAACAAAAATTCATAAGGTACTCAGAAGCAACAAAGGGATACAATGCTATATATTGAAGAGAAAGAAGACCTCTTTTCTCTTCTCAGCTCGTTCGCTACATTTGAAACGGAAACTAGTAGAACCTGTACTCATCTCCAGCTTAGCAGAAGTGGTACTAGTCTTGCACCTGCAAGTGAAACCATTAGATTGTTTAAGTCAATTACCTCAAAAAACTATAGTGGTCTTAGTATTTGAACCTGTTTGTAACCATAGGAGTTCGAGTCTCGGTTTTCTTCAATGTTTGAGGTTGAGACTCAACGGTTTTCTTCGGTCTTAATTCCTTTTGGCTATCACAAAATCAATCGGTCTTAAGTAAAGAGAAAGATGAACAGAGTTACAGAATTTCTCTATGGAAAGTAAAGTAGAATTTGTACCTCTTGGCATCTACATTGGATCTAGAATTAGATTTTAAAGAAGAACCCTTTGTCTTCATGGAAGTAGCTTTTGACGTAACATCATGTCTTTTTGTAGAAGCTTTAGTCACACGCACATCATGAGGAATAATAGGTTTCGCGTTCTCCCCCGACTTCGAACCAGATGCAGAGGAGGGTGTTTCCATAACATCAGATGGCTATGAATAGACCAAGAAACACATTAAGTATTTCTGAATATGTCACAATGCAAAAACCAACAAGGTATACTCTCACCTTTTTTGGAACATGTTCATGGAGTCTCGATCCTGTTTCTTCAACTGAAGGAGAATCTTGAATCTCAATCTCTTTTGGCATATCAGGAGGTCCAAGAACCTTACACTCAACTGGAACATCAAGAGTCCTGTTGTCACCACCGCCTTCTTCTTCATTTAGCTCAATCACTTCATCTGAATTCACAAGAATCTCATCATAGCTCATACAATGTTCACTTTCCTCATCATACTCACATTGAATCTTTCCTTGACCACAATTCTCTTGTTCATGGCTGTAGTTACAAACACTATTTGATTGACTTGTGTTCTCCGAGAAACTCCCGTCAGATCGATAATCCTCGAAACTTTCAGTTGCATAAACAGCATCATCATCCGGTTCACCACCTGTTTGATGAACTCCCCAAGTTTGAGAAGCCGGAAATCGGATTCCTTTCTTCTTGAAATGAGCCTCAAAATGTGCTTTCATCTCAGTAACAGAGCCAGGTTTAGAGCACTTGTCAACTTCTTCAAGATACCTATTATGAGAAAAGGATGACCTCTTCTCCCATGATAAACCCTCTTTCTCGAATCTTCCAAACGATATCGATCCAGAGTGGATAGAACTTCCCTGAAATTTGGATTCATAAACCAAATAAGAACAATCCTAAAATACATACATACATACAATGCCTTGTCTAGGTTCATTTGAGCTATCTACAATAAAATAAAATCATAATATACTGATTTGTAATATTATAGGAAGTCTAAATCACAAAGTTTCTTCCCTTCTACCTAAAAAATCGATCACCAACTCACATAATCAAGTGTTAAAACCAAACATGATAGACAAACCATTCAACCTCTCGTGTGACAACAAGAATTTCAATACCATGCATTTCTCTAACAAAGAGCTCAAACACCTAACATTAAACTATATACATAAACCAAATTGTGAAAAATAAAATGTGGTCCTCTTATTTTTCCATTTACATAGTAGCCTAAAGCAATTGACTTTTATTCCAAGACATGACGCACTACTCTGCATAGATGCTGCTTATGCGGTTAATTTAGCAAACTCCCGTAGAATTTAAGGCAATCTTGATTGATCTTTAAGAGAAGATACACAAGTTACTAAGATTCGGCAAGAACAATGGATTCTATACAAAAAATAGTAACAAGAAAGAACAGGGTAGTGTAGAAGAAATAATAAGTAAAAGTGTGACATTATAGTAGAAGAAGTTACCTGAAAACTAAGGCTAAACGGCTCATGATGAATCTCGCCTGCCATAATTGATCTTAAGGAGAAGTGTAAAGCTTTGAAAAAATAGAAATATAAGAAGAGAAGAGAATCTAGATTGATGAGAGTGGGAGACGAAAGGGTGGTGAAAGAATCATGTCATGTGCTTTTTTCTTCTTTTTTTTTGTCTTCTTCTTGTCAGAGGATGCTCACGTTCTCCGTTATTAATCCCGTTTATTTAGGGTTATCAACGGTCCAGATTATAAATTTTAGACGGCGGTTTACTGTTTTGACGTCAGATGTGGATCGAAAAAACTCGAAAGTGGCAGGGTTGGGTTACGCCACGTCGTAAACTTCATAATGGACTCAGGCCCACTTCCGTATAATATGAAACTTTTCTCGAGCCCATAAAGATTAAAGCGTTACGTGATTCTCTTCATCGTTAACCTAGTTCAGTTTCTTTTTTTCTTCTTCGTGTTCTGCTTTTGGTTTCGAAGTTTTTGTCTCACGCCATCCCCGGTAAGCTTCTCAATTTTCTTGTTTTGTTTTTCGGGTGGATTCATTAAGCTTTAAGTTACATTTTTGTTTGTTTCAGGATTTTAACTTTTTGTTTGATGAATATTGAATTATGCTTTAGGTTTTGCTTATTATTCTTTGTTAAAGAAGCTATCACATTATTTTGGTTCTTTGTTATGAAAGCAAATGGTTATATTCATGTAGAATTTGAATTTGATATTAGTGTTTAGTTACAGATCTTGAATCACAGTTAAGTTGATGAAGTTGCTTCCCAATTAGGGCTACTTTATCTTTTAACACACATTGGCTATCACTAATCTAATGCTGGTAAATCTTGTTGTGGTGTATGTCTATACTTTTTTAGGTAGAACAAACTGTATACATTAAGGATATGATCAAAGATGCCAAAGGGTCAGTGGAAACTGTAGAACAATGGTCAGGAGCTATTGATTTTGAACAGCAAGTGATACTATCAGTGAAAGCTGCAAACTTCTTGATGTCTACCCCTGAGGGCACAATTTTATTCTCTAAGCCTTGCTTTTCAAGAGAAATAGTCCATGGGAGCAGAAATGTGCAACGGTAAAATTGATGTGCAAAGTGAAGAAATCAAAGCAGAACAAATTTTGGAAGTAACGAAAGAGAGTATGTGTTGCAGATATGCGTGTTAATATCAGTTGTGGATTTGCAGTATTTGAGTTTGAGTTTGAGTTATGGTAATATGGTTTCAGGAGCCTAAAAGATTTGAACAAGGAGATAGCGAGGCCGAATGGACCGAAAGGTAAACGATCAAGGACATGGAAAATGAATTTTTGCTTTATTCAAGTTAGCTTTATTACTTGTGATCGTAGAGATTATACTGAGAACTCGAGATGAGTTTTTTAATTCTTGTATATGTCATCTCAAAAAGTGAGCACTCTCATGGTTTCAATGTTTTAAAAATGCAAGAATTGCTTTATCTGAGGAAAAAAAAAAGGTTAAAGAAGCAAGGTATGTCAGGAATCTGAAGCAACATTGCAAGTAACACACTACATTCTAGTATAAGCATCTAATTCAAGTAAACGGTAGTAATCAGGGCATTCCTTTAGAAATGGAACTTTTGAAATGCTTATGTTCGAATCAAGGAGGTGAAAGAAAATATCGAATTAGAGTACCATATATTGCCTCCAGAGAACTGTGCCATTTTATGGAGAAAGTTAAATCAACATAAGAGGAGAAACCAGTGATTAAAATGGCCAGGTTAATGTTCATAGAAATGCTGCGATTGCGGGTGAAATTGAACGATAAATTCATTCTAAATCGTATAATAATCTCTGACGCATGAACTCTTTCATCAGTCTCTGTAGGAACGAAAGGTTTTATGTGTCTATATTGTTAAAGCATACGACAATGTTGACTCCAATTTCTTGGAGAATGCCATGTGAAATGATACTTGGATCCAATGGAGTATGAAGTGTATAACCTCGATAACCAATTCTGGTTTACAGAATTGATGCTTATATAAAGTAAATGTTCCACAAAGGGTTCTTGACAAGTTTACTTACGATGAGGAGTTTACGACAAAGTGTTAGCTCTTATTATGTCTGTTTAAATGTTTTTGCTAAGATGTTTTTACACCTAAGAAGGTTTTTATAGAGCTTACATGATATGAATTCAGTTTTGAAAAAAGAATATAACATTACATTAAAATATATATAAAATCGTTGAGTATATTGAAAAACAGAAGTGAAGGGAACCAGAGATAACGTGATGAAAATTAAAAAGTAGCCAAAGAACATGAAGCACAACAACAAGTACACAAAACCAAACTAATGCCGGGATACACTTGTATTTGCCTTAACATTCCTTTGTCTTTTCCTTTTAAACTATACACTTCTTTCTCATTCCTTTCTAATTGTCTTTTTAAAGACCAAAAAACTCTCTTATTTTGTGTGACAAGAGAAATGATAACATGTATTGTCGATATTTTCGAAAGTGTGTTGAGAATTAACCAAACGAAACAATAATGCAAGAAGAATATATTGTCGCTAATGCAAGAAGAATATATCTTAATGTGATTAATAGGGAAATAAAACTTATATTAACAATAGAGAAAAAAAGTTTAAGCTAAATAAATTCCAATAAATTATATTATTCAATTTATTTATGGCTACTGAAAATGAAAAAGAAGAATATGGATCGAGTTGGAGTTGGCATGGGTGTATTGAGGGAGTGTGAATGGTCCCCAGACGCAAAGCTTCCTTTGTCTTGATACTCCGACCGGTGTCCGTGGTTCGGTCGACACCCACCTTCACCTGTCCTTCTCTCTCTCTCTCTCTCAATCTATTCAAGTTTACTTTTCTCTTTAATTTTGCTTTTGTTGATTCATGAATTTTATATATTGGATTTCAATTATTATTATGGTGATAGTATGCCACGAGAATGCAGCCACGCACACGAGGACACCACCATATCCTCTCATCAAACTTTTCCCCAATCATCTTCTTTCAATTTCTCATTTACCTTATGCTCGCAAAAAACCCTTTTCGAACTTAGAGTTAGTCACATAATCTAATTATGTCAAAAAAATGGTAACCATGATGAAATTTGCTTGTAAAATTTACTTGGAGTATAATTTATATATCAACCACTATATATACATCTCATATTCATAACACAAGTAATAGAATATTTGCTCCATAAGACAATGAAAAAAATCGCTACTTCAGAATAACAAGATTGTTTTATTTCAATTGACTATGAAGACACTAGATAAATTTTTTAATATGTTATTTTCTACGTCGACATCTCATTTATCAAATAAATATATTATACTATTTTACTCGTGTCATCTAAATATTGTATAACGCGTTATGTTCTCTGTCTCATGCTATTTTTCTATGTAGAAATTTATTTAATCAAATTGAGTTATAGACATGTGGTCTATCATCTTAGGATTCTATATTATTGTTTAACACATTGAATAGTACGTAATACATTTATTTGCAAGAATATTAAATGAATATATAATAAAATTTACATTCAATAAATTAACGTGTATAAATTTGACCATATTTTAAAGGTTTCTTTTTGCCATTTTAGAAAATACTAAAAAAAGAAACTTAAGAATTTGTTATTCACCTAGCTAAATCTTCATTCTTTTCACTTCATTTACATAATACACTCTAAATAATATGCACATTTTTGTAACAATAAAGAATGCACATTTATGGTAAGGGGTTGGGATGATTAGTTTCAAAAGTGTAGGACAGAGAGACTATTTGGATCTACGCTCGCAAATTGTGAACCACATATTTTCTTTCTTTTTCTTCGACAGGTATAATGTGACTCGCGATCCATTACCTTCAACATATATGGGACAACTAAGTCACAGTTGTTCTTTTCCTTCTTCTATTGGGTCCATTCTTTTGTTACTTCAATTCAATGTCTTTGCATTCAATTGGATAATACATAGCTCTTATCTATTCCACGTCCATTCTTTTCATTCTAGTTTCATTAATCATCTTCAAAGGTTTTGTTCGTTCAATGAACGGATTGTGCATTCGTGTTTTCGACGTCCCTACCCTAAGCTTTGCCCATCGTGTTGTAGGGTGGACGTTCCGGTTTTACTAAAACCGTTTACATGCATGGCCCAATTTGATCAAATCACAATGAAAGCAATGTTATAACGGGAAAAATCCAATGGAGATAAACGTAACACAAGGTGCCAGGGAAGGGAATTTGTGAGCACATGAGAGGAGTGGGCATAGATAATATTAATATATAGAGACATCCCGCGCGAGTTGAGGAGAAGCAAACAAGCAAGGATCATTCATGTTTTGAAAATTATTCACTTTTTTGCTAGTATGTGCTAGCTATTATGCACATGTGGATTTTAGCACAGGCTCGATAATAATAGATTCGTATGTTAAGCGCACTATAAGATAATTATCCAGCCCATGCGGGAGATAATATTAGTTATTTTAATTTCTTAAAATTATAGTATAAAAAAATTTGCAGATTAAAATAAATAAGTTCAAATTTTAAAATCGTTGGTTACATGCACTCAAATTTGGATTTAATACATTAAAATTTTAATTTAGCTGTAGAGATGTGTAATCTTTTGTTACAAATTTCTTCAAGATGTCGGACAATATTGAAAAATAGGATGATCTACGAAGATCAAATCGAATCATGCGACAAAAGTGAAGACATACAAAAATGTTTTGAAAATTAGTGTGGTGTTTTTCAAGATATTTCAACGTTTAAGTCGGAAGTAAAAAGATGCGAATAACAAAAAGAAATCGGGAGCTTGGATCGAAGAATTACGTGTTTTAAGTGAATGCTAACACTCGTTAAGCGTAACTGATTGACGGATGTGTCGTGTTTGGATTCGTCTAAATTGAGAGTGTTAAAATTAATCCAACCTACTGTAATGTACATAATTATAATTACGTCAAATACGTTATAACGAGATTGTTTATTTTAACTCTTAATTTTCTTACAGGTTCAATTATGTATTGTATCATTTTGTAGCAAACATTAACGGAAACGTAAAACCATTAGCGCGTTTAGTGTACATCAAATCTTTCGGAACTTGCTCCTCAAATACACATCTCTCGCACGTACTAAAAAATGACCTTGGTCCATATATATATGTTTCTTGCAGTTATACTGTTTCATTTTTTATTTCTAGCAGTTAACACATAACGATATCTATATATACATGTTCATGTTCATGTACCTCGCTCTCCCTCCAGAAAAAAAGTTTAACACAATTTTACAGGAGGTTCAATTAATCATGCATCGATTTTTGTCATGATAATCTTTTATCATCGAGACAATCCCCTTCTATGAAAATTCCAAAATACGTGACGATGTTACCGATAAATGTTTCTGATTCCATGACGAAATTTCGATAATAGCAAAAATATATACCATTGGCTAAAAACAAAGAGATTTGTGGAATATTGTATAAGTGATTAAAATGGAGGTGCACGGAGCCCATTACAGCTTTTGTGCGACGCATGTTGGTCTAATGAGACCTCTTAACTAGAGACACTTGCTAATCTTGAGAATCCAATTTAATTATAGATTAGCCGACCAGTTTTTAAGTTGTGACGGTAGATTAACTGTTTTAAGACTTCTTTCGATTTGCGTCCCCTTATGTTCCCATCCAATGCGACAACACATTCAATTGGTACTCGGAGCCCAATCAACGTTTTTCCCACTAATTACTTACTTAATCCCTGATTAGTGATTACTCTTATCGTTTTACGTCTCGATTAGGTGATCAAGTGTAGTATAAAACAGCAAGTTTCGAAACACTAGTATATTATTTCCTCAGTTGATGATCCTTGACTTTTTTTAGTTTTAGCATTTTCTTTTTTCCGTAAAGATTAATTTTTAACGTTTTTATGTACTCTATATTAACTAAGGTCAAACAAATATGAACTTTAAAAAAATATGAATGGACGATAGTATTAAATAAATTGAATTACTAGTGGTTCATACTTATTATTTGGAAATGTTTTGGCATGAAAATGGCGTATGTCTAATTTTAAAGATAACACATATAATTAGATAACAAATATTTATTAAATGCGTTAAATTCTTTTAAAATCTTTATGAAGCATACAAGTGGGGTATAAAATGATATGAAGTTGGATATATAAAATTTTCTAGTAGTTACTTGCAAAAGGGTTTTTTTTTGTGGAGAATTCGAACACGTAAATACTATTTTAAACCATATACTATTTTAAACCATATACGGTTTGTTGTACAATTTATTTGTAAGATAATTAAAAAATACAAAAATTGCCAAGAAAACAGCTATAACAATCAAAATCATAAAGCTAATGTGTTGTTTAGTGTGTGATTTAATTAAATTACACAATATAATTAAATAGCATCTTATTGAATTAATATAACATGATATTTGTTAAAATCACATGCAAAATCTAGGTTATTTTAAAAAATACATTATATAAGTAAAAAAATTTATTTATAATCTTTTATCTGTTGTTTTCGCAAATATAAAATAAATTTTATTTTGGTGCATATATATAAATTAATACCATAAGTAAGTGTTTTACCATGTGAAAGTATTCGAAGTTATATATATATATATATATATATATTTAGTATCGGAGATGGAGTGTTTTACATTCTATTAAATATTTATAATTTACAAAATGTGCAAAATATTAAAATATATTTTAATTTGAATTTTTCTGTAATATGATAGAAAATTAGATTTCAATTGTCTGAAATACAATAAACAATTAATTGTTATACTTAAGATGCACCAAACGCATGTCTAACTATATACTTAATTTAAATACTAGGATGGAAATAATCGGACCGCAAAACGAGAAAAAATGGCCGAACTCTCTATTAAACTATAATAAGAAGAGCTAAAATGGGTCATTTTCAGTCAATTTATGTTTATATCCATTGTCTACTTTGTTGACAAAGAAGAAACATACTCTACTTTATCAAAAATAAAAAGATAGAAAGAAATGAGAGAAAACAGATAAAGAAAAGAAAAGGCCACCTTTTATCAAACTTTTATATAAGCTTTTGACTTTTTAATTACCTTTCTGCCTTTTCTTGATCTTTTTTTTTTTTAAATAATTGTTCATCATCCCTACACACTACATGGACTATTAATTACATCACTACCAGCTTAAACTAATGATGAAACGAAATGCTTTCAGTGCCAAAGTGCCTAATCCATTTCTCCCACTACCACTCTCATCATTTACAACTGCAGAAAAGAATCAGTAGATATACCAAATCTAAGCAATATAAGAAGGAATAACATATATTCTTGAAATTTTTTATTAGAAACTCTTTACTTTTATAGCGTTATTTACTCATGTGACTGAGGGAAGATTCAAAATCAAAAACCACACTTTTCTTCGCTAAAAAGAAAATCTACAAAGTAATCAACTAATAGTTACCCCAAAACTAATCAAAGAACACATTAAAAACAAAAGGGACTTGTGTAAACAAAAACAAAAAAAAAAACGTTACAAAAATAATAAGTTGTCTTCTTCCTCCAATCTTTAATTTATCTTCTTTGTCTCGTTGCCCCCATGTTTTGCTCCTCCTTATCTGCGTCCCATTGTCTCACTCAAATTATCTCCCAATATTCTATATAGTGTATAAAAATATGGGAGAAGAAAGGGTTTCTTGGCTTGTAATGTAGGCATCATCATTCCTTAAATCATGCTACTCCCTAGTTTTACACTTTTACTTATATACTCTAAGCTTTTAGTTTTGTTCCATGAGAATATCTCTTGTTTCCCTTTCTTCCTTCACCCTCTACAATTGATCCTTTTTTCAGGGTTTTTTTTTGTAATCGAAAGCTTATAACCCGAGTAGAATGTAGTAAACCAGCGTGATCGGAAGCGCTATAAGCATTCCGAATATTACCCTGCACAATCATTTGGTTTGCAATGTTACATATGTGTAAAGCATAACATTAGTAATATATAGTCTAATACGAGTAATAATCATAAAATCCTCGACTTACCCTGTACTTAAAATAGCAGGATGAACATTGTACTCTTTTGCAAACACAAAGGGCACAATTCCTTGAGGTAATGCGGCCTAAAAAATCATACCAAAATATTTAGCAACAAATCACATTTTTATTGTGTTAAATATTTAAAAAATTACCTGAACTATAGCAACACGCAGTAAATCACCACGTAGTCCAATGGCTATGGCAGCAACCGCCATCACGGCCGGACCCGTGAGGAACCTAACAGCCATCGCAAACGTTGCCACGGAGTTCCCACAAGCGATTAATTTGGGTTGCAACGCCATGAACAACCCTACACAAACAGTTTAATTTTCAAAATCAGGCCATGGATATATTTTTCTATATCTAATAAAGTTCCAATCAAGTCCCATAAAAATGGGGACCATGACGACTATCAACAACACGAGACCATGTCGTCCACCATTACCATTTATCTAATAAGACACTCACACCACTGTCCCACATGTCGGATGGTCCATCCCCAAATTTTGTTTCTTAATTAAATTTATGAGGTACCTAATTTAATTCTATTATTATGTAAATGGGTTAATATGTCAACGAAATATGCAAAATTTAGAATTTTTCTGTAATAAATAACATGTTAGGTATGAATCAGATTTATTCATTTATATGTCTTAAAAACTAAAAAATGAAAAGGAATAAAACAGAGTATGAAAGAATGACTTACCCAAACTGAACATTGCCATTCCAAGACCAGCATCAGATAGAATGGAGATAGATTGCTGTATGATTTTTGGCATTGCCACGTGCCACCTTCATATTCAAAACCGGAATTTAAATTCCCTGATAACCGGCCGGTTCAACTCAAGAAAGCAAAGTAACTTTGATTTAAACTAACCGGAAAGCGACGAGAGCCCAAATAAGGCCAATGAGACTAGAGTAAGTGTTCGGGTTTCTGATGAGTTTCCTCCACACCATAATGAGTATCAGCCTTGTCATCACACTCGCCGGTGGCATGTTTTTTCGTTGACTTTCACCTCCGGCGGCGGCTCCGAGACCTGTCTTTGATTGTAGCTCCGCCGAGGAATTTGGAGCTAGTTTATTGAGACCATTCTCGGCGTCTTTGGCTCTTTCTCCTTCTTCTTTTTCAGCGAAACTAAATTGTTGTTCTTCTCCGAAATCTCCACTCGCTAGAGCTAATAGTCACCACGCAATACCGAAATGAGAAAATTTGGAATTTCTTATCAAGAAAGTTATTAATTTAAAGTAGTAACTAGTAACTAGTAACCTTTGGTCTCGGCGTTGTGAGATTGATCAGGGACTAACATACGAATCTCTTTAGCACCTTGATCAGATCTTCCACCTTGCTCGTTGTCTGGCGCTCCGCCGAAAACGTTAAGACCCGCCCGGTCTGAAACGGGTGAACCGTTGGAGCTCCATACGAACATGTGAAGCTCCTTGGCGTCATGGCTGTTTGACTTGCCGCTGGTTGGAATAGTATTGACGTCTTTTTGGTTTTTAATGACGCCTTTATTGGCGGTAGATGTGGTGGTTGAGGAGAATTCTGGATTTGGAGCTGGATAAGACCCGGCTCCTCCTCCAGGGTAATACCCGAATCTCGGGGAGGATGCCATAGCGCAGTTCTCCTCGAAGTTGGAAGGTCGAGGAGTGGGACCTCTTGAAGACTGTACAGAGTACATGTCGGCCGGACCAAAATTGGAGAGACGGCCACCGGGGAAACCCATCATCGAGTAAAAATCAGAGTGGTTGAAATTGGAGCCTCTAGGAGTTGTGCTAAGGCTGTAAATCTCAGCTCCTGTGAGATTTGACGGCCGTGGAGTCATATTTGGGCCGCAGAACGAGCGACGGGAAGCGTTGGATTTCCTCACGGTGACGTGAAGCTTCCCGTCGTCGCCAATCTCAGCGTCAGTCTCAAGAAAATCATGGCCGTCGAGCGAAACGACATCGGATTCAACTTTGAACGAAACGATGGAGGCAGCTGTCTCAGGGAACTGCTCCATGATAAGCATCTTGGCACCACGAAACTCGAAGAGAAAAAGAAGAAGCGTGTACCAGATGATACACTGGAGGACAACGACTTGGACCATGAGAGATCCTGAGTATTCACCGTACATGGCGATCAAGAGTGGAATACCCATAACCAGAGTGTTGGGAAGTGTTGAGAGGGAAAAGATTGTGATGCTCCACTCAAGACTACCGGAACGGGTGAGATTAGCCCAGAGGACTAAGAGGGACAACATGATGATTTTTTGGAGAGTGTCGGCGGCGATGAACCGGAGATTCATGGCGTAAGGATTATTGGTGGAGATGAAGTGGAAAGAGAGGAGAGGGACGGCGAAGATGGCCACGAAACGGTTGATTCCGGAGCATTGGTCGGGAGAGAAGATCTTCCACCACCGGACCGAGCCGTAAGCGAGGATCATGGCCACGTACAGAGGGATCACGGCCGTCAAGACCGTGTAGAGGTCGTGCCACGAGATCATCTTGAAATGGTAAAGTTGGAAACAAGAGAGAATAAAAAAAAAGGAGAACCGTTAAGCAACGGTGTCGAGGTAAGAAGAAGAAGAAGACGAAGTGAGAGGACTTGGGAGCAGTGTGTGTGAAGGAGTGAGCAAGTTTGGGTTTTTAGGATATAATTTAAGGAGGGATACCACTTTACACCTCTTTATACAGCAAATACGTGACCACCCAAGTTCCTTTTTACTTTTATATTTTTTTTATCGATCTTATCATAAAATAACAATATAATGTTTTCCTTAATATGTTTTAGTTTAGTTTTACTACAAAAATACCAAAATTTAGCAATGTAAGTATCATATATTTTAATAAAATATATTTAATAACATATATTCGAACTTTGAAATAACGTAAATTTTTGATAAGAATGGTTTTCAACATTTTATATAATATACTACATAGCTAAAATATAGTAATTTTGGTTCGACCACTTTGTAGATAAAAATAAACACGTTAAAATAACCAAAAGAACGTATACATAAGAATATAATTAAATCATAGTTTGCAATTTTCATTCTAGTTTATCTTTAATATAGATGGCATACATGCCATTAATTTTTCACCTTTTATGCAAATGTTTTTCATGAAGATAAAAGTAAAATGGAAAAAATAGAAACTGAGTCTGCCACAGTTTTACTTGTACAAATAGCATCTGAGTTAGATCTTAAGAAGAAGGACTACATGTGGCACTCTACTTTTGGGGATGGGCATCGCAAACATACCTTTTCTCTTCTGTCCCCTCCTCTTTGCTTTTCTTATTTTACTTTTCTTTTCTTTCACATTCTCTTACTAATCCATTTTCGTAATATGAATTAATCAATACCGATATCAAATATATATACTTATCAGCATTACCAAATCTAAATTAATATCTTAGAACCCGGGCTTATTAGGGAAAAAAAAAAGCGAAGTTCTTATATATATATAAGAATTTGGAAATTCACTTTATATTTTGTGATGTTTAAATCACTTTTTTTTATAAAAAAAATCATTATAAAAATAAGGAGACAAGATGGGCTGGAGACAAAGAAGATCCACTAAGGAATTGGATGGCTCAAATGGAATTTGGCTAATGGCGTCGAGTGTGTCTATATGTTATTGTTAGGTTTACTCATTTGTCTCGTGAAGTAGGCAACACTCAATCACTACTTAGACGACATAATTTGTAGCCTATATTCTCATCATTAAGCTACTGTCTAATTCCCCTTTAATACGTCGCTTCTGAATTATTTGTTCTGATAAGCTCAAATCTGAACTTAGTATAAAGATTATCGGAAATTGGAATATACATACATTGTAGAATAACGAAACAATGGCAACTTTGGAACTAAACATGAATTTGTTGACAACCACGGAAAACAAATCCTGATTTAATAGATGAAAGATTAATGACTTTTCTTTTCTAGTTTTCGAGAGATTGCTAGAGATTTTGTCGACTCTAATAGAATTTAGTTTTCTTAAAAATATTCAAATTAAAAGAAATATTGTGTTAAATTAGTTTCTGATACATAAGTAGTGTTTTTTTTTAATCAAATATATTGCCGATTGGTAATTGATAAACCTATCTTTAAATGGACTGATGTAGCGTTAAAACTCAAAATGAATTATTGATAGATTTGATATTATACATTTATTAATTTGATATTTGATTTTGACAATTTTAAATATCACAATATTGTATGTGCTAATATAGTTAATATATTATAGTAGAAAACACTCAGTTTTTGAGTGTTACAAATTAAAGAGCTCAATCTGGTATATGTATAAATTTAGTTAATACAGTATATCATTTAAATCACTTTTGTATGAAGAAAAAAAATATTATATTATATTTTTTATTCTTATAAACTTTTTCCCCGATATGGGTAATACTACCTTTTTAGTACACAACCAAAGTTCCACATGAGTAAATGGTTGAGACAGAGAATGTCGTGACCTTCTTGTGACTTAGTGTCGCTGTATCTTTCTGATTGCTTAAAATATTACTGGACACAACTTCTTCAAATAAGTCCAAACACGAATGATTAACTACGAATTACGCTAGATAAAATCTGCCGTCCTCACAAAACCAAATTATACACTTTATTCAACTATTTATCATAATCGAATCAACCTATTATATATTAATATTTTCATATAATTGACGTTCAATTAACCAGATAAATAATCCTAGATATCGGCACAAGATTTAGGGAACTTTTGGAAGCACTTCATTCTTCATATGTCAGCGTAACAATCTCCATTAACTACAAATATATTCCATCTCTTTAAATTTTATGTGGTATGTGTAATTGATAATTCTAGTTAGTACACAAATATGAAAGTGGTACGCAAATATGTATTCCAAAATAAAGCTAGTAGCCTAGTACACAATTAAATGTGGACTCTTTTAATTGTTAAGAAAATTAACTAATCCACATATCATCTAAAATTTAGGTTAAACTTGAATTTAATAGAGTAAAATATTATTATAAGGAAAAAGAAGTTTGGTCTAAAAAAGAAACTAAAGTACTGTATGATTTGATAAACACACTATATGCATAATAAAATTATACATGTGGTTGAATAATCAAGGTCCAAGTCAAACCTTAACATAGTTTCTCGCCTTTGATATACGGAATTGTAGGAACGATAACGAAATTTATATTAATATACGACTGATGCCTCCAATAATCTCTAAGATATATCAATCGCTACCGAACGGTGTTGGTGTAACATAGCGATCATATTAAAATTACTTTTTGATGATATGTTTTGAATGTTGACTAGATGGTGAAGCATTTTTCTTTGACACATACTAAATGGTGGACTTTGACATCCTAAATGTTGGACAATATACAATTCAGACCGAGCTTAATTGGTGTTTACTACTGGTGTTCAACTGCTTGGTTAGACTAGAGTAAGTTGTCTTTAGAATTTTGTACTATGTGAAATAATTTAGTTATCTTGTTTCATAATAGATGTCGTTTTTTCAACGGGTTTACGTACTGACCTACTTTTGCAATTCGTTACGAAGAGGTGAATTCAAACTCTCGTGTTTAAAGATCTGCAGAGATGAAATGTCACTTACATTAAAAGATCCGGACAATACCTAAATGGCTAAATATTAGAGTTTTAATTTTGTTTAACAAAATGCATATAAATTTGTACCTGTAATAGTTAGAGTCTTAGAGAGACATACTATTTAATATTGTTTAGGAAATGATCTTGTATTAACAAAAGATAAATATAAATTTTAATAATTTTCTTTAAATCTCGGTGAAATTTTTTAAATGATATTTACTTTGAAAACAGAGAGTATACATAGACATAAGTATACGGTTTATTCCTATGAGATAATTACAAGAGTTTGGCATTTATTGATACAAATCAAATGTGTGGTTAGCTTTGTTCTCTTTTCAAAACTTCTAATCGATCAATATTGATTCCAGTTCTTCAAAAGAAGTGGTACTTCGGAGCGATTTAGACAATCTTGAAAGTGAACAATGATGGCTACTGGTGACTTAAACACGTTATTAAAGAAAGTAAGATTTTCATAAACTTTTCAATTACTCACTCTTAAAGAATGAATAGTTAAGTGCAATTGATCGTCAATTATTGAATAATAATCTAGGACAAAGACTAAAAGTTCACTAGCAAGTCCAAAAAAGAGAATGACAGATGGGTGAGAGTTGTGAACATGAAATCGACATGTTATAACGTACACGATTGAATCGTCTTTGTAATCACTATGATGTTGTGATAAAAGTTTTTCCATGTATTGCATAGCATTGAAATTAAAGTGACTGGTAATACCTTTTTGTAAAAATCAATAAATATCCATGAATTTTCATATAAAATATCAATTTACAGTTTCATTCATTTTTGTATATTTATTCATATCTTTTCCTGATTATGGATACAAGACTCAGATCTTTAGTTTTCTTTTCACTTCAACAATACCAGTTTTATAAATACTATTCAAGAACAATTAACATGTTTCTCTCTTTCAACAATTGGCACAATTGGTACAAAGCCAATTGTGTGTTTTGTTTTTTTAATATTTTAAAGAGCCTTCTTTATTCATCTTTTCTTCGATGAAAAGGAGACAATTTGAGATTACAAGTTAAAGGTAAGCAATAAAAACAGATGGGGTTTGAAACATAGGTGAAGCAACCAAGTTGAGAACTTAAAACTTGATGAACCGAAACCATGTAGATAAATAGGATTCTGATAAAGAGACTAGTGAAGAAGGACACTTGTGTGTTTTGGTTAAGAGCCCTGATTTGATGATCTTATAATTTATGTTATGCAAATATGCAATTGTATGTTGCCCTTTAGTTAATATGTCTCTAACTTTTCACTTAACCACAACGGGGCACACACCTAGTTCGGGTCACCACAAATAATGAATCTCAAGACCAATGAGACGAGTCCACATGGACATTGTCAGAGAAACGCGGGATATTTGACATGCACGCATCATGTCCATAATGAAAACACGTGAGAAGCACATGGGCATGCCAGAGTCGCATAAATCTAGACATCTTCCTAATTTCAGTAATTCGAACACACATTCCTCTGTTACTCTGTCTTGTCTTCAAAATAAACTCACTTTATCATATATTTTATTTTTCTAAAATTTGCTCTATGTCCAACATACGAATCACTTCGTTACAATATCCAAAAATTAATTTTAGGATTTTGGATACATAACTCATTTAATATATTTCCTAAACGAATGAAAGAGCGACCAGTTATATATCATAATGCCTATCCAACATTCCTGTTAATATTGTGAAGATTTTCATTTCAAGTTTGCTAGAACTGGACACGGTTTTTAGTTGTTAGCCCATTGGGCTTGCTTTCAAACTATTAAATTACGAGTTGGGCTAAAAAAAACCCATCCGATTTAAATCGCGTTATTAAAGAGGGAGAGACATTTGGGTCATCCACTCCGTATATATTTTTTGTAAGTAATATAAACTGAAAAACTGATTTTGAATATCTAGAACTAGGGAGCCATCCCGCACCATGTGTAAGGAAAAAATATTAAGAGATGATGACATTTTAAGGGTAGTAAATGTGATATCTCACGTTTTCAAATTTGTTTTATTACTGACTATTCATCCGTAATTGATAAAAGATTAAGAAATTTTAGCAATTGTTTATTGATTCAAATTTTTGTGTGTTATGTTCAGTTTTAGTATAACAAATGTTCAAAATTCTTCATATATAGTATTATTCTTATTTAATATTTTTACATGTTATTATCTTGACATTTTTAAATCTACTATACATTACAATTATCTCCACACAATAGTTTATATTTCTTAAATTTTTAATATATTTTATTTGTTCATTATATCAAATATATATATATATATATCAGATGATTTTTTAAAAACATTATATCACAATATTATAATTTTCGTATTTTGTTTTGGTGGAAATATAAATTTTTATTTTTTAAAAAAATTTCATAATCCTTATATAATTATCGTACAATAAATTTAAAATATATTAAAAAAGCAAAATATATATGATATAATAAACTTTATCTCAACCAAGGAAAATGAATGTTCAATATATTAACAAAAATATTTTTAAAAACTTTTATAGTAACTTAAAAAAATTAAAATCTAAACCTCAAATTTTATCTTGTAGAAAGAAATATAAGTAAGAATATATCTTTTCATTTATGTTAATTTTATTTTTCATAATATAATCAAAATTTTTTAAAATATTCTTTTATAGTAATTTAAAATTTACTCAATCTTTTAAAAGAATTTGAAAGAGTAATTCTACTTTTTTGAATTTGGAATTATTTTTTAAAACCATTATAATTTTTAAATAGTAATTCAATTTTTAAATTTTAAAGAATTTTAAAACTTTTAAAGAGTAATTATTTTCTCTTAATACTGTATATTCCATTTTTTTTAAAAACAATTATAATAATATGATATTTATTTGTTTTTAATATTTGATTTAAAGAAAAATATTTAAATAGATAAATTGATTAAGGACAAAGTTGAAAAGGTAGTAGTGGAATATAACACTTTTGTTTCTGAAAAGTTGTATTGTTGAATAAAGTTTATATAAAGCTGAATATTAACTTAATTTGAATTTTGATTAATTCGAAAATTTTAAAGAATCTTTCATATATATCGTAATATTTTTAAAATATAAAATAGAAATTAAAAAAAAAAATTTAATAGTTAAAATACATATAATCTCCACATCATATAAGTTTTTAATAAAAATTTAAAGTAACAAAAATAAGCAAACTTTATCTCCACAAAATTATAAGAAAATTATCTAAGTAGTTTTTTTGGTTATTTTTTAATTTTTATTAGTAGTATAAAATTTTTGATTTTTAATTTTTAGAGTAATTTAATTTTTTTTTAAAATTAAGGTATATTTTTTCTCTTAATTTATTCAAATATTTAAAATTATTTATTTATAGTAATACTTTTACTCGAATATTTCTCATTTTTTCAATTTTATAGTAATTTTTCTCTATAATTTTAAATTTTACTTTATTATTTTAAATTTAGTTTCTTTTTCTTATAACTAAATGACAAAAAATTTAGGGCGAATTGCTAAAAATAAACCCAAGATTGAGTTTGAATGCAAAACTAGACCCCAAATTGAAACAAATGCAAAACTAGACCTTTGGGGTATGAAAATAACATTAACCCCCTTATTTGCAAACAAAAAAATAGAAACCGCAATTACAGTTCTAACCTCCGCGCGAAGTAGACTTCTTGAACGAAGTCTCACAGTAGACTTCGTAGACTTTTTTGAACGAAGTCTCACAGTAGACTTCGTAGACTTCTTGAACGAAGTCTCACAGTAGACTTCGTTCATGACATCCATGAAGTCTGAACCGTAATTAAACCTTAGATTTATATTAGGAAAATAATAAAAAATATTTTCAATGAAATTTCTTCTAAAGAAAATAAGATTATCTAAAATATGAACTTTATAAATTAAAATTTCCGAAACTTTCATAAATTTTAAGCATGTAAGGTTGATTATGTTATAAAATACCATAAACAGTCGTAGACTTCGACGATGAAGTCTGAACCGTAATTAAATGTGAAATTTTAATTAAAAAATAAAAAAAAATATTTCGATCAAAATTTTTTAAAGATAAATTATTTTAAATCAAATCGAATAGGTTTAAATAAAAAAATTCATAAAACTAAGCCATTTGATGTAAACCATGTGAGGCATATAGGTTAGAGGTTACCAATGGGTAAGAATTCATGCATATATCTTTAGGGTTAGACTTAGATTGATATGTTTTTGATATAAAATGGCGATCCTTCGTATAGTTGTTAGATTTTGAACATATTATACTATTTTGATGTCAAATGTTAGTATTTGCTTAACAAAAGTGAATTAAACGTTTGAAATTAGAGTTTAGGGGTTACAGACTTCTCAGTTTCGGGTGAAGTCTCACGGCAGACTCGCATGTGAAGTCTGTAAGATTTGTTATCGTAGACTTCTTTGTAGAAGTCTGATGAAATTCAAATGAATCTAAAATTTTGAAATGGTTCGCAAAAATTTATGGGGAAAATTTACATTTACTAAACAAGATTAAAACTGAAATTGCAATAGTTAATCTGGGTACAAAAATTAAAAATTTCCATCGCTCTTTTTCTTCTTCGACTTCGAATCACCAAACGTCGCCGGAAATCTCTAAACGCCGACACTCTTTCTCCTCTTTCGCCGTAAGTTATCGATATATTCTTTCTTCATCTTTCTCCTCTTTCTCCTCTCTCGCTGGAAAACTCTCTAATCCCATCTTTTATTTGATTCGCAGATCTGGGAAATCGCAACCGTTTATTCATATCTTCAAAGCTATTCTGTTTCCGTCTTCGCATATCAGATGAGTAGCACGGTCGTGGAAGAGAGCATGCTTCTAGATGACGATGAAGATGAAGACGAAGATGAAGATCCAGATAAGATAAAGATCCCGAGAAGATGAAGAAGAAGAATAAGATGAAACTCACACTACTAATCCAGACCTGAGATGCCAATGCAAAATTTTGTCAACCTGGTGAAGAAGTTCTTCACCAGGTCGACAAAATTTTGCATTGACATCTCAAGGTCTGGGTTAGTAAGTGTGAGTTTCATCTGATTCTTCTCTTTTCATCTTCATCGGGCTCTTCTTCTTCATATTAGACAACAAAACACAAATATTTATTTTTAATTTCTTTTGAAATGGATTGGAACTTTATTTCTTAAGTTTTATGTTAATTATATTTAATTTCTCTATTATGTTTAATTATCTATTCAGAACCTTTTGATTTCTTATTATGTTGATTATCTTTAATTTCACTTATTATGTTAATTATTATTGGAACATTTTGATTTGTAAATCAAATACAAAGTTCGAAAACCACAAAAATACAAAAAGAACTGGTCATACAGAACAGCGAGAACACCTAGAGACTTCTAAAAGTAGACTTCACGAGTAGTATATACCAAGAGAGCTTCGTATTCTTACAGAACACCCAGTTAGAGATTTCTCCAACCAGTTAGACTTCCAGCACAGACCTTCCTCTGTATGTTAATTATATTAAATTTCTCTTATTATGTTAATTTTCTTTCGGAACTTTTGATTTCTTATTAGTTAATTATCTTCATTTCTCTTATTATGTTAATTATTATTGGAACCTTGATTTGTATAATCAAATACAAAGTTCGAAAACCGCAAAAATACAAAAAAGAACTGGTCTTAGAAATAGGAGAACACCTAGAACAAGTAACTCGACGAAGTCGTTCTATCCAGCTCATAGTCTGCTAGTGCCATCTCAATGAGTTCACGGTGTGGTACAAGAATCACTCAAGAAAAACATTCTCCCTCTTCTGGGATTATTCACCTCAAAATGCCACTTACAGTCTCTCATCACCCATTCTCCAAAAGACAGCAGGTACATGATCCATTTTCTGAAAGTCATTTGAAACAACACAAAGGCAAACTGTTAGTTTGTTCACGAGTAGACTTCAAAAGTGAAGTCTGTTGAAAAATAATTTATCAGAAATTCGTAAAATCGATTTAAGATAGAATATAAGACATTGAGATGTGAGAATTCATACATAAACAACAACAATAACTAATACACATGTTAAAAAATTTAAAATCTCAAAAATGCAATATTATATATGATACAAATTCATTTTTTAAAAAAGATAGTGCAAGAGACTTCTCGAACGAAGTCTACGCACAGACATCCTCTGTGAAGTCTAAATTTATAACCTAAACACCAATAAGTTCAGAAAAAAATATAAAAATAATTACGCGATTAAAATAGTTCAAATTTCTAAAACATCAAAAGCCATACGTAACAAACATGTTAGGAAAAAGAAAAAAAAACTAATTACAAATAGGCTAAAATTGCATTTTATTACTGAAATTATCATTAGAGACTCACAGGCGAAAGTCTCTTAGTAGACTTCTTTTGATGAAGTCTGCTCTGCTATCGGAAGCAGACTTCGCCTCGTGAAGCTAAATTATAACATAAACACCTAATAAGTTCAGAAAAAATATAAAAAAATAATTATGCGATTAAAATAGTTCAAATTTCTAAAACATCAAAAGCCATACGTAACACACATGTTAGGACAAGAAAAAAAAAAACTAATTACAAATAGGCTAAAATTGCATTTTTACTAAAATTATCATTAGAGACTCACATGCGAAATCTCTTAGTAGACTTTCTCCAATGAAGTCTGCTTTGCTATCTGAAGCAGACTTCGCCCCTGAAGTCTGAAGCACGGGTCTAATTTTGCAATTGACCAAATTTTGACTTTTTGAGCAGACTTCACATGCGAAGTCTGCTACACAAGGAGACTTCGTCAGAGAAGTCTATACCAGTTTGGAGTCTAGTTTTGCAATTGACCACAATTTTGACTTTTTTAGTAGACTTCATCTAGGATGTCTTTTTGGTAATAGACTTCATTTAGGAAATCTATTACGTAATTAGACTTCCTCGATGAAGTCTTTTTGCATTCAGAGACTTCTTCGGCGAAGTCTACCCATAAAGTAGGGTATAGTTTTGCAATTGACCAGAGTTTGACTTACATGAGACTTCGTATGAGAAGTCTATTTAGAAAAAGGTTACTTTTGCAATTGACCAAAAAAAATTTTATTTTAAATTCCAGAATTACCGATGGTTGTAGACTTCATACGAGAAGAATCTACCAATAGTCAATGTTTCGGAATTTTGGTCAAATGCAAAACTAACCCCTTTTTCACGCAGACTTCTCAGATGAAGTCTCGATAAAAAGTCTTTGTTCCGGTCAATTGCAAAACTAACCGCCTTTTTTCGCAGATTTCACAGAAGAAGTCTTTGTAAAAAGTCAGACTTAGCGGTCAATTGCAAAACTAGACCCCTTGTAACCAGACTTCGACGATGAAGTCAAACACCGTTTTTTGTTTTCAAAGGAAGAACTTCAGATTCATCGTGGTTCAATCGTGAATCTGAGACCTAAAAAGTCAATTGCAAAACTAATCCCCAGTTGACTATTGAGACTTCACCCATGAAGTCTGCCTTCTGGAAAATCGGAGAAAATGAAGCAAAAATTACCAAGATTCGGTTTGAGCTTGTGTTTAGCTTCTTAAACGGCCAAAAACTGATCACGCCAACAATACCCAAGCAACCCAAGCGTTATTATGCTCGAATCTTAGTAAATCGCAAGATATATGGGTGGTAAATATTGAAAACGATATTATAGAGTTAAATGGTTGAAATGAGAGAGGAGATCGACAAAAATAGAGCTTTTAACTCAGTTTTAAAGCATTAACATCACTTAATTCGGTTGTTTGAAGCATTAAGAGCTCAATTTTGTTTGGTAAGTGTGGTTGGGAACTATTGAAGACAATGGCATTTTCGTTATTACGTGAGAATCTTTGGGTTATTTTTTTTCAAACCCAGCTACCAGACTTCACAGGAGAAGTCTGCGCTAGGTATTTTTGTGAAAAAATAAGCGATGAGGGGTATTTTAAGGTATTTTGAAAAAAAAAGGAAGAGGGATCTAGTTTTGGAATTGACTTCAAATAAAGGTCTAGTTTAGCAAGAAGCCCAAAATTTTAAGTAAACCTATCTAAAGAATTTTTTCAAAAAAAAACAATTTTTTCAGATTAATTAAAAAAATTCGAATTTTTATTTATTTTCTTTTAATATATTCGGTTTTAATTTATGTTTATAGTAAATATAATTTTATTTAGATAAATATAATTTTATTTAATCTAAATGGCAAAAAATTTAAATATGTAGATTCATTAAGGATAGACTTGTAATCAACTATTCTGAGGATGAATGTGAGCATTCTGTACTTTTCTTTTAATATATAAGATTAACGTAAGATAAATACCATCTGCTTCACATATTTACATACATAAATAGAAAATTAAGGGTTCTGTGTCAAAATGTCGAATATAATTATGATTTTTTTTTATAGAAAAAAAATACTAATCACTGGACCGATTACCAGTACCACAAGAAAATCATAGGAAGAAAAACCACAGTTCTATGAAATTATAATTAAAAGAAAATTATTTGGAATGAGACATCAGGTGAATTGTAGGTGAAAATCTCCACCAGAATTGAGTATTTAAAAGCTTTTTCTAGTCCAGAAAATAAAAGCAGCCTTATTTGAGAACTTGTAGAAGTCAAATAGCAACGACGTTTTTTGATGTTTTACCAATCTCTCCTTGCACATGAAATAATACTTTAGCTGTGTTCTATCATCTTTGCTACATCATTTTTTAGTTGCTACTATCTATTATCTAGATTTTTATAAAATTTCTCCTTCCTATATATTATTTATATATAATATTCTCATTTCTTCGTCGGACACAGAATACAACATTTCTCTCTTTAAGTCAATAGTACTACTCAATCCAAACGGACACGAAAACAATATTTGTTTTTTTTTCTTTCTTTTCTTTCCGTTAAACAGGAAAATAAATAACACGAGAAAGCTATAAAACGAGGACTAAACTATTTATCGTCATTGGTGTAATAAATAATTAGCGGACTATACACAAAATCCTCCTAATCATCATCAAATCTTTGCTTTTTACCCCGAAACAGGCGTTTCAATCTTTTGACTTTTGACTTCGACCAAACCAGTCAACAGAGGCAAGAGGAAGAGGAAATAGTCATCCGGCTGCTCTGAGCTGCCCCCTCCTGAACGGCATTAGTGTCATTATCTGCTGCATCAGTCACACGTTCACACCGAGGACACATGGTTAAAGCCGAGGTCGATGATGGCTTTAGAGCTCGTAGTTCTTCAACTTCTATTTGTAGCTGTCGATTTTGCTCCTTCAACGACCCGAACCATCTCTTTAGATACTCGCATTCCATCTCCGTGTGCTTTAGCTTACTCCTATACATCAAATTTTGTTTAACCATGATATTTGGTTAATGTGGCCATGCGTACTATTTATTATATATGCTTACATCATACGTAATTTCTACTTTTTATCACTATACCAACCATATATAACCATAGGTTATATTTTATTAATTTATCTAACAAGGTTGGTATTTGAGAAATTTCTTCTTTTAGAAGACTATTCTACCGACCTTTGCATATAACTGTAAGTTTATAAACATGTGTTGTACTATGTGTTTACATGTGATACTATGATTGCTTAATTGACCCGGAATGCCCATACGTAAGAAGAAGATTATCTTGACATATATCAAATTTTTATAGACTTCTACTTCTTGTACAAATATAATACAGTAACGCTTTGTTTCAAATACAGGTTGATGAATATTTAATTATACTAAAAGCCGCCATTAGTATACCAGAAATTTAATTATAATGAATTTAAACTAAACTTTTCGTAATTACAATGAAGGATAATATACTTTGCGAAACTAAAAAAAAAATAATATTGAAATTTCTTTAGGCTCTTCATTCATCAAATTTATGGCTATGTAATGTAATAAAATTCCTTCTTTATGGACTTCATGAACTAATTACCACGCGTAACTTATATCTATATATACATGCACAAATGTACGAATATACACATTCATGTTAATTATGTCTATGTCGAATATATAGACAATACAGAGAAACCATTCACAAAAAGTGTATGTGTGTGTTTAAGTTTCATTAAAGTTATATGTATACTATATGGGACAAACATCATAATTGTGGACTGGGCAAAGATGAGCTGAAAAAATAAACACATCATTTATTGTCTCTAACTTTGTCCCTCATGTTCCCTATCGCTTTTTTCTTGTTGATGCATTTATTTCATTCTATATTTTGATTTTGAATCATGGACATTTATATATAGAAACGTAGACACAAATATAAAAGTACGGGCTTTCATGTGTCGCATAAAATGGATGATAACTATGTATGTGGGAATCAACGTGAAACACTTGGATAAAAAAGGATCACACTTCCACACTTTACTACATTTTTTCTAAACTATAATTGTAGTATATATGGTGAATTATGTTGAGAATCTAAGTTACGATCGCACACGATCTCTTTATATATAATATTCTGTCAACGCACTCTCATTAATTAATATATTCTCAACCACTAAGAATATATTTCCAAAAACCCTATATATATATATAGATAACATGCCTCGCCGTATATATAATAATAACACAATTCTATACGACTTATACTTCTTATTTTCCTCGATTTATATGTATTAGGTATATATGAATGATGCAATATATGAAGATGTAGATAGATACGTACCGAGCTCTTCGGTTTTGAAACCACACCTCAACTTGCCTTTGACTAAGCTTCAAAAAGGTGGCCAAATCTTTTTTTTGCTTCTGTGGTTTCATAATCAGCCACCCAAATTAAAACATAATCAGCCGACATGATCATCAGAAAAAAAATTAACTCTTTTCTCTTTCTTCTTCCTCTATTCAACGTTAGCAAAACATATACGGAACCATCAATTGTACAATTATATATACTTACAGGGGTTAAGGTATGACTTTGTATGAAACTTTCTTCAAGAATATGTGATTGCTCTTTGGTTAGACGGAGCTTTTTGCGCCGCCGGCCGCTGGAGTTACTATCCTCTTCGTTGACATGTTGTGTTGCACTGATCATATGATCCTCTTCCGTCTTTGGAGTTTGGTTTATGTCAAAATCTCTCATCCCGTGATGATCACCTACCAAATTATTTTAATTGGATATTTTTCAAAGACGCACTATTAAAACTATATAATATTATATGATTTAACAAATCTTTGGATATGATCTTACCAGGTGAAGGAGATGGAGAGAAGCTCGGAATTGATATTGTTAATTCTAAAGAGCTTGAATTAGGTGAGATGGCCATGGGGGAAAGATGAGGAAAAATAGAATCAATAGAATCTGATGAAGAAGATAGTGTTTTTTTCGGAAGAGAAAAAGTAAAGTTGAAGTTTTATATGATAATAGAAATGTAAGTGTGTGTTCTGTGTGTATATACACATGTGAAAGAACAAAAGAAAAAAGCGAGACAAAGGAGAAAGATTTTGTGATAAGCGTGGAATTTGGAATAAGGAATTAAGCCTACGAGAAATTTCGAAATTATGTAAAATATTTAAAGTATGAAACACGACAAAAAGATAATTAAAAAAAAAAAAGTTTCAAGCAGGTCAAATAAAGGAACAAAAATGACCAGTTGTTTGATGGAAAAAAAAAAAGAAAAAAAAAAGAAGAGAATATAATTAATCAAAGAGGTGTGTGTAAGTATGACTGGTGGATTTGGAGAGAAAGAAGGGGTTTGACTAGTGTTGTTAAGTCAAATCAGATTCGTATAATCAAATAATAATTTTTGTTTTGGAGTTTAGTAAATTCGTTCTGGTCCGTGTGTGGGACAATAACGGGTAGTCAAAGTTGTTTATGCGTTGAGCGTTACAATGAAATGCAATACTCTTAGAAATATGAGAATGGTCTGAACTGAAATGGATCTATTATAAATGCTAAAACATTATATATAGATTAATACCGTGTTAATTTTATAATAAAGTAACGAGATCTTTAATAATTGAAATTTAAATCATGTAACATCTTAAAAATATAAATAAGTTTGAATATTTAGAGGTCATATGAATTGTATGATATAGCAAAACTGTTTAATAGATATATATTAATATCACTAAAACTATTATACGCATGTTTCAGTTGTAAAGATTTAAGATTGGCTCGGCTTGACTCTCTCATTTAGGAGAATGTTATTACAAATATTTTAACCATTTTCTAAGTTTGACGATTAATTTTAATTTTCTTATGATAATATAGTTTTAAATGACATACTTCTGCACGGAATGTGTGATAATGAACTCGTTATCATTGGTTAGGATGGGCATGCATGACCAAAATATCCCAAATGTCTTATATTAACTGGTGATCTCTCCTCCAATACATCCATGTCTTTCGGCTTTTGCGTCCAAAGTGGCGTGGTTCTGGGCCCTCACTACCTGCATTTGTTTTATCTTGCCGACCTTGATCCGGTTTAATCTATGTAGTCTTTATTTTGGTTCTGATAACTAACTTCGTACCTTTTACAGTTGAACAAAATTCCTCACAAATTTGTACAAACAACTTTGTTGATTATGATAACACAATTTCGGATTTGCACACACGATTTGAATGTTATTATCTGATTATGCTTGGATTTTTAGGTTAGTATGTAAAAGCTTTGAGTTAATCAAAAAAAGCAATTTAAGGAGTTATCTCGTGTAGGAATCTTCTCCCACAAACATCTATTAAGGAATTAAGTGATAAGT
This sequence comes from Crucihimalaya himalaica, assembly GCA_004349715.1. Classification (NCBI taxonomy): domain Eukaryota; kingdom Viridiplantae; phylum Streptophyta; class Magnoliopsida; order Brassicales; family Brassicaceae; genus Crucihimalaya; species Crucihimalaya himalaica. The sequence continues at coordinate 1,839,604 of SMJT01000025.1, read as the reverse complement.
TTCAATACAACTTATCCTAATATGCCTCTTTATCTCATTTGTTTCTACCCCAATATCTCAAACAACTCCTATACATTAAATGGGTGATGTAGCGTGGGTAATCACATGCTCTTTATGAAGTGGAAACATAGCCAATAGCCAATAGTATTTTTGAGCGTTGAATGTCTCTCTTGTCTTGCTATTTATCTCTTTTTGTCTTCTTACGTAGCTATGGTTTGAACAAAAAAAAATTAAATGCTTTCACTAGTACTTCATTATGCTGAACAAGGGCTCTTAAGAGTTTTATTACCATAGTTTTGGCGAATTATTATTCAACCTCCAAGTAACAATCTTCAATGGTATCTACTACTCTTCTCCTACGAGGCATATTGTAGACATTATATGTTTATTATACAATAAGTTCTTGTCATTCCCTTCCGATAATTGTAAGATATAAAGAAGGAAAACATTTGATAGGGATTAAATTTCTTCACAAACGGTAGTCCATCTACTGGTGCGATAGTCGAATCAGCCCAAAATTTCTAGACTAGTATGAAATTTCACCTTGAAATTCAACGCAAAAGGCAGAAAAACAATTGGGTGAGCCTCAAGAAATAGAAACAAAACAAAATGCCAAACTGAGTCACATAAGAACAAATTGAGTCAAATATGATCTTAGGAGGAAAAAGGCGAATAATTAGCGATAATCGGCTTTTGTTCTTCTATCTTCATCTACCTTTAAATTATTGGATTCCCTCATGCTCAGAAAACGAAATCACTCAACAATTTTGAGTTTCTTTGATTATGAGTTTGATGTTTTAATTTATTTTTCCAATAGAACTGTTATGGTAATTAATCACATTGCGGTGATAAGAATATTCCGTAGTGTTTTTTTTTTTTTTTTGGACTCAAATATTCCATAACAATTAACCTTATTTGCTATGAAAACTTATTTGTTTTTAGTATATATATATATTCAAAAATGTAGTGGATTTTAAAATTTACTTAACTCTTTGTATACTATACAAAAGATAATAATATAACTAGTGTTTTTTTTCAACTGTAACTCTTTAATAACCGAAACAATACTTTAAAAAAAAAAAACCTATTTTGTGATGTAGCATGGATGCCTAGTACTTTGTTGAATTTGTTGCTAGTTTATAGAATCAAGTGGTTGGGGACGGCCTTGAACACTACTACGTTTTACTGTCCGAACGTTTGTGATCAAGTGGTTGGGGACGGCCTTGAACACTACTACGTTATAGATTTGATCCTTCTGCCATGCGAAACTAAGTCACTTTTTTTTTAGACGCTTACATGAATATGTGCCCTTGCTTTCGGCTCATTTGAAAATCCAGAGAGGGGCCTATCCGTGGTTGCCTTTCCTCAAGAGATTAGTCCAGGAACAATCCATAGGTTTGGAATCTACACCTGAGTTATCCAAAAAAAAAAAGTTATTAATTATATCTACTTAACAAATATAGTCAATGTTTGGGTTGGTTTCTTCATAATATTAAATCCATATTATTTCTTCCATCCAAATTTCAAAAAATCTCAATAATTAGATCCTTTACATAGACACAATTGGTTCAGGAGGGAACTTGAGAAACGAATATAACAACGCTTAGTAATTCAAATTGATAAAAGTTTGACCAGGAAGTCTAAGAAGCTTAAACTTGAAAACTTCATTTCCTAGGGGTCCTTTCTCGTTTTCGTACTGCTGAACCAAATACAATCCTGCATAAACATATTGTTTTTTTCTTTGGCCCATCCTCTTCCTGCCAATTATCACTCTCACCTTTTTTTTTGCTCTCATGCTGTTAGCTAAAGCGAGGTTATTCCGTGTCATTTTTTGGTCTTCTGCTGCTTTCCGACTCTTTGTCTTCAGATAATCTCCTTCCCCACAGTAGATCACCACATCAGATTTGTATATATCGTTGTAAGCAGCACCTTCCGATATTACAACGCTTGTAGCTATGTTCAAGCCTTCCTGTTTCATGTAGTCGATCCCCCCTGACATGTTGAAGTGGAGACCGATAATGCTGAGTTGTGCTTTGTATTTAAATACATCACCAACTTCAATTCCAGGGACTATACCAACCCTCTTTTCATCATTAACTTGTAACATGTCTTTTATGAGTATATCTCGTGTATAACGATCTGGTTGACTCATGCCACGACATGTTGCCTCTTCAAACACCATTTCGAAAAGGCACAACGCGTTGAGAACCTTCTCACGAGGGGTAAGCATGTCAAGACTCCAGTTATGCTGCATTAGTGGGCGGAGTCTAGACTGATTTTTCTGTCTTTCATCTCTCTGTTTCTCGACATGCAAAAGCTTCACTTGTGTTGAATTTGATTGTCGTTTCTTTTTGCTCTGAGATGCAATTAGTTTGCTAGATTCCTCCCAACTTAGATGTTTAATTTTACTTCCATTAGATGGAGGAGACCTCCTCTTGGCTGAAGAACACAATCCACTCCCAAAATTACCATTAGCTGCAACATTGGAAGCCAAACCCAGCTTTCTTCAAAAGACACTTAAATGTTTCATCTTCTTTACGCCTTTGGTAATTCAACTCACATTTGTTACCTTCAGAACCCATCAGATTCTGTCTTGTATCACTTGTGACTGCAACCGTTAGAGCAACATTACGAGTCACACTTCTCTGTCCCATCAGGCTCTTTCCTGTCTCAACAGTTAATTCATTACAACCAATCCCATTTCTCTGATCCATCAAATTATGCTCTGTCACACTTGTGCCTGCAACAATTACATAGACATTTAAAAGACAAAAATAAGCAATCACAATTTTATTCAATTCATGTTAAAATTTCAATTCTAAGACACCTTAAAGAAAATGCTTAATCAACACCTTAAAGAAAACGTAAAAGAAAAAATCATTTAAACCACTAAACATTTTATGATTCCAAACTCGGCATGTCTTTCTTGATACTTTTCTTAAAGATCATGCCGGAGGATATATTATATTGATGGGAGTTTTTGCGCTCTAATTTTTGTAAAAATGTTAAAGTGACAAAAAAAACCAGAAACTAATCATCTTAAATTTGACCATAATTTTCTTGTAATTCAAACCAAAATATCCAAATTGTATCTGAATTTTGTGTTATTGAACCAATTTACCTGAACAAACTGCAATTCATTAAAATTTGATATATATATATATATATTTATAAATTATATCCGAAAAATACATTTAAATAGTCTAATATATATAATCTTAACTAAAATAATAGTTATAATTTATGTATATATATATATATATATATATATTTCATATCAGATAGAGCCAAATTCGAAGTGAGACTTACTTTTGAATATCCAAAATGTTCGAATTCCAGAAAAGACCAATCGAACTATACTGAGAAAACCTGAATGCTCGTGCCTATTTATAATGGTCATTTTCTATTTTTCGTAATATCATAATGATAAAGATATATTTTTTTTGACTTTGAATAAAAGCAAATTGGTTTATGGGAGTATGATAAATTGTTTGACTACTCTTTAAAATCAAAGATATAATTTTTTTGCTTTAATTAATCGGTTTATGGGAATATAATAAACTATTTGCCTATATTTTTCGGAATTTTACAATATGCGTTGGTTGAACGAGTAATTCAGTTCTAATGTTGGGATAGTAGATCGGCCCATTGTAATTCAGTTTTAATGTTGAGATAATAGATCGACCCATTGTGATCTGCTTCTAATATTGACAAGAAAAAAGAATGGAAACTAAATATAGTTAGTAGGTAATAAAGCAATTGGTCAGATTATGACTCGAAAATAAAAACTATCCATCACTATCTCCTTAGCTTCGAAAACTCAAGAATCCTCTCGTCGACGTTTTCTTTCTTCTCTAACTTTGAAGAGAACAACACGAACTCTAATTTTTATTTTTATCCTTAACCGATTTTGAGATAATTATTTTCATCCTAAAATACTTCTTTGTCTCAAAAGATATAAAATTAAAGAGTTTATATCTTGTATCCATATAAGTATATAGTCGTGAGCCATTCATAATTGGGGGAAAAGGCATTATAATCACAAAGTTAAGGTTTATAGTTTCACTTTAGTTATTTGGAAGTTTCTTACTAACTAAATACCATTTAGTGAAGTGTCTCACAAATCCTTATCTTGCAAACCATGTAAAGTCACAAATCAACATTTTTTACTTAATTGGGAAAATATCTTTAAATGTTGGATATTCTTTTCTAAAATGGTGATGAGAGATCAAGCCTTATGAATACTCCATATGAAATCAAATTGTGAAAATTTAAATCGAGGTAAAACCATATTGTTACTGAATCATATTGGCCAACAAAAACAAAACAAAAAGAAAAAACAAAATTTTTCATATTGTCCATCATTATTATTCCTAAGGACAAAACGTAGTTATAAACTCAACATCAAACTCTTATTAACTACTTCTCCTTTTGAAGTGTTTGTAAGAATTATTTTGGGGTCACACATGCATAATTAATGTGTTAGGGTCATTATTTAAAATAGTCAAAACTTATGTGGTCAATTTGGTTTAAAATAAAAGACTATGGGGCATAAGTGTTATGGAAATTTTATGTGTGGATACATTCAGTAATTTCTAATTTGATGAAGGGCCGAATTAGAAATTATTTCTATTATAAATAGAAAGGTTATGGTCCCATGACAACCCTAATCAGAAATTCAGAAAACTCTCTGCATCCCATCAACAGAGACTTTCAGCTATTTTGGGTTCGTCGTGGAAGAGCCATTACCGAATTCAGATCATAAGCCATGGATCCAAAAGGTACGCTTCCGCTATTCTAATATTATTCAGAAACTGACATGAGATTGATTATGAAATCATAAGAAATATTAACAGTGTTAGCATGCATATTTTAATAATAACATTTCAATACATATTTTAATTCATACAAGGGTTTTACTTCATCATTTCACCCGTAAACTGTATACACTTTTCTTTGGAAATGCATTAATGTAAAAGTAGCTAAGATCACTATGATTAGAGTTGTCAATTGGTCGATCTGTTAATGAGTTACTCCGGTCTAAATCATTACGTACGGGTCATTGTCACATTCAAAAACAAAGTGGTATAAATGGGCAAAAAACAAATGTTGTTCGCAGACAAAACGGGCAAGACCACATGGATAACGAGCATATCCAAATTCTTTAAAATATAGGGTTTACTCCAAAAAAAAAGGTTTCACAATTTTTCCACAAAAAATACGGTTTTATCATTTTCGCGCTAAAATTGTTAGTACATAATTTTTCCGCCAAGACAAGGTTCCGTAATTTGTACGCAAAAGAAAATGGATGTAGAATTTTTCCGCAAAAAAAACGTGAGTCCGCTATTTTTCTTCTAAAAACGTAATTCTATAATTTTTCCGCTAAAAACGTAATTACATAATCTTCTCTCCACAGTACGGTTTCATAATTTTACATTATATAAGATTTAAAATGGGAAATCCGTGGACATGTCTATCTCGACAGTCATTTTTAGGGGTGAACGGTTTTTGAACCGTTGTCCATTATGGACCAACAAAAAAAACCTATAAAAAATGGTTTTTATGGACACGCCCAACTGGACATGGATAGACCATTTTGACAACTCTAGCTATGATCCAATGGATCATACAATTTGTGAAAAGCAAATTAAGAAAAAGGAAGTTGTATCTTAATCTAGTGTGAGCTTAAACAATATCTATTGGAAAAAAAGTAAGAGAAGGTGATGAGGATGTCAGTGGAAAGATCACTAGCCACGACCACGCTTGCCTCGTCAACTGCATCTATTTACTTTTAAGAGTTGGTTTTTACTTTGAGCAGATGCCTCCATCTCTTGAGTGCTTAGTCCCTCAACCATGAACCATTTCAGGGCTGACTTTTTTAATCTTAGTGGTGAAAATCGGTTAGTGGCTTGGGTTTTTGCTTCCAATACATCCGCAACCAGACCTGTTTCCAGAGCGTATGCAGAACTGTATAAACTTAAAAGACTGATTTTTCCAAAGTACCCAAACTTATTACATCCAATATTTTTTTCCAAGCCATAAGGGAATGCTAATAGATCTAAGGACATGATCTCTTGTCTTTCTTGGATCGACAAGATGTGCTCAAATCATCTGGAGGAAGTTTACCGGAACGTCGATGAGCCGATTATGTCAGAAATTAGAGCTGGTTTGGTTCTAGTCATTATTCTGCGTTTTGATGAGAATGGGACAAGGAGAAGGGTTACGTGTTGCACAAGTATAAAAACAAAGCTTCTTCTTCCTTGTTGGAGTATGAGATTGAGTTTGACAGAGATTGTTCATCATATGATTTCTCTTGTTGCTCAGGTCTTTGAGCTGTATTCATCTCTGATCAATAAAATGCCAGTATCGAAACCGGCCCGATCAGTTGAACAAAGCTCTTTGTCATTACGCTTATGTTCTGTTTCTTTTAGTCAAACGAGCGAGTGCGAGAGGTACACAGAGAGAATATAGAGAGACGAGGGAGGGAAAAACAAAAGTTTTTTTGTCCTAATATTACAACAGGTGACTTGTTTCGGTTCCTTACATTGATTAAAGATAGAGATGACTACAATATATACTAGTTATGTCGGCTGATTTACGAGCTTAGGGAAACCACACGCACTAGTGGTCTCTCTAAACCAAGAATGGGGCAGTTCCACAATCACTTAATATATTTGCTACTGTGGACTACTGAAGAAGCTTATTGCACGTTCCAACGCCAATGGCTGCAGCGAGATGCCAACCGGCATGAATGAATGGTGTTTCAGGGAAAAGATCATCAGCTATGAACAATGCTCCACCCAACAACGAAGACATCTTGTGTACATCATGAGCCATTTTCAAATCTGGATCCTCTAAGGCTCGTTTCGCAAATGCTAACTGAGTCAAAAGTTGAGATTTGGTTAAATTTGCATCAACTGAGATTTAGTTACATGGAGTGAAAAGTTGAGATGTCTTAGCACCTCCATCATTCCAGTGTGAACAGCTGATACCACGAGAGGCTGGAACGGCAGAGCCAAAGCTGATGCAGCCATCAAGAACTTTGGGTTCTCTTCTCTAAGAGCCCTCGTTAGACACTGTCATATATACAACGGATAGTTATAGACTTGCAAGCTGTAGTTATCTTTGTATCTTCAATGGGGACCAATTTTGGGATGGGAAAAAATTTAAGACTTACTACTGTCGCTGTAGCTATCATTGTGTAATCAGCCCATCTAAGATACTTCCTCAATTTCCCTCTTGAAGAATGATACAAACTCGATGCAATCCCAACTCCGATTAAGGAGTTTGCATACACTTTCATGTTCAGGTTTTTCCTATATATATCTTGCATATTCAATTATCGTTTCAAAGAACATAAAACTGTATACAGATAGACAAGAAAGGATGATTACCTCGGTGCCTGCATACCGAGGAAAATGAAAGGGATTGATGTGATCACATTAGCAGCTGTTTCTAAGATACTCTGATCGCCTGTCAACAAAGTCGGATATCGTAACGAATACCAAAAGGATCGATACAACACACAGAGATGCAAAGAGATAGACGAAAACAAGATGGTAGTAACTGAGTAGCATTTCTCAGAATTACCATGGATGCTACAATGGATGGGTCTTAGGCATGGAGGTCTTTGTTGCCAGACACGTCTACAGAAGATAAAAGAAGAGCACTGAATCAAACACCTAACTTCCAGATACAGTGAACAACATAAGTGAACAAGACATCACACCCTAACCAATATCTCTCAATAGGTCAAATCAATAATCTCGTCTCGAGCCTATCAACAAGCTATTCAAAAGCACCATTCAACTTACTCAATGAATAGTCTCTGCTTTGTTCCTGCATCCGTGGACTCAAAGCCAGATACTTGGTCGATACTCTCAAATCCAAAAGGAGAATGAGACACAACATGAACCCCATGGACACCCTCAAGGGATTTGCTCGTCTTCGATACGCTCTGAGGGCTCATGGGGATTCTATATCAAAGACCACAAGACAAAATCTTTGCTAGCCAGCAGTAACTTGCTGGTCTAGCCTGGCTTGGTTCTGTATTGTTCAGAAGCTACTCTAATCACCAGAAGAAAACAAAAACATTAATCGTTAATGAACATTACAATTGTAGAAACAAAGATTAATCAACCAAACAATAATTTGTTCAACGAAGGTTTCTCTTCTTTAAAATTAAGTTTTGCCAGATTGAAAAATTAGGTACAAGTCGTTTGAAGATTCTGTCACCTAAAATTAGGTTGCTTAACTGTTAAACAACCCAGAATTGTTCAGTTTCATGTCAAACTCATAAGGGTTAACACTAACAGTTCCAAGAGTTTCGTGAAATTAATAGGAATCAATTTAATCCAAAACTGATCTCGCAAGCATGCAAATAGATTCAAATTCAATCCTAATCGTTAAGTTTGAAACGAATTAGCTTAAAAGACAAAACAAAGACACGATTGAATCATCGTACAGAACAGATGTAGCTCAACTGAGAGGAACTTGATAGCACAAGGAATATGCGAGAATCGAGTATGAACAAACCTTTGTGATGTGTGATGATAACTACAGAGAGAGATCGGAGTTGAACCTTAAGCGATGAAGATTTGAAAAGAAAAAAACCTCGAGAAAAAATAATAATAATGGAAACAGCGACAGAGATGATGAGTCACGAATATTAACCTTTGTTGACTCTTATGTCGGCTGTTTCTCGTACCGAATCCCCGGTTTAATCCGGTTCTATTTCTAGGCTAAGCATATGGGCCGAATTTGTGTTAAGCCCAATGTTGCTACCTTACGGGCTTAGTCCTTTTGAAATAAATGATCGTGGAAAAAAATTGGTTGTGCAAATCCTTTTGATTTAAGTCACTTATCTTTCAATTGAATCTACGTATATTTGATACCTATCATCGGTTTTAAATCTAAATGGTGACGCTTCAACAATACTAGCATAAGTCACTAGACTATTCTTGATCTAAATTTATGTCGTGTGTATTTATGTCTGGGTCATTTCAAATAAATAGATATATACATTACATACATTATTTCTTCATACCAGAAACATAAAGAACGCAAAGTTATAAAAAAAAAAAAAAAAACAAACAAAATATCCACACAAGAATGTGAGGGGAAAAAAAAAAGAGAGAGGATATAAGTATAGATTAAACAAATACAGTACATGAGATAAAAGTATAAAACAGATACATTAGAATACAAGTTATCAATTTTTGGTAATAAATAGTACAAGTTATCGCTAAGTCATTAATGATCAAACACCGTTTCTTAACATTAACTAGTTTCTATAGACAAAAAGGCTAAATGCTATCCTAGGATCAAAGAAGAAAATAAGTAGTGAGCGACCAATGTGCCGAAATTAATAAAGAACACACATTCTTATGAAATTAATTTAAACTTAGGTCAAACAAATAGTGCATTAATGAATATTTTCGACCGATACTTATAGCTAGAGAATCTTTGGGAGTGCTAAAAAAGGTGCATCATAATTAAGACCGTTATGTGTCGTGGTAATACATTTATAAGAGTGTTATGCTACTAAGAAGAAGTAATGCACAAATATTTAAATCTTGATACACCATTCCCAAGGAGTCTCTAACGTGGTTGGGTCTCCTTTGGTTGACAAAACAAACCCGGTCTCAAAATTCAAGTTTCCGCTATGTTTGCATCTTTATTTTTTCGGTCGATTTTGTCTTGCCATATTTTTTGAGACAATAATATTCGAATTAGTTCTCTATTTATTTTAAGTCAATAAACTACCATGGTAGTATTTATATACAATACAAGCCGGGAACTTGGCCATTGCATGCATTTCATATATACATAAAACTTCACTAATTCACTTTTAACAATAACAAACGCCGTAACAAGCAGTGTGGGATCACTTTTATGACCAAGGACGTAACGCCACTATAGCATTATGTTTGATTCATCGTGTGCAACACACTGCACATAAAATTACTTGGTCATCTAGACTTCGGCCTAGATGTTTTACCACCAACGGAGCTCGTTCAAGCTTATAGACATTTATTGACGTGACTGCATATATATAAGAAAATGTTGAAAAGTGAGGATTATATATAAAGAGGAAAAAGGTAAAGAAGAGAGGCAGATGGGAGCAATAAATAAGATGGACAGTGTCACAGACTCACAGCCCTGACCTGACCATTCCTCTTCTCCGTAGGTGTCCTTTATAACAAATAATACTATTAACCCGGGTCACTCGTTTCCTTCATTCACTAGTTTAAATGTTAAACATGTATAAATGCTAGATAAAATGAACGATGAGGAATTAAAATAAGTGAACTGTATTTAGTGTCTAAACTCTAAAATATGGATGATATGAATAGTCATATTTATTGACAAAAAAATAGATATACACATACTTTGATAAGAGCACCTTCGTTAGAAATCTCTACATTAGAGATTTTTCCATAAAAAAAATATAAAATAATGAAAAAGAGGAAAGAAAAGCCAAATGAGAGACTTTCAAATGTCACATTGCAATCGGTTCATTTTCTTTAAAAAAAGAAAATTTAATCTAAAACTAAAATTTATTAAAATACTAATATAATTTGGTTATGAGGCTCCTTTTGAAAGACAGAGGTTGATGAAGATGCTCTAAAGGCATCTCCAATGTAACACCAAAATACCAAAATTTGGTGTAAATTCACTCCAACCCAACTCCATAATTTACACCAAATTTTTTTTTCGTGTTTTGTGAACAGTGTCACACCAAATTTGGTCACAAAACACCAAAAAAATATATTCTTTTATTGTTGTTTTTATTTTAAAAGTATATTTCAATTTTTGTTTATCAATTAATTATACTTTAGTAATATGATTAAATTGTGTTTTCACATGATTATTAATTTATTTTTGATAATATAAAATTTAATTGTAATTAATATAGCATATTAATTTGAAAAAGATATATTAATAAGAAAATTAATTATTAAAAAATATATATTAAAACACTCAAAACATAAAATTACATAATTAAAACCAAACACACATAAAAAAAATGCAACAAGCTAATTTTATGGACATAAAATTACATAATTAAAACCAAACACACATAAAAATAAAATGCAAGAAGCTAATTTTAAGAACATAGTATTTATTAAAACTATTAAAAAATAAACAAAATTTTAAATCTAATAATATAATAATAGAGAATATTGTTATTGGTGTTGTGATTGCAGATGATGAAAAGAAAAGCAAGACACCAAAACACCAAATTTGGTGTGAATCCAACACTAAATTTTGTGTTTGGGTTGGAGATGCTCTAAGGTACATTTTTGTGAATCAAACTTTTTTCCATTCATTTTTAAAACACAGCCCTAGAAAGCTAGAACCTTTTAGGAAGTTGTTTTAATTTTTTTGACAAAATTTTTGGAAGTGATTATACTCTTTTTTTTCCTCTTTTTATCAGCTGGGGAAGTAATTTAATTTTCATACATATGTTTATTAATTATGCTTAAATTTTGGTAGGTCTTAAAAGATTAACGACCTCAATGATCAATCCAATATACTATTACCTTTTAACTCTTAGATTCTTAGGCTCCGAACGGTGACGGAACCGCACGATGCGGTACAGTTGCAATAGTAATTAAAATATTTGCATATACATATGTATATATATATATTTTTATTACTATTAGAACCGCACCGCACTTTTTCTGCAGTTGTCTCGCATGTTACCATTCAGAGCCTTAGTTAACTAATACATTTTTTTCTTACTAACGAATGTTAATGGATAATGTTAGCATCCTAAGATGTATTGCATGATAACATTTTCTGCTAGGCATATTCAGATATTCCCACGAAACCACGGTTGTGAATTGCTGCCATGAAATTTCGAAATTCGAGTTTTAAGTAGTAAAAACTACTACTATTTTGATATGTTTGAGATGGGTGCTGTTTTGTACACTTTGCAGATGTGTCGATGAATAGTTGTGAGCAGTTAATTTATCCCTTTTTATTTTTTTGTCACAGGGCAGTTAATGTTAATCTCAAACTTTCAAGGTACTCAATGGGTCCTAAAAATAATTAAATAATTATATGAAAAGATGGCAATAGTAATAGTAATATGAGAGAGAACTATTCGCACTTACTCAATTAGTAGGGGTAGGTATATGTTGAGAGTAAAGAGAAAAATATGGATTAATGAGGGTAGATGCTGAAGAAGGAAACTAAATATGATTCAGAGCTTCTTTTGCACACACTTCTGCACCCAATTCCATATCATTTCTTAAAACAGTACACTCCATGAGATTATTCAAAGCTTCTTCTGTACTAGTTTTCTCAAATTCCAACCACGAAAACCATGCCTTCTCATTTCTTAAAACATCACACACCAGATGAGATGATTTAAGGTGCCTTCTGCACTAGCCTTCTCAAATTTTAATCACTAAATCCATAACATCTCACATTTCTTGAAACATTGCACACCAAATATGATAACAAACACAACAGCATTGTTACCGCAACACTTATAACCAATTCACAATTTTCTCTATAGTTATATAAAGTATTAAGATAATTTAATCTCCTTTAGTTTTTAGGCAAAAGTGGTGTATAATCTTTAAATTCTTAATACTAACATTAAAAAAGTTCAATATAGTCGAACCAAATCCTACCCTAAAGGCTAAAATGTAATCGTTTCTATGCTCCATAAAAAAAAAAATAATAGGATTCCAACTTACAAAAACTATAACAAATTCGATTTTACACTAAAGCCAGTACCTTAGGATCACGATCGGCGTTCCACGTTTGCGTCTTGCGTCTTGCGTTTTGCTTTTGTAGCCCTAGAAGGTGGGTGAAGGGGTAAAGTGATAATAATAGCAACGCATAAAAGTTAGTTGTGGAGAGGATTGGGACCCGTGTGAACTACTCTCTTGTCGTCTCCATAAATGTCATCTCTGCTAAATGACCCACGAAACGGTGCCGTACTGTAGCTCAGAGCCTTTCTCGGCGGCGACGCGACGAAGTGACGACGAGAATAAACAACAGAAGCTGACGAAGACAAACCAATCTGAAAACTGACAAAGAAGAAGAAGAAGACACACATGATCAAGTTCTTCTTGTCCCATCCTCTGTTCTTTCCATGTCTCTCTCTTCGTACCAACACGTGAGTCATCTCACAAAACCTTGTTCCGGAGTAACCAGAAACAGACGAACATGAAGACAAAGGGACAGTGAAAGTCAAAGCCAAAAAAAAACAAGAAAGAAGGAGTGGTAGAAAGAAGAAGAAGTGAGGATTTTGGAATACAAGTTTGTTGTCTTGTGGGTAAAAATAAGATTTATGACTTGTTAATAGTTTTTGCTTTTTCTCATTATGGGTCTTCGGATCCTTCTATGATCTGGCACTGTTCTTTCCTCTAAAAGGCAAAAGCTTTACAAGAATTCTTCTCTCTCTCTCTCTCTGTCTCGGAAGTCGTAAGCAAAGAGTGTGTGTGGTGTATAGAAAAAAAGTACGGCAGGCGTTATTAATAACGGCTGTCACCTCTTTGTGTTTATTCGAGGGAAGAGTCTTTGAAAGCACTCTCTTCTCTTTACCATTACTATCTTCACTTTTTTTTTTTTCACGAATACATTATTAGGTTTAAGTTTTTAACTATTTATGAATCTTGACGTACTAATAATTGTGATTAGGGTTTTTCTTGGTAATGACGATGAGTTGTGTTATTGTAAATCTCATGGTGTAACAGTGACACATTGGCCAATGTTCTTTTGAAGCATTGACTTTGTGGGTTTAGACAGCTCACTATGCTTAAAATAAAATCAAATCTAGCACCCTACTCTTTTTAATACTATCGATTATTGCGGTCAAAGTAGATGAGATTGGGACGTTCCAGTCAATATTTTAGTTTTACTATTTTTGTGAATACCATTTAATCCCACGGTTAAATACTAGTATTAGTATTACTATTACTATTACTGTATTCAGTACATAATGATAGAATAATTGATGTCTTGACTCTTGACCAAGAAAAAGAAACAAAACAATAAGTGCTGCAATATCTGAATCCAGGACTTTATATGAACTGATAACATCATAATTTTTGGCGCGGCAGAAATTATTTGTGAATGGCAAACTCAGATATCAAAGCTATTCGTTTACCAGCGTAACGTCGATCGTAATAATATTCAGTTTCATAAGCAACTAAACATACGAGACTTCATTTTTCATTGAACCATGATTAAAAAGCTTATGCAACAATAATTCAAATATCACAAAAAGAAAACATACCAAAAAAAAAGTTATCAATTATGTTTTTGGAAATATAAGTATAATTTACTGTTCTAAGAAACAGTTATTTTGGCATGTTTTTAACAGAATTGATCATCAAATCTAGAAGAATTTTATAAATTACAGTATTATATCCAAACTCTCATTCCCACGACAATAGTGCCTTCACTTCTCCTCTACTACTTACAGTGGGCTTCTACCTATTGGGCTAAAACTTTCATCTTGGGTTTTATTTATATTCTACTTGGGTTTATTCCGAGAGTGTACTGATTGTAAAACATTGGTAACCGTAACTCGGGGAAAGGCCTATTTCCAACTGTACTATTTCGATCGTGCTTATTTATATACGAACAAATCTGTCGTGCTTATATCAATACGAACACTTGAAAAATTCAAATAATCTATATGAACTTCAAGAATAGTACAAAAATCTAAATTGACTTTAACAGAAGTTAGTCAACCGTTAAATTGGCTGATTGGGTGACATCGTGGCAATGACGTGGCAAGGTTCTGAGAGAGTAATACATAAAACGTGTCGTTTTCAGTTTTTTTAAAAATTAAAAATTTTGCTGTCTGTAGGACTCGAACCGTGCACCTGTCGCTTATTTCAGTAGCACATTACTATTTGAGTCAATGTAAATTATTAACATCGGTTCTAAAACAAAAACACTTATTCGCTAATTCGACGACCCTGAAAAAGCTTAAACAAAAGAACCTGAGCTGCTTTCTTCCCTTCTTCCGACAGCCATTTTGATTTCTTCGAAACAAAAGAAAAGAAAAGCTGAAAGATTATGAAGCTGAAAGATTAAACATGCTTATGAAGCTAAAAGATTAAACAAATACAATACATAGAGTTTAAAGTTGAAAGGAATACAACATCAAGCTTATGAAGCTGAAAGATTAAACAAAAGAAAAGCTAAAAGTTTAACATCAAATTATATAATACAATACATAGAGTTTAAAGGAAATACAAGATATTATAACAAGTTCTACACTATTTTGCTACCTTTATAATTAGCCGTTAGCCTTCATGCTTCTAAAGCTCCAAAAACCAACATACTAAACCTTCAAAAATCACCATACCAAAGTGTCTTACTTCTAAAGCTTCAAAACTCATAATATCTAACCTGTCAAACCTGGTAATAGGTTAGTCTTGAGTCGCGTCTTGAGTAATGGAATCATAGCCAACTTCTCCTACGGTTGTGTTAGAAGTCTTCTTCTTTCTCGGTTTCCTGAATTTTTCTGCTCCATAATTCAGACACTTACTTGCATTGTGTCCAGCAAAGCCACAAAGAGCACAATGCATTATCCTTCTCTCTCTACTAACCTTCTTCTTCATTGAAGGAGATTCATGTCTTGCTTTCTTCCTCTTCTGCTTTGGTTTCCTTCCTTTCCTGTTCTGTACTTCTTCAACCAAACTAAGAGGTGGTTTAATCACACAACCAGTTTTAGGCCAAAACTGCATACCATTGACTGGGCATATGCAATCACTATAAATCTGTTGCTGATGGCTATTCATGTACAAGTTAGAGATGTAGTCTTCATAATTAAGCTTCTTTTCAGCAATGACACGTAAGGCATGACGGCAAGGCAGTCCACTCATATCCAATCTCCGACAAGAACATGTCCTCATAGTCAGGTTCAAACTAAAGCTTGTACCACACTCCATCACCTCATTTCTACCATCTGATCCTGGCACCATCTTGCAAAACTTAAGCTTTTCTTGCTCCAACTCTATAAACTCTTTTGCCCTCTTAGCAAATCTTCCTTTCCAATTCTTTGCTTTTTCCTTTCTCAATTCAATACGATTCATGGATGTTCTCCTTATCGTCTCCAACATCTCAACCATTGGCATATACCTTGTAGGATCAATGGCATTGTTGAATGATTCTGAGATGTTATTATGAACATCCACACATAAAGCAGTTGGTGTGCAGAAAGCGAGACTGCAATTTTTTGGATTCTTCTCCATTATGGCTTCATAGAGACGTATATCATAATTCTTCACTGCTTCCAAATTTTTTTCATACTCAGAACTTGTATAACTTTCAGCAACTCGCCAAAATAGAGTCTTCATCTCACTTTGGTTAGGGTTCCAGATAGAATCCAAAGAAGAAATTCAGACACATGTGTCGAAGAAAGAAGACAAAGATTATTGGCAAAATGATTGTGTAATTATTATTATAAGCGTAGACAAAACTTACCTCATTTTGTTACGAAGTCTTAGTAAACTCCTCTTTCAGGGATTATCGGGTCAAGTTTATGGTTATGCTAACAAGATCAAAGGTTGCTCTAAATGTGAGCAGAAAATCACAGTCTTTGTTGAGAATCTCTTATTACACGGGTTCTCTCAACTGGATTCTGCTGCGGCGGCGATGATGGCGGCTCACCGGAAAGCGGTGGTTCCGATTCACCCAACGAATGGGAAAGCTTCTTACTCTCGGCGGATGAAGGAAGAAATCATTTGGCTGTCGAAAGAAATCAGCTTTTCTTTTCTTTTGTTTCGAAGAAATCAAATGGCTGTCGGAAGAAGGGAAGAAAGCAGCTCAGGTTCTTTTGTCCAAGGTTTTTTCAGGGTCGTCGAATTAGCGAATAAGTGTATTTGTTTTAGAACCGATGTTAATAATTTACATTGGCTCAACTGGTAATGTGCTACTGAAATAGGCGACATGTGCACGGTTCGAGTCCTACAGACAACAAAATTTTTAATTCTTTAAAAAACTGAAAACTACGACATTTTATGTATTACTCTCTCAGAACCTTGCCATGTCATTGCCACGATGTCACCCAGTCAGCCGATTTAACGGTTGACTAACTTCGGTTAAAGTCAATTTAGATTTTTGCACTATTCTTGAAGTTCATATAGATTATTTGAATTTTTTAAGTGTTCGTATTGATATAAGCACGACAGCTTTGTTCGTATATAAATAAGCACGATCGAAATAGTACAGTTGGAAATATGCCCTTTTCCCATCGTAACTCTACTCTTGCTCCATTTTTTTATTTATGCAAAAAGAATATAAAATTTTTCTCATTTCCCGTAAAAGGTTCAACACACGACAAAAGTAAATTTCATAAGCTGAGAAGTGAGAACCTTGGTAGCGCCGCAGCCAAATGAACCATGTGAATACAATAATACCAATATAAGACTCAGATAAATTATTATGATGGGGGTAAAGAAACTATTAATGGTAAATTAGTTTTATCCATTAATATTCTCACTCATTCTTAGGAGTGTCAAATGGTCAGTGTGTCCGTGGGCGAGCCCAGTCCAAATGATCATGGACGGGTTATGTTCACGCCAAATACAGTATGGTTTTAATGGGCTAAAACCAATTTGGTCCGTGTACAAAATGGTCTTGGCCATATGGACAATGGGCTGTCCATTTTATTAAAATTCTAGGGTTTAATAATTTGGGGCAAAACTAAAAATTCATCAAATTAGAAATCTCTTTTTTCTGCCTACCTGCGACGGTCTCTGGCAAAACAAAAGATTCATAAAATTCAGAATCCGCCTCCGTGCTTTGCTAATCGGTAAGTCTCGTCTTCTCATCCTTCTTTATATCGAAAATGGGTAATCGAAAATGGGTAATCGTTCTTCTCATCCTTCACCTCGATCCATACTCCTCGTTTCTTTAGATCGAATATAAGATCTCTTATGTTGTTCAAATGATGTATGTGTTACGGATCTGTTATTGCGAGCTGTTTCCACTACTTAGCTAAATAATTTGATTGTTTTTGGTGAACCTTAGGTGCGTACAAGTATGTATCGGAGCGATGGAGGAAGAAACAGTCCGATGTCATGAGATTCCTCCAGAGGGTACAGACAACAACCTTCCATTTTCCATCTCGTCAGGCCTACTTGTCCTGATAAGGCTCGTCGTTTGGGTTACAAGGCAAAGCAGGTCACACATTATTCGCTTATTTCTCGTCTTTCTTTTTTTTTCATTTTGATTAACACTTATTGTCTTAGCTGTCGAATGATCTTTGTAGGAGTTTTTTTTATTGGTAAAAATTAGATCTTGGAGTGTAGATGCAGAGATTTTTGTTGATATTGCTGTGATATATGCCACTCTTTCATATGTAGATAACATGTATGAATTATGATGCTCTTCTTTTCTTTCTTTTATATCATTATAATGTAACTTCTCTGTTGCTGCAGATAACTCTCTCTCTTGTACACATTTTCATGTTAGACTTTTCTTGTTTGCTCTCTTTCTCTGTTACTCGAAGCTTCTAAGTCCTGCAGATTCAGGAATGCATGTGTGTAGTGTCTATCTATAGATGTCTATGCTTGTGTTTGTTTTTGTGTCTGTGGTTAGATATGTATATGCACCTAAGCTGATTGCATGTAGTATGGTGAACAATGAACATTGAATAAGAAGATGACATATGAGCAAATGATGATAGTTCCCGGTTGTTCTTCACTTTCTTTTTTGTTTGTATGTTCTTCTTCTGTGTCTTTTTTTTCCCTTAGCCAAATGATGATAGTTCCCGGTTGTTCAATCATTTGATAACCAGAGTCATTCTTTGATAAATGATCACTATGAGTCAGACTCCTGATTTGTATAACTATCTTGTACAGATCTCAGCTTCCCGATTAGTTTCATGTCTGAACTTGACGCCCAGGCTCTCACTCCCTTTGGTAAGTTTCTACTGTACCAAAACTTGAGATTGTAGTTATTGATCTTCTTCAACTTGAGATTTACAGTTTTTGGTTTGTCTTTTACATGTTTTAGAAAAAATGAATCAAAAGAATGAGATTGATAAGGATGAACACAACTTTACTCTTGAAGATATGGATCAAGAGAATGAAATGGATGAGGATGAACAAAATCTCTTAGAAACCGCTTCTTCAGACACTACCAATCAAAAAGGTACAAGAAAACGTCGTGCTAAATGCTGGAAACATTTTACATTTGGACAGTTGCATTCGGATGGGAAACATGATGTTACATGCAATCACTGCAAAAAGCTCTATTGCTTGAATTTGCGTCTGAATGGAACTAACACTTTGAATCGGCATATGTCACATTGTTCTAAGACTCATGGAAGTACGCCTAAGAGTAGTGTTAGGAAGCTAGATATGATGGTATTCCGTGAGATGATTGCAGTAGCCATTATAGAGCATAATCTTCCATATTCGTTTGTTGAATATCACAGAATTATAGAGGCTTATGCTAACCCTGACATTGAATTCTGGAGTAGAAACACAGTAGCGGCAGATGTTTTAAAGATTTTTGAGAAAGAGAAAAAGAAACTTAAGGAAATATTGACTCAGATTCCAAGTAGGGTTTGTTTGACAACAAACCTTTGGCGAGTTATCACTATTGAAGGTTATATTAGTTTGACAGCCCACTACATTGACTCAGATTGGAAATTGAAAACGAAAATACTGTCTTTTCTGCTTTTCCTCCTCGTCATTCTGGAATTGCAGTAACGATGAATGGACATGGTCAGTCAAATGAGTTTATTGGACAACCCATTTGGACATGGGCGTTAATGGTCATGATCCTTAATGGACATGGTCTTAACGGACGTTGTCATTATTTGTCCGTAATCAAAATGGACACTATTGGTCTGGTCCATAATGGACATGGACAACCCATTTGACACCCCTACTCATTCCTCTACAAATCTATATATATAATAAACCTTTTTTCTTTCCATTTAAGGCGTCTGCCTCAACAAAAAAATTTCTTTTCCGTAGGATCCACACCAATTTTTTAAAATTAAATTATATCAATAATTATATGATTCCTAAATCATATGATTTAAAACTAATAAAAATTGAAAGGTCAAGCTTCCTCCCACCAAGCTCGAGTGTTAATGTCCATAATTATCAACTGTTGAATGTCTTTCTATCTCTTATTAAAGCTATCACTATAAAAAAAACTATTTTTCACCGATTTTTTACTAGAAGAATCCACAAAAACGCACAAAAAAAAATAAAAAAATAAAATAAAATAACAATTTAAGCAATTATCGTGTGGCTATGAAGACAAAGAAGAATAACACATAAAGAAGAAGACGATGGGTGAAGCGGTGAAGGTGTTTTTTTTCTTCTCTTCTGCTTCTGATGATTTGATTATGCAAATTGATTAGGCGACACAATCATGAATCGCTGATTGTTTTCCGTTTGGTTTGGGTTTGTGATTTGATTCGTTTAGACGATTTTCGAATCATCATCACTACTTCTTTTGGCATCATCACGGATTTTGTTATCTATTGTTTCTCAAATTGTTGAAGTTTTATCATAGTTAAATCAGATTTTGTAATGCCTTAACATATTTTTCCCCATTTGGAAGTGTTTTTTGCTAGCGAATGCTGAGATTTCTTCATTTATAAACGGATGGATTCGACGCCTAAGGTAAATATCTAAGGATTTATGTTTGTTTTGAACGACTGAATTGGTTCAATTTAGTTCTATTCATTGGCTTTGTTGTAAAATTGAAATTTCAGATTTCTCAGCTCCTCAACTTCTCAGATATTAGATTGACTTTCTTTCTTTTTATGAGCTCAAATATCATTTCATAGGTTTTGAGTTTCTCTTTAGCAGTCTTAATCTTTGAGATCATCTGTTCGTGGATACTTTTATGTGCCTATGATTTTGAGCTTCATTCGTTGTTCCTTTTAACCATCTGTTCTTGGATATAATATTTTTATGCATATGATTTTGAGTGATGTTTGGGGTTATGAGGGCTTTGATTTGTGAGATGAAAATGATTTGAGTCTGTTGATAAGTCATATAATAAATCTTTTGTTTTATTGTTATTTCAATAATAAGTTAAGATTTTGGCAAGAAAGTTGTTGGTTTTGATAGAGAAGGTGAGAAAACTGGAAAGAGGAAGAGGAAGAGGAAGAATCAGTACTGAGGAATAAGGCAACGTCCTTGGGGCAAATGGGTTGCTGAGAGAATATGAGTTTTGGTCATAGTGGTGTGCAAACATGATACATTATTCCCCTTATCAAAGTTCTAAGGAGACAAAAAGTAATGTAAAGGAGCTGACATCTTGATGTTTGCATATATGGCGTTGTCTCTCCTGTTCTATCTTTATTTTGAACTTTTACAAGCAAGCAGCCTCAATAAGGTAAAGGAGGAATATACATTACTTAGACAAATAGTTGGAACAAACGAAATATGATCATCTGGAAAAAAATATATATATCAAATTGTAAATATGGATATTAGTTTTGTAACTCAGGTTGATGGAGGATCAAACGCTGAGAATCTTGGGCTGCAGAACATTGAAGTCTGGATGAAAATGATGTTAGCATTTATGTTGGCGTTAATCTTACTTTTGGTGTAGAACTCTAAATAAAACTGTAATATATATTTATCTCGCGTATCACGCGAATCGGTTTCTAATAAAGACTAATAAATACTCAAGAAGAGGACAAACAATACCAAAAACGATTAAAAACAAAATATTCTCAATTTTTTGGTATTACTATCTCATACACCTACATCTTATCGTTTTTAACTAGTTATGTACTGTTTAAATTTGTTTGTATTGTCAAAAAAACTTGTACCTATCTGTGTTGCCAATATAATTAGAAAATTGGCGATCGAGACAAAGTTATTATTTTGAGATAATTATATTTAATTTATTAGTTTATTCTAATTCTTTACTAAATTATAAGTGACTAATTAATTTTTAAAATTTTCTTTTTATTTTTGATTTATTTTCCTAAATTTTAATTTTAAATACTATTTCATATTGACATCTTCTCGTCGACCGCTATCTTTTGGTTTTATCATATCATATCTGTTATTTTATATCATTATTGGTATTAATTTTGTTTTGTGTTGCCATGAAGGAAAACTTGATAGCTAAAGAAACAACATGAATTGTGTGATCGGTCAATAATATCAATAATAGATCACTTTGTGAGCAACATGGCAGGTTAAATTCCAATAAAGTATTGGACGTACAGATGAATTATTATGATGGAACAATCATAATATTATTTTAAGGAACAGAAAATGGGTCTACTCTTGATTATTTTTTCTTTCTATTCTTCAATACTTGCTCACTTTTTCATCTACAAATAGAGGCTAAATAAATCAAGAAGAGAAACACAATCCTCTCCAAAAATACCTTACATTTTCTTGAGATAAGCAAAAATCATGGCAGAAGTGTCTAGTTTGGTGGGGAAGCTTGAGACAGAAGTGGGGATTAAAGCTTCGGCTGGCAAGTTCCATCACATGTTTGCCGAGAGACCACACCATGTCTCCAAAGCAACTCCAGACAAAATTCAAGGATGTGAGCTGCACGAAGGTGACTGGGGCAAAGTCGGCTCTATCGTCATTTGGAACTACGTTCTTGGCAAGTAAACCTTATATATATTTTATTGTCTTTTTCTTTTCATAACTAATGCATTATACACCAAAATTCAAACTAATTTGTCAAAGATATGTAATCGCTACATAAATTTCATAGTAACTAAGAAAAATGCGTGCAACAGAAATGGATCTCAAATATTGATTAACAAGAAGAGGCCTACTACTATACTATAAATATATTATATACAAATCTCCATATATTTTTCTGAAAAAAATAATATGTAAAGCCAAATCTAGGGAAGTAAAATCTTGAAGTAATTGGTGCAGATGGGGAGGCAAAGGTGGCGAAAGATAGGATCGAGGCAGTGGAGCCGGAGAAGAACTTGATCACGTTCAGGGTGATAGAAGGTGATCTGCTGAAAGAGTACAAGAGCTTTGTGGTCACAATTCAAGTGACCCCTAAGCATGGAGGGTCAGGGAGTGTGGTCCACTGGCACTTCGAGTATGAGAAAATAAACGAGGAGGTAGCTCATCCTGAGAAACTCCTCCAGTTTGCCGTCGAAATGTCCAAAGAGATCGATGAACATCTCTTGACCGAAGAATAGAGGATGACCCCTCATGTGTGTGTGTGCTCGTGCGCGTCTTAAGTACGTCTGCTTAATTAAATACTTTGAAACTGCAATAAACAATGAGCCGTGTCCATGTTTCATAATAGTTCGTGTGTCGCATGCGTGTATTCATAATAATACGGTCGAGTTATGTTTAAATTTTCTATTTTGAAGCGACGTGTAGTAGTATATGTGTAAGGTTACTTCAAGTTTATGTATGATACTATCCTAGGGTTGTCTGGGTGTAGCCCTTCAAAACTTTGCGTTTAGTCTGTAACCACTCGTTTTTATAAAAAAATTTTAGCCCTCTAAAAAGTTTCATCTCGAGTTGTAACTCCCTCTTGTTGACTTTTTGGTTGACTTTGATGAATGTGCAGCTGACAAGACGCCATTGTGCAGCTGACGTGGCAAATAAAAAAAAGAATTTATTAGGTCTGAACGTTCGGGTATTCGGATCGGGTTCGGGTCGGGTATCTTCGGAATTCGGGTTTTCGTGTTTAGAAATTTAGGACCCGTTCGGGAATTTTTAAATTTTATGTCGGGTTCACGTTCGGGTATGTTCAGGTTCGGGTTCGGGTTTACCCAAATATTTAAAAATCTAAAATTTTGTATCCAAATCTAACTAAATTATTTGAAAACAACTAAAAAAACTCGAGTATTTACATAAATCTATACAAAAATAACTAAAATACATGAACCTAAACCCGACCCAAAATTTATAAATACTCGTACGAGTCTTAGATTTCTAAACACGAAAACCCAAAAATACTAAATTTTTAAGCCGTTTAGAGCATATCTAATAATATATTAGATTTTAGGGGGCTACATCGCGACGACTCTCTATAAATCTCTCGAGTGAAATTCAATTGCAAACAAAACTGACAATATCAACTTATGATTAACAACTCTTATTATAACCATAAAAAGTATAATAGTTGATACGTTGTGAATCACAAAACTACTAACAATTATCCTTATAACCTTATCAAAAGCAATAACATCGTTATTTTGTATCACGATTTAGTTCTTTTTTTATAACTATCCTATGAGTTATAATAAATGCATATAATCTAGTTTCCATCTTGTATGAGTTATACTACCCCATTTCTTATCCAAATTTCAAATTAAAATAAAATGGGCCTGACATTTCCAAATTTTGTCTCTGTTATATTTATTTATTTTATTAACCAAGAAATTTCGAATCTAAGCCCACAATCTTCTTGGGTCGGAAACCAAAACATGTAAGATAAGTCTTCTCCTTGTAACTGGTGTTTGAACTGGGAACCTTTCCTTGTGCAAGAGCCGAGGCCAGATAAACAATATTTTTCAACCTAGCTACACTTCATAGTTCAGACAATTGTTTATTTATAAATTAAAATAATGAAATAACGTGTAATCCTTTACAAAATCTATGATCTGCGAGGGTTGACTTTAAAAAGGATATGGTATTTTAGGATGATCTTGGAAATATAATACTCAGTATTACATGTATGTTCGGAGTTTTCTATTCAACTAATGTAAGATCTTTCAAGAGGCTTATGAACGAAAAAACAATTATTAGCGGAAATAATAAAATGACTCGTGTAATTGAATATTTGAATATTTAAAAACTTGTTATCATTTGTTCATATGGATCCAGTCACATCCACATACCTTGATATTATCATCTTACTACTTTCCCACTGATGCGACTCCCTCAAAATCTTTTTTTTTTTTCTTACACGAGCTACCAACTATATTTTATATAGCCTTCCTTTATACATTAAAAATATATATCAAATAATTCAGGCTTATCAGTCAGCTGCAGGTGGACAAACGTGATCACATAGGAGAAAGAACAAATCAACATATTATTAAATAATAAAATCAAATGAGATTTAGTCTTATTCTCGGTGTATACAATATTCCTCTATTAAAAGGGGCAAAAAGAGCTCAGAAGAGAAACCATTCACTCTCAAAACTCACAACCCCTAAGAGACATTAATTACGAAATCAGCGATAAAAAGAATGGCGGAAGAGGTATCTAGTTTGAATGGGATCCTTGAGACAACTGTGGAGCTAAAATCTTCGGCGGAGAAGTTCCATGACATGCTTGTTGGGAGACCACACCATGTCTCCAATGCAACTCCATCAAACATTCAGGGCGCTGAGCTCCAAGAAGGCGAAATGGGCCAAGTTGGTGCCGTCACCCTATGGAATTACGTTCATGGCAAGTCAACTTTATATTTCTTTGTTTATATAAATATCTGTCAAGATTCATTGGCTTCTGTAAAATTAATATATATGTATTGGATTCATGAATCCTTTATTTTTTCGGAAAGCCATATATAAATATGTATGTGAATGTTAAATTTAAATTTGTTGTAGATGGGGAGGCAAAGGTGTTGAAACAGAGGATCGAGTCATTGGAGCCGGAGATTAATCGGGTCACGTACAAGGTGTTAGAGGGTGATTTAATGAACGAATACACGAGTTTCGTGGTCACCTTACAAGTGACCCCCAAGGAAGGAGAACCTGGAAGTGTTGCACATTGGCACTTTGAGTACGAGAAAATTAACGAGGAAGTGGCTCATCCTGAAACTCTCCTCCAATTTGCTGTTGAAGTCTCTAAAGAGATCGATGAGCATCTCTTATCCGAGGAATAGAGGATGACTCCTCTTATATCTATTCTATATATAATATGTGTGTGTGTGAAGTCTTAAGCACCTCTGCTTAATTAAGTCTTTGAAACTACAATTAACAATGAGCCGTGTCCGAGCTTGCATATGTAAGAGATATATGTTGATGTGTGTCAAACGTGTATGTATACTAGCTACTACTGTCGAGTTATGTTTGAGCTTCATGTATCATGTATGCATACTACAATACTGTCGTTTGAACTTATTATTTTGAAGCGACGTATATATTTAAGGCTACTTCAATTAAGTTCTTGTATGCTCTAACAAATTTACACACGAACTAATTAACTTCAGGGAAAAGAATTGTTTTGACCAATAAAAATATTAGAAAAACATAAATTCGGCAGAGTTAAAACAAATAAAATAAATTCAGCTTTGGACCGAACACGAATAAAATAGTAACACGTGGATAGCGTAAGTAAACAAGAACACGTGACATTATACTGGCAAATAATATATAGGATACGTGACATTATCTGGTTACTGTTTCTGGTCAGTGGCATAAACGGGAAACAAGAAAAGACCCGACGGATCGGAATAAAAAGCTCATTCCAATGTTGTTATAGATCTGCCATGGCCCATGGTGGTCATCAAGTAGGAACTTGGGTTTGATTGTTTACTCCTTATGCTCTGGAATTTGCTTAGAAACTGTCTATTGAATGTGGAAGTTTATAAGTTTTGATCTGTTGACATTTTGTTGTAGCCAGCAACATTGCAGTTGTTAAAGAGGTTAAAGAGATCATTGATCCTGCAGCTTTTAGTCTTGTGAGATTTGTTGTGGCTGCGATTCCGTTCACTCCTTTTGTTTTGCGGTCGTTGAGTGATGCTAATTAAAACGCGTAATTCGGGGATTGAGTTAGGTTTCTGCGTTAGTTAGGGTATCTAATGAAAGCAAACTGGTCTTCTAACATCTGATGCTGTGTTCTTCGGAGTTCATATGTTAAGGACAGAACATATCTCACGAACTACAGTTAAGGACAAGTTTTTTGCCCCTTCTCGGCTATGAGGTCAGAAAAGCTTTCTGCTTTGTATAGTTTAATTGTGCTTGTGATGATCTACTATCATGGAGCTGTATGTATGCCATCTCATTCTCAACTCAGACATGTGTCGTTGCTCTCTTTTAGATGGTGTGGTAATTGGTGAGGCCTGGTCTACTGTCTTGCAAGATTATGACCAAACTTCCTGGACATGGGAGTCATCTTGGGAATGGATGGTTGCGTTTCCATGGATATATCATTATCTTGAGAAGGGCGATTTTTTGGTGGAGGTTCAGATTCTTGGTGAATCAGTTCCCCAAATGAGTCTTGTATGTGAAGAGAACAAAGAAACTATTAATAAAAGCTGGCGTAAATGCTAGGCATGGTACAGATTCTTCCTCCAAAAGACATTCACTTATATAAGCAGAGCTACACAGAGACCAAAAGATTAACAACATAAAAGTGATGGCTCAGATGGCGAAATCCATGATAGAAGTGGAGATCAAAGTGTCAGCTGATAAGATTTTCCAAGCTATCAAAGCTACTTCACGCAGCGTACCAAAACTATCTCCAGAGAAAATACTTAGCGTGGAGGAACAAGTTGGTGATGACTGTAAAGGCACCAAGAATTGGACTTTGTCTGTCGGTAAGAAACAAAAGTTCTTGCGACTCCTCTTACAATAAGCTAACTCTATGTATCACAATCTGATTTCATGGTTTCTTTTGTAACAGATGGAAAAGTAGAGAAGATGAAGGAGAGAGTAGAGATAGATGAAGCAAACAAATCGATGACTGTGTTTGTGTTCGATGGAGATGTGATGGAGAATTATAGTAGCTTCAAATGTAATCTTCAGATCATACCAAAGCTCCATGGAAGTAGTATAGCGAGGTGGAGCTGGGAATATGAGAAGCTTAACGCAGATTCTCCAGCTCCAAACAAATACATGGATTTTGCGGTCTATCTCACTAAAGATATCGAATCTAATCTTCTCAAAACATAGAGATTTTTAGATGTAATTTATATGTTGCTTTGTTAACTATTACAACGGTTGCTTCTCTTTAAGCCATGTATAAATTGTACGTACGAAAACATCCGAGATGTGCTTTGTCGTTATGTATCCTCAAATAACTATGGGTTTATTTGGGCATATTTTGTTAAGGTTTGGTTCTTTGTTACATGTGTTGTGGGCTTTTCATTTGAAAAAATTAGAGCTTTAGAGTACTGTAACTTTTTTTAGTTTCATGCATTTTAATAGAAAATCTTTTAACAAAAGTTGTTTTTGTCTTCTTGTTTTTTTTTAAGGTTCTTGTAACTCTGTTTATATTTTGGTTTCTGTGATAATGATCTATGTTACTCTTTCTCGAAGATATAGTGAATAAGTAGTGATATAATCTAACATTATAAAAATAAATAAAAAATTAAAAATCTAACATTATACAGAAAAAATGCCAAAATATAAACTGCTTTTAGCAACAGAAAAAAAAAAAATAAACTGCAGTCTGCAGGTCCACAATTAAAAAAATCAATATCTGATGGTGACGACGATTACCAAATACTTTTTCAAATTGACTGTCACTTCACCAGGTAATATAATTTTTTTAAAAAATTGATGGTCCTTTTCTTAATCAAAAAGTAGCAAAAACTTTTTCAAATTGCGTGTCACGTCACCAGGTATATATACTTTTTGATAGAAAAAAAAATTGTGTCTTTTTGCCACATACTGTATATTTAAGAACACTTTCGTATCCTATTGGATGAAGATGTAATAATGAAGCATTATACCAAGAAAAAATTAAAGGATGTCATGAGGCAAAGTCATTACATAATATGATTCAGATAAACATTTGGCAACTAATTAAATAGTGCCAATAATATACAAGGTAAAATACAATGCCTAAGATTAATATTTATATCTTTTTATAATAAAGAAAAGAAAATTCTTTAATTAGTTACCAAAATAGTGTGGATTTTTAGGGCGCTTTGTCTATTCGATATTTTGGATCGTCCCTACAATTATGTTTGTTTGTCATCAGAGTTCTAAAAAGTGTTGTTATACGGTGGACGAACGTCTAGCGTCTAGCCGTGTAGGCGGATGCCTAGGCAGGGATTAGACGGATTAAATATTTTAAATATATATATATATATAGTAATTAAAATTTATATACTTTCGTTTTAGCAAAGACAAAATAAAAATATAGATATTAAATTCAAAAAATTTTAAAATAGTTTTATATATAATAATCTCACATTTTAAACAAAAAAAAACATGATTTTTGAAAACAAGTAAAAATTGATAAATATGTAAGTTTAAACTTATTTTCTAAATAAAGAAAATTTTATAGGTTTAGAGAATAATTATAAAAAAAATTAAACAAAATAATAGTATTTTGAAGAATATTTAATTATACAAAATTTTTAATTATTTTTAATTGACTGTTTAGAATTCGTCGGCGTCCGCTTAAACCGCGTAATGTCCGCCAAAATGTTATTAGGTGGCCGAATTATTTGAAACCACCAAAACTACGCATAGATCAAATTCGAAATGTCTAATCACCGCGTAGCGCGTAGACGTTGTCTAGTGCCTAGACCGCAATTTAGAACACTGTTTGTCGCACTTTGTTTGGTTTCACTTTAAAAATTGTATTCGCTTGCTCTAGGTTTTCTCAATTATTTAGTTTTAAATGTCAAGCTCGTACGTTGTAGAAAAAAGTGTAAACCTCTCAATTTGATTATACTGAAAAGCCGAAACAACGAGAAGTGAACGTAGTTTTTATATTTAGCATGAACCACTACAAATTCTTTTGTGTCATTTTCTTTTCAATCGTTTCGTGAAAGTTAGATTTTGGTTGAAATTCTAACTTAAATGTTTTAAACATACATTAACAACTAACCGAAAGTAGCGTCGTGAATCATGTTTATGAATAGATCGTTTTATGAATAGATCGTTTTATGAACAATGCAAATAATTTTATGAACAATGAAAATGTTAAATAATTGGTTCAGATGGGGTGGCAAAGGTGGCGAAGGAGAGGATCGAGGCGTTGGAGCCGGAAAAGAACTTGATCACGTTCGGTGTCATAGAAGGTGATCTGATGAAAGAGTACAAAAGCTTTGTGATATTGTGCACTGGCACCTTGAGTATGAGAGCATGATCAATGCAAGAACTCCATAAGAGGTTCTTAGTTAATATTTAATTATAAAATTTATGTAAGAACTCTTGTTAAGAAATTTTTGTTTTCTCTCTTCCAATGGTAGAACCCCATAAAGGTTCTTAAAAATTTCATCATACACAAAAACTGCTAAAAGTGTAACATCTTATATCTTCATGTCACTTTATATTCAAGGATGAGACAGGGATTTACAAAAACCTGCTTCAAGAGACAGCACATAGAGCTGGTCTTGATCTACCAATGTACACAAGTGTGAGATCAGGTTCTTGTCACTTCCCAGGTTTCTCTTGCACTGTGGAACTTGTTGGGATGAGTTTTACAGGAGAATCAACAAAGACAAAGAAAAAAGCTGAGAAAAACGCAGCCATTGCAGCTTGGTCCTCTTTGAAAACAAGTACTCAAAAACTGTCATCCAATTAGTTCCAAACTGTTCCATAAACCCCAATTCCCCCACCACCACAACGTAAATCCTCGTCATTTAGAACAAATCTCCAAGGCAGATCAACACAAGAAGCTAAGCCAGAGACAAAGATGATCATCACAAAGTCGTTTAATTTCCTTTGCGAATGGCTGATCATAAGGCCAAACTCAATGAATCATCAAACAGATTCAGTAAGCCGAGCATCCAACCGTAGCAGCTTGCTCCAAAAGAAGTTTATAGAGAAATGCAGGATCCGCCAACATCCTACACAAGACAGTCACTTAGTAAAGACTGCGTATAGTATGACAATATAAAAACTTTTATCATTTCAGAGAACTGTATGCACAAAAGAGATCTTGAAAGAACTCATCAACAACAAAGCATACCAGTTTCAAACTTTTAGCTAAGAACACCATTCAACTCATAATCAATCAAAGCAACTAGACCTAGCTATATATAAGAATAACATCTCTTGTTCTCCTCCTGTTTTCCATTGCTCAATCTTGTTCCACCGTTCATTCTCATCAAAAACATCCATCTGAAAATGAATTGATTCCTATTAGCCTTCTTTAAGTTCATCCAACCAATACTCATAATTAAAGATTAACATCCACAATTCAACTCTAATTTGTCTCAAGAGAATCTAAACCTAAGTTTATGATGTAGCTATGTTTCACTAACACGATTAAACCCTATATAATAAACCTAAGTACCAATGATTAAGCTTCACACGATTGCGTAAAGGAACTCTTGAAATCAACTAAATCTGTTAAACTCCGGATTCTCAAATAAAAATGGAGCAAGTGAGTAAAAAGTGGAACAATGTATCCATATCTCAACTTGTTGCTGGCGCAAACGCTCAACTCTCCACACTGGATCCCACCATCGATGTTCCCCACGGCCACCACTAGCACCGCCACGACCGCCGCCGCCACCGCCGCCGCGTCCACCACGACGAGCTCCACCGCCTCGACGAGCACCCTGAGAATTAGGACGAAGCGGAGAGAATTTGGAAAAAAATGGAAGGAGAAAGCGAAGCGTGGAGAAACAAGAGATAGACACCTGTTAAAAACCTCTTTTTACAACTGATTCAAAGATCTCTTCCCTAAGAATCGGTTCTTAAACTATTTGGATTTTTTTATTATTTTTAACTCATTTAATATCTAAGAACCTCTTTAGAACCCTGCAATAATCATGCTCTGAGCAAATTAGCGAGGAGGTCGCTCACCCGGAGACCCTTCTCCAATTCTGTGTCGATATGTCCAAAGGAATCGATGAATATCTCTTGCCGAAGAAGTGGGGATATAGCTCCTCGTGTGGCTTTGTAAGTGTGTACGTCTTAATCATGTCTGTTTAAGCTAGTTCGTACGTCAAACTGCAGTAAATCATGAGCCGTCCGAGTTTGGGTAAGAGATACATGTCGGTGTGTGTTTGTATTCAATAAATAAGGAGCTGTGTTCCATAAATATGTAAGCATATTAATAAAAGTATTGATAAAAGTATGAAATGTTGTTTAATTATGTTTGTTATTAATAAAAGTATGAAGCATATTATATATGATTGGATAATAATCCTTGTCTTTCTGCGTAATTAATCTATTTAAGAACCCTTCTGTATCATATTGAATGGAGATTTAATTGAGACAAAAGAAAGATGTAAGGAATCAAATTAAGTCATTAAAAAATTATGCGGATCAACTAAAGATTTTGTCAACTAAATAATGCGGATAAAATATAGTGTTTTAGGATTATTAATCATCGCATCAACCCAATAATGCGATAATTATATGTATTTATAAACAAAGTAGAAGACTAAAGGCACATATACTGAATATAAAAGGGTATTAAGTAGTAAATTAGGTTTTAGTTGTTTATTTCATTTATAATATTTTTAGATATTAAATTTTGCATAATAAAAGCGAAAAAATTTGAATATTCGAATATTCGAATCATTAAACGGATGAGATATTTTTTCTTTTTCTTCTATACTTAACAACATTTGTCGCCTTCAACAAACAAGGTGAAGTGAAGCAATTCGTACTATGGCAAACTTGGTCAATGTATTGATTGTTTATTCAATATTTTGTGTTGATGTATATATCAGGTTTTACGGAATTTTGATGAAAATAATGATTAGAAACTTAAATATTGATTTTAATCAGATTTATCTATTAACATATATATATATATATATATATTTCAGTAATAAATTCGTATTTAACTTGAACCGCTATATATGTCAATTATATATATAGTTCACATTCTAATGCCATTTTATTTTTCTTGTTCCAATCGTTTTATAAAAAAACTGCATTTAAGGTTGAAATGGTAACACTAATCACTAATGTTTAAGAATATACGTCAGCAACTACCTGCTACCAATAACAAATCATATATGTGTAATGTATTTGCACAGACTTAGCAACAGCGAAACCGAAAGTAGCGTGTGAAAGGTATGAATATGATTGATGAATTGATAATTTTGTGAACAATTCAAACAATTATACAGCTGAGTCATAATGATGGGATCGGGATCACATGAAACACAAGTTACACAACTATTCAAGAAATTATTTTAATGAATGAAATTATCAATTTCTTCAACAGTTGCTCTACCATTCCACTACAAATAGAGGCTACGGAACTTAGTAGATAACTCACTCCTCTCTCAAAACCCTATTTTCCCCCAAAGATGAGCAGATCAAAGGTAGAAAGAATGGCTGAGGTAGCAAAACCCGAGGCTTCTAGTTTGGTGGGGAAGCTTGAGACAGAAGTGGAGATCAAAGCTTCGGCTGGACAGTTCCATCACATGTTCGCCGGGAGACCACACCATGTCTCAAAAGCATCTCCAGGCAACATTCAAGGCTGTGATCTTCATGAAGGTGAATGGGGCAAAGTCGGCTCTATCATCTACTGGAACTACGTTCATGGCAAGTTAAAGTTATAACCCTACTATATATAGAGATGCTTATAATATGTTTTTGAACTAACATTCAAGTTATACTCAAAGTCGTACTTCTAAATAACAATTGGTGCAGATGGGGAGGCAAAGGTGGCGAAAGAGAGGATCGAGGCGGTGGAGCCGGAGAAGAATTTGATCACGTTCAGGGTTATAGAAGGTGATTTGATGAAAGAGTACAAAAGCTTCTTGCTTACGATCCAGGTGACCCCGAAGCAGGGAGGGCCAGGGAGTATTGTGCACTGGCACCTTGAGTATGAGAAAATTAGCGAGGAGGTTGCTCATCCCGAGACTCTCCTCCAGTTCTGTGTTGAAGTCTCCAAAGAGATCGACCAACATCTCTTGTCCGGGGAATAGAGGAGAATCCTCCTGGTGTGACTATATCATGTTCGTACATGTATATGTGGGATTGAAGCATGCGGTTTAATTTCACTCTTTGAAGCTGCAATAAATAAATGAGCTGTGTTCGATATATCAGAGTGATATATGCTTGTGATAAAAATGTTATGGTCTTAATGTATGTATGTATTTGTATGTGCTTTGTTTGTTTTAATATAATGTTTTTCAAACAAAAAAAAATATTATAAAGCATGTGATATACAATACGTTTGGATAAATAATCCTCGTCTTTCCTTTTTTTTTTTTTTTTTGTTAAAACTTATACTGTTGACAAAATAAATATAAGCCCTTCTATAGGCCCAGTTTATAATCAATACATTGCAAAAGGTGGTAAAGAATGAAGTAACAAGCTCATTAATCTAACCAAACCAGTTGGAATAAGTTACATCCAAACTAGAGCAGAAATAGGTTTGGGCGGTATAAACCGTTAATTCTCATTTCACAAGAGAATAGTTACGTTTCATTTACATCTTGCTTCATCAGGAATTGAACGATGGTCAAGGAGTATTAGCCGTTCCAGAGAACCACATCTATAAAGAAGTGCGAGGCAAGTTATAGTCGATTTTTGATTTCTTTCTATAAGACTTTTTTCTGTGTTGCTTATCAACGTATTGATCTGCCGAATGAGAGAATGAACCAAACGAAAAGGTGTTTTTGTGAATACAGTGATTTCTCTCCACCCATACCATGTGAATTGCAGCTTGCCAAGCGAGACTAAAAATATTGTATCTTAAGATTTATAGATATATATATATATATATTTGAACGACTAGGAGGTTCTGGGCCGAAGCCCATAATCTTTATAGGACGACGCCCAAACCATGTTAAATTAACTCTTTTTTGGAGAGTAATTTCCTTCCAATATAAATCGAACTCGTGACCTCATTTATTTTTACGTTTTCAAGATTCAGGGATTAACCATTAGGTCAACTCATCGTTGGTGAAGATTTATATTTTAACAAAAAAAACAATGTTATTCACTGATTCTATACGTAATTAGAAAGTAGTAAACTGAAAAAAAAAATGAAAATTATAGTGTAAAGGTAATAAATGAGGTTCATAGTTGTTTATTTTTAAATGATTTATCGACCATATTCTTAGATTATAACCTTGCATGTTTTAAAATTTTTTCATATAATCCGGTTTTTACGGATTTAGATGCAAATAATGCATCGAAAAACTATATAATCATATATATCCAATAGTGTAGTTAATGACTTTTGTTCTATTTGCATAAGAACTGACATGTCTTCATTAGAGAACGACATGTTATCTTAAAGATAACTAGGATTAAACCTCGATATACCGCAGACAAAATTTTAAATTTTTGTTTTCTATATAATAATTTACTATTTGTTGGATTTTAAATTTTTTAACTGTGTTTAGCTGTTAGGATAGTAGAAGAATAATTGTAGGGGCTGTTTGGATACGTAAATTAGATTAAGATAGCAAGACATTTTTATCAGTACTATTTTTTTTTTTCTTTTTTAATGATCTTTCATGAAAATCTTTACAATTTAAGATCTTTTTTTTGTGTGTTTCCCAATGGTATAGATGGATTTCAAAAAATATAAATAGGTTATGAAAATTTATAGCCGAAAACAATTAATTTCAACACTACATGCCAATAACAAATAGTATATTAAAACGAGATTTTAATTAATAGCGGAAGGGACGACCTGAACCGTGTGATCTTAAATGATCTCTAGTTCATTTATATGAAGAAAACCTAATTCACCCTTATCCTTTACAGAGAATCAGTAGGTGAGACAAAATAATGAGGTTGTGATCACAAGTGATACAAAATAGCAATAAATAAATATTTGTTTTCTTCTTCAACCGTTACGCCCTCACTCCTCTACAAAAAGAGGCCAAGTTAAGAACTCAAAAGGGACTCATCCTCGCTCAAAATCCTTTTAGTTTTCAAGATAAACAAATAAACGAGAGAGAAAAAAATGGCTACTAAAATGGTCGGGGCTGCAATGAATCCAGTGAAGACAGAGACGTCTAGTTTGGTTGGGAAGCTTGAGATAGATGTTGACATCAAAGCTTCAGCTGGGAAGTTCCATCACATGTTTGCCGGGAGACCACACCATGTCTCCAAAGCATCTCCAGGCAAAATTCAGCGTTGTGAGCTGCACGAAGGCGACTGGGGAAAAGTCGGCTCTATCGTCTTCTGGAATTATGTGCATGGTAAGTCAAAGTTATAATATCTATAACTGGTTATAGCAAGTTCTTGAAACTAACAACTATATTGATGAAGGATATATATATAGTGTGAATTGCACAATTCTGTGGACCATCGAATTTTTTACTATAACTTGTGCCCCAAACTTTATCTGTGTGTTTATAATATTGTTTTGGTTAAAATGATTGCTTATAGCACTATTATTGATCATATCAATTCTTAGAGTCAAACCCAAACGTATATTGATATATTTGGTACAGATGGGGAGGCAAAAGTGGCGAAAGAGAGGATCGAGGCAGTGGAGCCGGAGAAAAACCTAATCACTTTTAGGGTGATAGAGGGAGATTTATTAAAGGAGTATAAGAGCTTTGTGATCACAATCCAAGTGACCCCTAAGCAAGGAGAACGTGGGAGTGTGGTGCACTGGCTCGTCGAGTATGAGAAAATTGACGAGAAAGTGGCTCACCCTGAGACCTTCCTTGAGTTCTGTGTACATGTCTCCAAAGAGATCGATGAACATCTCCTGAACGAGGAATAGAGAGTACTTTTTTAGATTGTGTATCCATCCTATGTGCATACATATATATATATATAAGTCTGCTATGAAGCATGCATGTTTAAGTCTATGATGCAATAAATAAGGAGCCTTGATATGTGAGTGATGTATGAAAGTTCTATACTCTAAATGTGTGTATGTTATGTTTTTTTGCAAAATAAAAGCTTGTGATATATCATATATGTTTGTGAATAAATCAAGCTTCGTCTCTCTGCTATCATGAAAGTTAGAATCATGCATTCTTTGCTTCCTAGTTAATGTAACAAAATCGCATTATTCTCATTAACAAAGCGTTTAATAACGAAAAACGTGTTACAGCGCATATCTTTTTAGCCAAATTAGACGTAAAAAGGCCAAAAGAACGTAACTAAAATCAAACAGATTAAAGAGAAATTATCCGAATAATTATAAAATTAAAGACGTTATGCTATGAGTCAGGATACAACAACGTACTTGACTAAAGTAAGAAAGAAAGCAGTTTCATTTTTTGGAAGAGGACAAGCAGTTCTTAATCGTTCTTTTTATATTATTTGGATAAAACGCTCAGTTTCAACAATGAGTAAACGTATTTGAGTTTAGTGCATGTTTAGTGTCCAATGAAACAATGGTTGAAGACCAACACATGTAATCTAGTGTTTTATGCTAGATTTGTATAATTATGTTATTGACAAAAACAACAATCAATTGGAGGACAATGACTACTTCTATTAACTGTAGAAAACCAGCACATATTGAACGATAAGCAAAAACACAAAGAAATACTAATTACTACACATCCCACACACACTTACCGTATGACAAGATATGTCGAGAAATAATGCATCTGCCCTTTTCCTCTCAAGAAATCATTATTTGAAGAGGATCTTACCTATTTTCTCTGAAGAAAAACGTGTTGATAATGTGTTATTCAACTCTTCAATCGAGCATCCATTGATTTTTAAAATAAT
This sequence comes from Crucihimalaya himalaica, assembly GCA_004349715.1. Classification (NCBI taxonomy): domain Eukaryota; kingdom Viridiplantae; phylum Streptophyta; class Magnoliopsida; order Brassicales; family Brassicaceae; genus Crucihimalaya; species Crucihimalaya himalaica. The sequence goes on along the minus strand of SMJT01000025.1, from coordinate 1,802,154 downwards.
ATTTTCTTTGTTTCATTTTAAATGAAGTAAGACAAAGCTTTTACAATTTTCAAAAGTTGCAAGTGTTGGGAAAAGTGTTGTCTACCGTCAAATCACACCAACTTTCAACACCTAATCAACCAAAAAGTGAGCATGAAGGCCGAAATTGTCTAAATGCCATTTTTGTTACTCAGATACTTTTTAATTCGATCACTATTATTTTCCAAATTATTAATCAAAAAGTTGATATGTCACCTATACACGTTTTTTCTTTTTTATTTCACATTGCAAAATCGAGATCCCCAATATTCATTTGTTAAGATCTTTGGAACCTGGTCCGAAACAAGCCGGCCTCTCTCACTATGCCCTGTAGATTTCATTGACAACTACAAACACTCAGATCTGGTTAGAAATGTAACAATCAACTGTACGAGTATATATTTACTTTGAGGTTCCACGGACTAACAAAATTCAATTCCTACCGAACCTTTTGGTCTCTCAAAACGAGCTTAAAAGTGTAATTTGTCTTGCGAGCTGTTCTCTGTAATGCTTTCTAGGCAACTTATATTATAAAATAAAATAAAAACCACTGGCAAAAATGAATGCATTTGAGCATATAAACATTAACAGAGAAAGGAGCGACGTCAAACGGGGCAAGTAATTCACTGCAATTTTTTGGTTATTAGTTAATTACTTAATTGTATAAATACATATGTGAAGCCTTGTAAAATAAAACGGACTTGGTAATAAACAAATATTAAATACATTTAAAAGAATATAAGGTTTTAGGTGGAAATCTTAATGAATTTTTATGGCCATACACTACAAGAAAACACATGGATAACCTACGAAATTTCTTACGAAAAGTTTTGGTAGGAGATATTTCCTACCGAAAACCTACGAAAACTATCCCCAGAAAATTTGTCGTAGGAAAGTCGTAGGAAAATACCTACGAAAAAACAGTCGTAGGAAATTCGAAGGGAAATTCCTTCGAAATTCCTACGGAACGAAAAGTCGTAGGAAATATCGTAGGTAATTGGTAAGATATTAGAAGGATTAATTTTGGTAGGAAACTGGTAGTAATCTTTCCTACGAATATCCTACGGCGTATAAAAGTGAAAAAAAATCGGTAAGAAAATGGTAGGAAAAGCGCATGCATAAAAGTGGTAGGAAATCGGAAGTAAATTTTCCTACGAATATCCTACCGCGGGTAAAGGGAAGAAAACTCGGTAGAAAAATGGTAGGAAAAGCGCATGCATATATATGGTAGGAAATCGGTAGAAAATGTTCCTACGATTTTCCTACGACATTATTATAGTAGAAAAGAGTAGGAAAGCCGTAGGAAATTTTGATAGTGGTAAAAAACTCGTAGGAAATCCGTAGGCCAACAGTGATACTTTTTTTGAAAACATTTTTTTACGTGTAAGGGAGATTTAGAATAATTTAAAACTTAAAGGAAAATTAAAGAATATATTTTACCAACAAGTAACATAAAAAATATATTCATATGTATGTATGTATAAAGTTATAATTAAATAGAATAAATACTTTAGATGAGTAGTAATTAAAAGGAAAAACATTACAACAAGTAAAGAATTTTATGTATCCATAGCCATGCTTATAAATATTTTTATAACAACCTTCAAACCTAGCAACACATATTTTCAAATCATCAAAATTAATCTCTCTTGTATTATTAAAAAGAAAAGAAAAAAATAATTGTGACGGAAAAAATCGTCTTTTTATTAGAAGAGTGTGTTTGAGTGATATATATAAAACATCATTGAAATTTTTTTATTTAGTAATGTCTTCAAATAGTAGTAATTTGCGAGCATGGATGGACAAAGAGAGATATGATTCAAGAACCGGGAGAGCAACAAGAGAGTACGCGGCTGGACTTCAAGAATTCATGGACTTCGCAACAAATCAGCCCATGTGCTTGGAAAGTGGTATGCTCTTCTGTCCTTGTCAAAGTTGTGATAATAGTAAATTTCTCTGGAAAGATGAAGTGTGGTTACATTTATTTAGAGATGGTATTATGCCAAATTATAAGGTGTGGTATTATCACGGAGAAAATGATACATACCACGTGGGTAGTAGTAGTGGATACCACGTGGGTAGTAGTAGTGGATATGAACCAGAAATATTAGAACCAGGAAGAATGGGTGAAGAGAACGTAGGTACCGTTCAGATGGTTCATGATGCATATAGGGAAAATATGCAGTCCTTTCCGGAAGCAGGAATTAGCGGAGAGGAACCAAATTTAGAAGCTAAAAGGTTCTTTGATATGTTAGATGCTTCGAAGAATCCGTTATATGAAGGTTGTAGGGAAGGTCATTCCCCTTTGTCAGCTGCAACAAGGATGATGAATATCAAGACTGATTATAATATGTCTGAAGATTGTGTTGATGCTTGGGCTGATTTACATATTGCCAGAAGGCAATTCTTCACCGGCTTCTTATTACGAAATTGAGAAGCTTGTGGCTGGTCTTGGTTTACCATATCAGATGATCGATGTTTGTATCGATAACTGTATGATTTACTGAAAATTAGACGCAAACCACTTGAATTGTCTTTTTTGTGGAAAGCCTCGATTTAAGAATACTAGTGGAAGGACCCGTGTCTCCTATAAGCGTATGTGGTATTTGCCCATAGCAGAACGATTGAAGAGATTGTATCAGTCTGAGCGCACGGCACAACCTATGCGATGGCACCGCGATCATTCATTTGAAGGTGTTAACGAGCATCCCTCAGACGCAGAGGCATGGAAACATTTTCAAACATTGTATCCATGTTTTGCATCTGAGAGTAGAAATGTATATCTGGGGCTATGCACAGATGGTTTCAATCCATTTGGTAAGCATGGGAGGCAATATTCTTTATGGCCAGTCATTCTCACCCCTTACAATCTGCCGCCATCTTTGTGCATGAAGCGAGAGTTTCTATTTCTTAGCATACTTGTTCCTGGTCCAGAGCATCCGAAGCGATCCTTAGATGTGTTTTTACAACCTTTGATTCATGAGTTACAAGAGTTATGGGAGTACGGGGTTGAAGCGTATGATATGTCTTGTCAGCAAAATTTTATGATGCGTGCGGTTCTAATGTGGACCATTAGCGATTTCCCAGCATATGGCATGTTATCTGGATGGACAACCCATGGGAGATTAGCATGTCCATATTGTCAGGATTATACAGATGCATTTCAGCTGAAACATGGAAGAAAAACAAGTTGGTTTGATTGTCATAGACGATTCTTGCCCCATTCCCATCCTTATCGACGCAATAAAAGGTTGTTCAAGAGGAACGTTGTTGTTCGTGATGAACCACCACCGGAATTAAATGGTAATTATATGTTGACGCAACTTCGAGATTTTGGGGCTGAAAAACAACGTATTGTGGCCGGTAATGGTCATTATCCTGTTTGACGGTTGCGGAGAGTACCACAATTGGCATAAAAAAAGTATATTTTGGGATCTACCGTATTGGAAAGATCATTTGCTGAGACACAATCTTGCATGTCATGCATATTGAGAAAAACTTCTTTAACAATATCATGAATACCGTTTTAAATGTTCAGGGGAAAACAAAAGACAATTTAAAATCAAGCTTAGACTTAACTACTTATGTGCGTGATCAGCTTACATGTCTTGCCAAATGGAAGGGTCTCATCCCTATTTCAGATTAGACGGTCAAGCAAAAGATGCGTTTTTCCATTGGTTGTCCAAAATGTTAAATTTCAGACGGCTACGCTTCCAATTTAAGAAATTGCGTTGATAATCAAGAGGGAAGATTTTCTGGGATGAAGAGTCACGCGATTGTCACGTTTTTATGTGCAACGCTTGCTACCATTTGCCTTTGATGCACTTCACCCAAAACCGTACATGAAGCAATTGCAGGTAAACCATTAATGAGCAAAATTTTTTTAAAATTTTACTGTTACGCATATATGTTTTTTTTAACACTTTGATGTCATGCATGCTTCTTGTGTACTTGTAGGAATTAGTGCTTTTTTTAGGGACATATGTTCAAGATCCCTAAACAGTTGATGGCATCAGCAAGTACTAAGCTGGATTTTACAGCTTCTCAGCGACAACAGAAGGAGATGAGGATGTCCAATCAAAACACCATATTCTACCTATGGAGATTAACGCTTTAGTGCTTGAGGTAAGTTCTTTGTTTAACTTTCAATCATGTTTTACAAATCAGCAGGTTAGTATACTTTGATACACATTTATAGTTTCTTAATTCGTGGTAGTTATTACACATTTACTTTGATACACATTTACAGTTTGATACACATTGACTCTGATACACATTTACGGTATCTAAGTTCTTTCATACACATTTACATACACATACATAAAGTTTATATGAACTTGTATATTGCATTTACTAGTTTTAATTCGTGTAGGTATTCATTACTTTGAATTCTAACACGTTGATTTTTTTGTCATCAGTCAATCCCCAGGTCAAAGGACGTCGGTCGGTTGTTGGCAAGTTACTCGATGACAGTTGCTCATCCTCTTCTTTCACTTCAAGAAGCATAGAACATGAGACGTTGTGCGAGAGAGATTCAGACGTTGAAGCGACGGGTAAAAAGAGAAATAAGATGTCCAAATCCAATATCTCATATGGAATGCAACAAGCTTCTCCTCGAGAAGTTTCCAGATATCCGCCACCTCAAAACGTCCCACTAAACCTGACAGTAGATGAAGACGAGACGCAACCATAGTCGATTTTATATTCATAATTTCTTATGTTTTTATGGTTAGAATCTGAATTGTGAAAATATTCTTTAAAAATTATTGAATTTCTATAATTTTTATAATGAATTCGAATTTTATTTTAAATTTTCAGAATTCTATAATTGTAATCAGATTGTATTAATACCCTATTTCAGGAAAATATGGTATTTTTAAAAAAAACTAGAATTCACGTATTTCCTACCACTACCTACGACTGTAAGATACGCTTTCCTTACGACTTTCCTACGGAAAATGTCGTAGGAAAAAATCACAGATTTCCTACGACACTCCTACCACTGAAACCTACGTTTTCCTACCAATACAATATCGTAGGTAATATGCGTCCTACGATTTTTTCTACGTTTCTTTCCTACCGATTTCCTACGAAATATGTCCTACGAATTTTCCTACCACTGAAACCTACGTTGTTCCTACCAAAACAATATCGTAGGTAATATGCGTCCTACGATTTTCCTACGTTTCTTTCCTACCGATTTCCTACGAAATATGTCCTACGAATTTTCCTACCACTCCGTTTTCGTAGGAAATTTTCCTACGAAAATCCTACGAATTCCGATTTCCCACGGAAGATTACCTACGACCATATTTCGTAGGAAAATGGTAGGAAACTCGTTTTTCCTACCATTTTCCTACCATTTCGGCCGTAGGAATTTGCTCTTTTTCTTGTAGTGATAATGATGGGATTGTGATCACAATCAAACCAGTGTTCCAGGCAACGTTCAGAGTTGTGATCTGCACGAAGGCGATTGAGGCAAAGTCGGCTCTATCTTCTTATAAGAATTATATGTGGAGTCGTTATGGGCCATATATAATTCCTATGAGGGTGTTGGAGCCGGAGAAGAACTTGATCATGCACGTTTAGGGCTCTAGAGGGTGATATGATGAAAAAGTACAAGAGCAATTTCTATTTACAATCCAGGTGACCCCTAAGCAAGGAGGGCCAGGGAGTATTGTGCATTGGCTCCTTACGTTAGAAAATTAGCGAGGAGGTTGCTCATCCCAAGACTCTTCTCCAATTCTGTGTGGAGGTCTCCAAAGATATAGATTAACATCTCTTGGGCGAGGAATAGAGGTGAGTACACTCCTCGTGCCATCTATATGTTTGTATACCTTAAGTTCAGTATTTGAATTCAAATGCAATAAATAAGGACTATAAGTCATGTCCGAGTTTGTGACGTTTATAAATGTGAGTGTGCATGAATGTATGTATTTTAAGATCGTTTTACGTCGGAAATTGTAAGTTTGAGCAACGTAGTAGCTATGATGAAGCTACTACAATATGTAATTTTGTTATGTTTGCTAGCGCTAATAATATATGTTTGGATTAACGAACCCCTATCTTTATATATGTTTTCATGATTTTATGAAGATAAGAGGAGTTTGACAAAAAAAAAATGACGAAGATAAGAAGAAAAAAACTCATATATTGATATTTGTATAGTGGGACATGTTATGGGGATGGGCTTTCAATTAATCAACTTAGTGATGTCGGGGGATCTTTCATCCCAATTACTTCCATTGACATTATTATCGACATATATGTACGTAACCAATTTATTAACCATATCTACGTATTACTTTACGTTAATGTTGATCATATATAACGAAATGGTTGGATTCTTTTTGAGTTGATATAGTTAACGCTATTCCAAATAAATGTTTTGTACAAAGGCTTTAAATACGTAAACACAAGTGGGTGAACAACTGAGCATCTCATTATATAAAATATGATTTTAAAAGTTAATAATTCACAGGATCGCAACACGTGTCATATTTATCGATTATAAATTGTGGCACGTATCAAAAAAATTTTTAAAAATATCAAAAATTTATTATAAGAAAACTATAGATAAAAATAATTAACTACCATTATTCAGAAAATAGAAATTCTATAAAAAATAATACAAATTATGTATAAATAAATGTAAGGAATATATACAATAATTATCAAAATACCATTATTCAGAAAATAGAAATACATACAAGTGGCCAAAATGAAATTATACAAATTAATAGTAATTGATGTATAAGAAAAAGGATTACTTTTTCTTAGAAAGAATAAATAATTAAGAAACTTTCTAATCTTAAAGAAAAAATAACTGTAAATATTGAACTATGTATAAACAAAATAATTAAGTCTCATATTTTCTCAACAAACAAATTATTTTTTTTCAAAAACGTCATCCTAACTCTTCTTTTATTTTTTAAAAAAGTTTTTTTAGTTTATTATTATGAGATTGTCATAATTTTTACATACATTTTTATGACTATTAAATTTTTTCTAATTTTGGTTAGTTTTTCTTTACTTTTCAAAAATATCATCCAAAAGATATTGAAATAAGAATAACAACACTAATTTATTTTTACTTCGATTTGAAAAAAAAAAAAAAGTTAAATATGATTTAAAATAAATTTATCTTATTCATATAAAAAAATTAACCAAACTATATATAATCAAAATAAATTAATTAATTATAACTTTCTTAGGCTTTTCTATTGGTGAATAATTTTATATTGGTGTTATTAATATTTTATTATATATTTATTTTTGTATATGATTTATTTATATTTTTTAAATTTCCTATTTTGATTTTTTCATAATTTTGAAATATTAGATTATAATCTCGCGTGTACGCGAAATCTAATCTAGTTTAAAATAACTCATAATGGAAAAGCCATTCTAACTAAATTGAATATATTTGTTAATCCAAAATTCGTTAAAGCCATGATTAGACTTAATAATAAACAAACACGATGAAAAAGAGTTGGCTTAGACTGTTGACAAACACGATGCCCAACAGGCAGCAGCCATTTGTAAAGATCTTTGTGACCCGAGCCCAAAACTAGCTGAGTTCTCTAACTCTGTCTTGCATTCGACACAGATTGCATTGAAAACTTCACACCTTCAGATCTGATTCAGAGTGTACCAATCAATTGCTCGTTCAAAAGACTATTCAGGCTTAATGATGACAACAGATAGGATAGTTGGGAACAGGCGGATTGAAAAGTATGGAGCAGTTTAACTGCGGTTGGTTGAAAAAAATGCATTATACGAAAACAAATATAGTTAGTGTTAAACAAACGGTGCAGGATAATGTATGAATGGTGAATATCAGTAGTACGGTGCGGGAATAATAATATGTAACTTTAGCTAATTAGTTTTAATACTTCCAAGTTTTATTATTTTTAAAATTGGATTGAATGTGTAGGTTATTGAAATTTTATTTATCTATAATTTTTCAAATTTTTTGTAATAGAAAATAAATAAAAAAAATTATTGTACATTAATCACACCTAAATTGATAAATATTAAACGCAACATATATTTTGACAAAATCAGAACCGACTATATTTAATTTTTTAATATTTTGTTTTTAGTAAAAAGAATTACTTTATATTAAAAATGTGTGTTGAATGGTAACACATTTGATAAACGCATTCTCGGTTCCACATAACACACGTTTACCATTCATACCTAAGGTTCAAAGGACTAATAATAAAATTCATTTTCCTACCACAAATTTGACACTCGAAACGAGCTTAACAGTACTTCCTCTGTTTCATAATATTGAATTTTTTACCTATATATACATTTATTAAGAATTTTTTAGAAAAAAAATAAATATCATTTAAAATTTAATTCAACTAATCATAAAAAAAAGACCGTAGAATTTGAAAAGTTAAAATATCACAAATTATTAAGAATCTATATTAAAAACTGTAAAACATCTTATAAAATAGAACAAAAAGAAAACTCTCAAAACATCTAATATTATGAGACAAAGAAAGTATAATTTTTTATCCTAATTAAAGTTTCCCTTAATTGTATATTTGTGAAGCTTTACAAAATAAAAGGGTCCTTAAGAAAAAAAATCTAGAGATACAATCATAAAATTACAAGAGTAGTTTGTAGATGGAAATTATTTAGTTATATTTATTCGTGAAAGTTATCGTTTTTGGTCAGGTGGGCCATAATGCATGGGATTGTGATAACAATAATTGTGTCTTTTTCTTCTAGAGATACTCATTTCTCTACATATAGGGCTATAGAGAACTCTTTATCTAACCAAAAACAAAAACAACCCCTCTTAAAAAACATCTAATATCTTCAAGAAAATCAAATCAGCCGTGGAAAAATGGCTGAGACGACAGTGACAGAGGCACCGATGGTAGATAAGGTGAAGAAAACAGAGACGTCTAGTTTGGTGGGGAAGCTTGAAACAGAAGTGGAGATCAAAGCTTCGGCAGAGAAGTTTCATCACATGTTCACGGAGAAACCACATCACGTCTCCAAAGCATCTCCAGGCAACATTCAGGGCTGTGACCTGCATGAAGGCGATTGGGGCAAAGTAGGCTCTATCGTCTTCTGGAACTACGTTCATGGCAAGTCAATTTTTAAAACTTTCTTTCATATATTTGTACAGTTTTATCTTTTAGATCTGTGTGTCGGTGTGTGCATATGTGAAGACTGAAAACTAAACATAGAAATATTTATATAAATGGTGCAGATGGGGAGGCAAAGGTGGCAAAGGAGAGGATCGAGGCGGTGGAGCCGGAAAAGAACTTGATCACGTTTAGGGTTATAGACGGTGATCTGATGAAAGAATACAAAAGCTTCTTGATCACGATCCAGGTGACCCCAAAGCAAGGAGGGTCAGGGAGTATTGTGCACTGGCACCTTGAGTATGAGAAAATTAGCGACGAGGTGGCTCATCCGGAAACTCTCCTCCAGTTCTGTGTCGAAGTCTCCAAAGAGATCGACCAACATCTCTTGTCCGAGGAGGAGGTGAAGAAAACAGAGACGTCTAGTTTGGTGGGGAAGCTTGAGACAGACGTTGAGATCAAAGCTTCGGCTGAGAAGTTCCATCACATGTTCGCGGGGAAACCACACCATGTCTCAAAAGCATCTCCAGGCAACATTCAAGGCTGTGATCTTCATGAAGGTGAATGGGGCAAAGTCGGCTCTATCATCTACTGGAACTACGTTCATGGTAAAGTCAATATTATATACACTTTTTCTTATCTCTTAGATTCACCGTGTAACCTGACGACAAGGCAGCACATTAATTGAGGGTGAACCATTATAATCGTGTGTGCACATATTATTACTTTAAATCGTTTTACGAAGAACAGAATTGAAATCCAAATCCTAACAATTTTAGGAGATTCCAACCAGAAATTCAGTCAAAGTTTTTAGGAGTGCGACCGTATTGTAAACTTCTTAGAGACCAGAAACAGATGAGTCTAGCTTAATGATATCGATATTAGGTTTCGATAAACAAAAGATGACCACTCTAATCATTACTATGTATATGTTAAGCCCAAAAGTTAAAATACAATCAATATTAAATTTTTGTTGCAGATGGGGAGGCAAAGGTGGCGAAGGAGAGGATCGAGGCGGTGGAGCCAGATAAGAACTTGATCACGTTTAGGGTTATAGACGGTGATCTAATGAAAGAATACAAAAGCTTCTTGCTCACGATCCAGGTGACCCCAAAGCAAGGAGGGCCAGGGAGTATTGTGCACTGGCACCTTGAGTATGAGAAAATTAGCGAGGAGGTTGCTCATCCTGAAACTCTGCTCCAGTTCTGTGTCGAAGTCTCCAAAGAGATCGACGAACATCTCTTGTCCGAGGAATAGAGGAGAGTACTCCGCCCTATATATATATGTGTGCCTTAAGTTCATTATATGAATGAAAATACAATAAATAAGGACCAGGTGCTATATATGTCCGAGTTTCTGAGATATGTAAGTGTGAGTGTGCATGAATGTATTCCTTTTACGTTGGAAATTGTAACTTTGAGAAGCGACGTGTAGTAGCTATGATCGATGAGGCTGCTATAGTCCATAAAATATATAAGTATGTTTTGTTTGCTAATAATATATGTTTGGAATAACGAAGCCCTATATTTATGCTTTCATCACCCCTCTGTAAAGTTTTAGATTTTCTGGTAAGTGACCTTTGAACCCAAAAAAGATATAAGAATAAAAAAATAAAAATTGAACGATGAATTCAAACCTATATTGTATTATTGGAACATGTTATGAAGAGGAAATTTTAATATTTCAACTTAGTGATGTATGGTCAGGGACCTGTCATCCCAGTTACTTCCACTGATATTACTATGGTCCACCAATTACATGCACATATACACAATCATTTTAATGTTGATAATAGAAGGAAATAGTTATATATTGTTTTTGGTTAATGGACAACTTTATTCCCAAAAAAGAAAAAAAAACAAATGTTTCGTACACAAGCCTTTAAAGTTTAAATACGTAGACACAAGATTGGGTGAGCAACTGAGCATTTAAGATATATCATAATGAGTGGATTGGGATGGGTGATTCGATATTTCAATGGGACTCATTAATCTATGGTTAGGTACAAAAACAATACCCTTCCAACCGTCCAGTTTGATCACAGAGATTAAGAGCTTAAAACAAACAACAGTGTATGATGACCCTAGGCTTCTTGAATGTGGTGTTCGAAACGGAGTCTTGGCTTTCCAAGTAGTTCCAACTGTAAGACTCGTTCAAATGATTGAAAACATAATAAGAAGAGGCTTCATTCAACCGAATCAATATAAAATTCAATCCCATGACCTCCAACGTGTTGGAACTTCAATTTTGGACAAGTGGCTCTGGCCAACTTTCCGGTGATTTTTTCGGTGAGGTCTGTCACCGGAATGACCGGGTCTCGGAGTCTTTGGATTCCTTGTAATGAGCACTATAAAATAGTGTAGTTACATGTAAAAATTGAAGTGAAATTGAATGAGAAATTGAACTCCAAAGTGGTTAGCTTGAAAGCTTATAAAGACTTTATATTACAAAGTCACACATTGGTTGAGTGGAAAAATTCCCTCTAGTATATATGTTGTTACACTTATGAGAGTGTTCAATAACTAGATGGGAAGGGGAGACCATGGTGCTAGAGTTGGATGGCCATTATGCAAAAACACACACGCGCGCGCACCGCCGGGTCCGGGGCCCGGTTCCTTTTTGGAAAATTTTGATGCAACTTTGCTTAAAGATTTGACCAATTTAGAATCGAATTTTTGCATAATAAAAGCGATTAAATGATTGCTTTGACCGAGACTTAATGGTCCGCGAGATTCTCTCCGGGTCATGCGTCTCACTTAATGGCTCCACGATCTTCGCACGTTTCGAATTCCGAAATCTCTCCCAACGTTTTTAAAAACAAAAAACTCTCTCATTCGTTTCTCCATCCATTATTCTGACGAAACAGAAACTCTCTCCTCCACATTTTTTTCCTTCTGAAAACAGTAAGTCTCAAGAGTATATCGTAGAAACACAGTTCGCAGATTCTGTTTTTCGAGTGTTGCGAAAACAGTCTCACCGTAGTTGTATCCTGGGATTCATCATCTCATAAATCGCCACACTGCGGAAGATTGTTTGAATTAAGGAAAAAGATCAAATCTTGCTTCTACGAGTTTTTTCCTTAATTCGATTTTATATTCGTGTTTTGTTCTCCAGATTTCGCGGTCTAACACAACGAAGTAACGTATAGGTTGGCAAAAGAAAGCACTAGAGCTTTAGTTGTAAAAGTATTCAATCGTTTCAATCATCCTAAGTTGATTGCATGGTGTAGTGCATAATTAATGATTATTAAATCTTGCCAAATTGTGATTCATAATGATTGAAGAGTTGTTGAGTTGATTGACAGAAAGAAAAAGATAGAGAATAATTAATGGAAGACCAATACTAAATATTTATTGGATATCTTGTTATAAAAAAAAATTACTCTCTCCGTTTCATAAAAAATATCGTTTAAGGTTTTTACACACATATTAAAATAATAATTAAATTTTTTATATTATCTTTTATTAATATATTATATAATTTTTTCATTGGTCAATACATTTAGGGACAAAACTAAAAAATTTACAAAACATATACATTGAAAATACAAAACGACATTTTTAATAAAATAAAAATAAAATCTTGGAAAGAGTAATATGTAAAAGAGGTTACAGAAAATTCGCTGAAACTAGGAGGTAATTTGGTTGGAAAGGTAAGGGTGATAAGGTATTTCAAAGATTTCTAAGTGTATTCTCTCCGATCAAAATTTAATGGCTTTTAGTTATTTTAAAGTCTCTCACAGTTACATCCTGGTCACATTTTGGAAAGGAAATAATGGAGACAACAGCCATGGAAAAAAAAGATTCATGAACTTGCTATAAACGAAATTATAAAAGCCTATGGAACCGGAAATTTTTGCACAAACTTACTCAAAAAAAGCCTGAATTTAGCTGTTTCGGTTATTTGAGGCATGTATTTTTGCATTTTTAAAATCAAACACGAACTTTAAGTTGACTTTTGTTTTAATAATAAATTTTGCGTTGACCGAACCATAAGAGGCATGTCGTTAAGTTAACTAACAGACCAAAGTAACGGGGTTAAGTTGACTTAACGGTATGTCTCATATGGCTCAGTCAACTCAAAATTTATGATTAAAAAAAAGTCAACTAAAAGTTTTTAGTTTAATTTTAACAAAATAACTCTATGAAAAAACTCAGTAAATTAACAAAATATTATAGATTTATATTCCTAACATTATTAATTTATTAAAGTTTAATTTTAAAAAATTTGTAATTTTCTAAATTTTGGAATAGATTTTGCCAGTCATATTGATATTTAAATATTACAGAAGATAATTTTTTATGCTTTATTAAACAAATGAGATGTTTCAGAATGATTTAAAATATTTAAAAAGATAATTGTGTTCTTACTTAAAAATAAATCTATAGATTTAAGTTTAAAATATTTATATATCAATCAAATGCATATTTTTTTGGTTGACAAACTAGTTTTCTCCGTTTATAATTTCACTAGTAGTTTTAAAAAAAATTATTATGATAAATATTTTTAAATCTATAAATATTTAGCCACTTTACCATTTTGATTTTCTATAACATAATTTTGTTGAAGAAAGTCATAGGCCAGACATTATAATGGAAAGGACAAAATGTGATAATCGTTCGTAAACGTTAGCACGACGTTCTGCAACAGTGTCAGTACACAAAAGATATATACTTTATTTACATAGTTCGCATTAATTAAAGAAACAATACGTAGAGGTTCTATGTTGTGATTTAATTACAAATTTTGCATTTAACTAAAGAGGGTCTTCAAGATTGACGTCCGATGTAATTGTCGAAGTCACTTATATCCAGGAATCTAGCCATCCCACTAGCTTCAAGAAACCTGATCAACCAACCACAAATAAATTCACTTTTTCATCAAATGTTACTAATGACCATATCTTCCAAATTCTGAATTAGACTTATTTATTAGAATTAAAGAAGAAAGAAACTTTACTGGTCTCTGAAGACTCTTGTCATGGAGAGACATCCACCAGGAAGCATTGATTGCATATTAAGAGCAATGTTGGGGTTATGAATACTCTGCCTCATATGCACCCAACCATACTCTTCCCCACTCTCTTCATCACTCACTCTTGCCCTGAACTTCTCAATTATTAATTATGAATTCAAGCATTTACTATCATCATATTATATAGTAAATTTAAAGAATCTGTTAGCACATTAATTACCTATACATGTGAGCATCAATTGCAGATGGATGATCATTTGAGTCCACCAAACAACCTTCACTCACCCAACAATCCCCACACGAGTCCAGTTCCCACCCTTTAAGTTTTCCTTCCTAATAACCATTTTATTTGTTCTACGATTTATAATTCTGAAGTCTATAGCTATAGTCATAACCAAACAATATAGTTATAATACCTCGATGTATTGTCTGAAAGTCTCAATGGCTTCAATGCCTTTTGCTTTGGCATCTCTTGGCTCTGACAAAATATTTAACCGCAGCTCAACTGCCTCTAACGGCTCTTCAAGATCTTCGATCAGACTACCGATACCTTCATTTGATCCCGCGAGTCTCATTCTCACCATCATAATAATGATCTTCACCACCATGTATGCACCTACAATGTGTCCCAAGTATTAAAATACAAACATAAGAATTAAGCTCATGATGAACTATATCCTCATTAACCAATAGGAACAAAAGAGTAGTAAACCAAACCATCGTCCAGGAAGTGATTCTCCTTAACAGCACCATGTCCTGAAGTTTCCATCATGAGATGAGTCTCGATGCCGTCTCTGTTCAGCTCTACTCCCTTGTCAATCACGTTTCTATACCCTACTCTGTACAAACAATGCCTCCCTCCTCGCTCAGTTATAAACTTAGTTAGCCCCATACTCGTTCTTGCGTCAGTTACTACTGTACTTCCTATAGCCATACTTAAATACTATATTATAAGTCACATTGATTAATCAATCAAAGATTAAAAAAATTTAACAAACATCATTAGTTTAACCCACCTGGATGTTCTTTAAGCACTATAGCTGACATAAGTGCAATAAGTTTATCTCCGTTTATAGGATTTCCTTTGTTATCCACCACTCCACTCCTGTCAACATCCGTGTCAAACACAACCCCGAGATCAGCTGAGTTCTCAAGAACCGCGGCTCGGGTGTGTGACATTGCGATTTTGTTTTCCGGATTTGGAATGTGATTCGGGAACATCCCATCTGGGTTTAGATAGAGCGAACCGAATGTATCGGCTCCTAACTTGTCTAGAACTTCCCACGTGAAGAACCCTCCTGACCCATTACCCGCATTCACAACTATCTAACATACACCAACCAAACACCGTTATAATTTGTCCAAACATTTTAAGACAGAGAGATACAGAGAGCAAAAAGCTAAACTCTTGCCTGAAATCCTTTGAGAGGAGTGTCGTAGTGTTCAGGGTGATTGATTCTCTCTTTAATGATTTCTCGAAGATGCTTAGAGTAAGCGCTCATGAAATCAACTTGCTTCGGTCGAGTTCTGATTAATGTAGATACTTTAGTCTGCCTAGTAGCATACTTACGTGCAGCTAAATCACATATCTTCTCCACTTCAGGAGACGTTAATCCTCCTCTCTTGGTAAAGAACTTGAGTCCGTTTCTTGTATACGGTAAATGAGAAGCAGTCATCTTCAAAATCACAACGACGAAACATGTTAAGAATCACACATTTGAAATAATATTAAATACATTAGTTACCAATTGATTTTGAGTTCGAAAATCCGTAAAAACCTGACAAAACAAAGAGCTCTTTAATAAGTTGGAAATGCGTTACCATAATTGAAGCATCGTATTCGAATGGAGAGAGTAACGTGCTCATGAAGCAAGCTGGAGTAGTAGCTAAACCCATGTCAAAAGCTAAACAGCCGGCACGAGCTAAACCAGCAAAAACAGCCGTGCTTAGCTTCCCACCGGAAACACGTGGATCGCGTCCAAGAGAAACCTTAACGACACCGTTTCTGTTACTCTCCGTTGCTGCAACCCATTCTCCAAAGCTCTCTGCGATTGCTTCAACGGCTGCAGGCGTTAGGTCAACTGTTCGGCCTTTCTCTCCTTCCAATGCAACTCCTCTCACATCAGAACCGTTTTGTAACCTTCGAATCTGGTCCATATCTTCGTCGAGACTGCTGGTTACTTCATCTAACTTAGTGGCATTTGAAGATCTTGTTCTTAGGGGTTTAACGAAAGGAGAAGCTGGTGCGAACGTTATGAAACTCCGTTTAACTATTCCCGGTGAGGAGAAAAACAGAGCTGTTTTGGAGATTACAGTTTTAGAAGCCATTAAAGAAGATGATGTTGAAGTCGACGCCATAGCTTTTGGTAAGTAAATTAGAAACAGAGTTCTAAGTTTAAGAACATGAAGGCGGAGATCCAAAAAGAAAACAAAAATAAAATTCCAAAGCTTAGATATTTGCAATCTTGTTTGTATCCGTGTTCAGTGTTTTTCAAATTTGGGATTTGGAGATGGATAAGATTCGTAACGAGATGTAACCATAACCTTACGTTTGAATATCTCTGCAATTTCACATGTTTAACAAACCAAAGAAAAATAAAAATACAAAACATAAATATCAGCAAACAAACTTCCAATTTTACTAGATTTTTCTTTGTCTCTTTCTTCATCAATAACAGCATATTATTATTTTTATGTGATGGAGAAAAACTCGCGGGAAACCAAAAACGGGTTTCGGTTATATCTAGAAACCAAATATCTCAATTACAAAGCAGAGTAATACTCTGTTCTTCTACTTATTGTTACTTTGTTTGAAACCCAAAACAAAGAGAGAATTTTGTTTTTTATTACACACAGAGAGAGATAGAGAAGGATAAAGATAGATACTTCATATCTGTTTCAGAGTCCCCTAGCATTTTGGAATATCAATCCATTCAAGCTGAATCTCGACCTCGCCACATTCAACATTCCTCAACAGAAGAATCATGTCCTGAACGATCTTACCATTATTGGAGACAATACTGCTTGCTTCAGACAAGCAATTGTCTCTGGTTGGAACAACTCTCTTGATCTCTGTTCCATCTGGAAGTTCTTGCAAACCCATTTTGTGAACCTCTAGAAATGGTTTGATGTCTATCTTCGCATCTCCCATCTTGTCGTGCGATGTGAATGTATCTTTATCGTACACTATCTGTCGAAAACACAACGATATTGTCCAATTGGTTTTGAATTGAAAATTCATTATCCCTAATAAAAAATCTACGGATTAGTACTCACCAGATTCACAGGTTCATCAGGATTTTTGATCGCAAGGGTCAATTCCTCGTTCCACTCTGGGTTACAGTTATTTTCTACAGTACGTGACTTCAGCTTCTGGTGCAATCCAAAGAACTCAATTAGAGTACATACATATTTATTGCTTCATTTCAGCAAGAAATTAAAATCTATCATGCTTCTTTAAGGTTGATACTTTCGAAAATAGAGAAATATATCTCAAGAACAGATAAGACCGAAACATGAAACAGATCAAAATCAAGAAACCCAGAAGACCAAATTAGATTAGAATCAAAGAGACAAAAAAAAGAAAGACCTGTGATCCCATCGTTACGACGACAAAAGGGTCGCTGCTTAAAGAGTCTCGAAGAGCAAGATTGATCCCTCTCTTCACTCGGATTCTTAGAAGCCCTACAAGGTCCTCCATCCTCAACCTCTTCTTCTGTTTTCTTTATTTTTTTCTATGTTTTTCTTCTGAATTTTGATCGATGTCTCTAGGCTCTGACTCTTCAACTTTTCTTATTCTCTGAAAATATTGTGGGCTCAAATTCAGCGAGAGTCCACTTAGATTGGCTTATCTACTATAATAAAGATAGTACTATAATAAGGTTTATTTTTTTCCAGGTGTTTAATTTGTTTCCTTGTTATTCTCAACTACGCGTTACTCTCACGAACATCATTTGGATTCTCTTTGGTAATAAAATCCTCTGGACAAAAAGAGTTCTAAACAAAGTTTTGTTTATATACACCTTAATTTCTAAATTGTCATTTTAGACAAATTTATTTCTATATCAAAATTTTGACAATTTTAAGAAAAAAAAATCACAAAAACATATTGATAGACATGTTTAAAGAAGATATTATGAAAACATTTTTTTTTTATTTGGTTGCATATAAATAAGTTTTTAGATCTTCCGAAGAGTGTAGAATTCGTTTTCTAATTTTTTTGTCTGTTGTAAAACCTTTAGAATACGTATTCTACGCATTGTACATGTTCTGAAAAATTTAGAACAGATATTTGTTCTAAAATTTTAGAATACATATTCTACAAAATTTGGAACTCATATTCTGCAAATTCTCTATGTTCTACAAAATTTAGAATACGTATTATACGATATACTCAATATTCTACAAAATTAGATTTCTTTAAAACTAGTAACCGAATCTACAAATAAGGAAAGTAACTATTTTATGTAAATCGAATATATTCTTTAACATTTTTGAATCTACTACACCCTTTTTAAATAGATATATATTACAAAAAACATATATATTTAAACAAAATATTTTGTATCTGAAATATTCTTCAAAATATATATTATGTATGTAAGAAATAGAAATAAAGCAAATATATATAGGTCATATTTTTAAATCAATGTAAAAAAGTGGGTTTAAATGTATCCAACGTTACAATATTAATAAACTGACTTTTAAACATTATTTAAACCATTATAAGTTATAACTTTATTTTGGAACATATAAAACATAAATTTAAAAATATATTTTTTGTAATATATACTGTATTTATTTTAAAATAGGTTTAGTAGGTATTATAGAAATGTTTTGTCTAAAATTGTACTTTTGATAACTTTTTTTTTTAGATTTTTGTTCATTAATATTTAAAAAGGCATCGGCAAAGAAGAAAAAAAAATAGGTTTTAAAAATTTTTATTTTTATTTTGATAGGTTGTATAATATATTTTATTTTTTATTTTTTTAATAAAAGACTATATGAATAAGGGGTTTAGAATATGAAATATGATTAAAATTTATAATTTTGTTATTTCATTTTTATTTATAATTAAGGGTATAATGAATTTTTGATTATTATAAAACTTATTCCACCAATCCTAACTAGATAAGTTATAGATGGATAATTAAAAAAATAAACATCTTTTTTTCTAATTTTCCCTTCTTTTTAATGGAGAAAATTGTCTTGTTATAAAGAATAAATATAAATTTTCGTTAATGTGATGAGGAGAAAACTCGCGGGAAACCAAAATATTTCAACTACAAAGGAGTAGCACTCTGTTCTACTCTTATTGTTTACTTTGTCTGAAACCCAAAACGAAACGAGTTTTTTTTTTTTTTTATTACAGAGAGAGAAAGAGAGATACTTCATCTCTGTTTCAGAGTCCACAACCACCTGGATTTTTAATCCACTCAAGCTGAATCTCAACCTTGCCACATTCGACATTCCTCAAGACAAGAATCATGTTCTGAACGATCTTGCCGTTATCGGAGACGATTCTGCTCTCTTCAGACAAGCAGTTGTCTCTGGTTGGCGCAATTCTCTTGAGCTCTTTACCATCTGGAAGTTCTTGCAAACCTAATTTGTGAACCTCTAGGAACGGTTTGATATCTATCTGCGCATCTCCCATCTTGTCGTCGGATGTAAATGTATCTTTATCATACACCATCTTTACTCATATGATAACAAAAAGGGTACGCGAATGTTAGGATTTCACAAACATAGTATATAAAGACATCGATCAAGCCCACTTATTGCCAATTGGTTTCGAGTAGAGTACTCACCATATTTACAGGCTCGTTGGGATTTTCAATCGCAAGAGTCAGTTCCTCGTTCCACTCTGGGTTACATTTATTTTTCACAGTAAACGACTTGAGCTTCTGAAACAATTCAAAGTAATCACTTAAAGTGCATGCAAGATCTTAAGATCAAAGCCCATTTCTATCTCTTTCACTCTATTCAGACCTCAAAAATCAGATACTAAACCATTTAGCTAGTTTTTTTTTTATCTTCCATATACGAAGAGAGTAAACAGAGTGATAATATATATCTCAAGAACAGATATAGAAACATCAAACATATCAAAATCAGGAAACCTAGGAAACCAAATCAGATTAGAATCAGAGAGACAGAGAGACAGAGAGGAAAGACCTGTGTCCCCATGGTTATGATGACAAAAGGGTCGCTGCTTAGAGCGTCTCGGCGAGCGAGATTGATCCCTCTCTTCACTTGGATTCTCACAAGCCCTACAAGTTCCTTCATCTCAACCACTTCCTCTGTTTTCTCCATTTCTCTTCTGAATTTTGAAGAGAAGTGAACACCTGCCTCTTCTACTTTTCTTATTCACTTATTATAAACAATCACCGGCTCAAATTCAACGAGGCCACTTAAATTGGCTTATTAAAGGACACAAAAAGAGAAAGATCAACTAATATTATAGTCATTCAAAAGGGTCTCTTTTCCAGCTTTTTCTTTGTTTCCTGCATACTCACTTTAATTATATCATCTACGTGTTACTCACACGAACATCTTCCAGATTCTATTAGTAAGAAATATCTTCTGACATTGACATTGTGCAATATACACCATCATTACATTTCACCAATAAAGCAATACCCTGCAAATATATTTTTGGGTACATACTACAGATATCACGACCCAACAAAGCCTCAATTTCGGTGTAAGTGAGCTAATTCTAATTTTACCAGAACGAAAGAAAAAACTTGAAGAGGTTCTAGAAATTCAGGGTTTGCTTTATTTCTTCATTAGTAGAAATAGATACAATATATATAAGGGTTTAGTTATTCGACATGTACAACTAAGACCAAAGCAGAGCCTTTTCTTTTTAATTTCATATCTGATGAGACAAAGACAAACTCGTAAAAAAATATATACCATCACATCTTCTCGGTCTCTGTTTTAACATTTCTGCAATCTTAGTCCAATCGTTTTGTTGGCATCCATGGTGTCTTCTTGGATCCTGAGAGAACCAATGCTCGCATTTACATCATATAGAGCAGAAAAACAGATATGCACAAGTTAAAAAACCGAGGAAGTGTTAACATACCTTCGCGTCCCAGACCCTTGCAGCCTGGACCGTCAGTCCATTCGAGCATGATTTCTACTTCTCCACACTCCACATTCTTTAGTCTTAGAATCATCTCTTGTTGGATTTTCCCATTGCTCCAAGTGATACTGCTCTCTTCAGCCAAACAGTTGGTCCTGCCTGGACGGATTCTCTTGATTGCACAACCATTGGGGAGCTTCTGGAAATCTAACTCCATTTGATGCGCTTCTACGAACGGCCTAAAGTCTATATCTGCATCACCCATTTTGTCATCTCCCGAGAATCTGTCTTTATCAAACACCGTCTGCACAAACATAGCATAGTATGAGCCAAAAGCCATGAAACATTTCTTTTAGGGGGAAAGAGATTCCAAAAGAAATGCATCAACAACGTAAAGCTAATAGCTTAGGCATGCAATGGAGTCTACACCAAGAAAACAGCTTGCACATAAATTAAACTGTTGTGCAAAATGGTAAGTGAAAAAAAGAGAGCCAGGAGTCAGTTTTGATAGACATGATGGCTTACCAGACGGATTGGATCATTCACATCTTTGATGGAAAGTGTCAGTTGTTCGTTCCACACTGGATTACAGTTATTATTAATCACACGCGTCTTCAGTTTCTGAAGGGACGAGATAAAAACAGGTCAAGATATGAAAAACAAATACAAAGACATTAGGTTGCATAGTACAAATAATGATAAAGAGGGCTTCACAAAGTACAAAGATAGAGAGTAGAGACACAATCATCTAGGCCAAGTCAATCTTGTCCCTTTTCAACATGTATAATTTGCTAGCTATGGGAGATGACCCTTCAACAAGATTATGTAATTACATGTATAATTTGCTAGCTTTGGGAGATGACCCTTCAACAAGAATATGTAATTACATGTATAATTTGCTAGCTTTGGGAGATGACCCTTCAACAAGATTAAGTACTGAGATTAGACATCTGCCAATTCCAAGAAAATTAATGACCCTTCAACAAGATTATGCATTGAGACTAGTCGACTACACATGCATCAATCAGAAAATAGATTAGATTCTCCTCGGTTTAACGACATTGGCCCTTCAACAAGACTATGTATTGCAACAAGACTAAAGCTCACCGGAATTTGTAATTTCAGAACATGACAATAGTATGCATAGGATGTTTCGGAAAGTTTTGTTTTTTAGCAAAGAAGACACAAAGCGAAGATCAAATTGAGATCTTTCTCTCACATGGTGGCCACCAAAACCATCACATGTGTGATCAGTCCCTCACATTTGTATCTCCTCCATGTGAAAGTCCTAATATAGGATTCATAGTCTACACATTCGATTTGAAAACTCAAAAAAGGACACACCTTTCACCACTTAATTAAAATATATCAAGTAAAGAATCAAACCCAAAAACGATACGTAATCTGATGAAAAGGGTATGAAGAACAAGAAACAAACCTGATTACCCAAAGTGATAACAACATAAGGATCACTGGTCGTGGCATCACGAATCGCAAGATTAATCCCTCTTTTCACATGAACTCTGAGAATCCCTAATGGTTTATCTGCCTCCATTGCTGCAAATTCCACCGAGAAAGAAAAGAAAAAAAA
The DNA here is from genome assembly GCA_004349715.1 of Crucihimalaya himalaica. NCBI lineage: Eukaryota > Viridiplantae > Streptophyta > Magnoliopsida > Brassicales > Brassicaceae > Crucihimalaya > Crucihimalaya himalaica. The sequence continues at coordinate 1,779,371 of SMJT01000025.1, read as the reverse complement.
GGAAGAGACTTTAAAAACAAAAAAAGATTAAAACTTTTTTGCCAATAAGCGATGATACCCTAATAAGAGATAATATCGAAGAACACAAATCCCTCTTCGAAACCCTTTTTAGCCTGAATTTACCCAAAATAAGGGGGGATTTGATGAAATTTATAATTCGAAACAATCTGGATTGTGCAGAACACGAGAAACAGAGACGCTGAATCAACGCGGAGTTCTAAATACAACAACATCGACAGATCTGTCCGTAGTTTACGGACAACAACCGATTTCATCGCTGCTCCTTTACTTTCTTTAGAGTTTAGTTCATTCATGTCGCCCATCTTTACACGTACGTACTCTTCTTTTTCTTTTTCTTCTTTTTTTTTTTTTTTTTTTTTGCTTTTCTAGTCCCTATAATATATGTTTATGGTTTCATTAAAAATCAAATAAATTTATTGTTTCTTAAGCAAGCTAAAAGTAAAAACCTATATGTGATGAATGGTCTACCATTTTATGTTTTGAAAACACGATTTTTTATTTTTAAATTGATCAAAATTTTAATGTTTTCATATTTTGAACGTAAATATAGAGATTTGTTTTTAGCATTTATTATTATTTTTGTAGAAACTTATTTAGTTAGAGTGTTTCTACTATTCAATAATTACTATTTTGCTATTTTATTATTTATTCTGAAATACTAGTTATTCTGTTATAGATGTGCTAACATAACAGAAAAAGATGTTAATAATACAAATTTTTTGTTTGGAGTTAGGGCATCTCCAACCTCACTCTAAATCTTACATCAAACTCTATTTTAGAGTAAAATCTGCTCCAACCCGACTCTATTTTCAACACAAAAATAGTGTAAACCTATTTTTTACTTCAAATATAGAGTAATCATATTTTCCACTCTATTTTAGAGTTAAACTTTTTTATTTATAAACTAGTCTCTATAATTTTAAGTAATTTAATTTTAAAAGCTATAATAATTTGGTTAACAAACAAAATTTTAGAATCTTATAATATATTTTTAAATATAATATACAATGACATAAAACCATAAACTGATAATTAATAATAAAAAAACATTGAAAACTGAACTTAAAATACATAATATAAATTTAAAACAACAACAATTACTGATTTAATGAGTTAATAATCCGGTAAATCGCTTCCGGATCCACCTAAATTATTAAAATAATGTCCAAACGAATCAAGTTGAAGCGGATCTTGTTGATATTGTTGTTGTTCGGCCCTTTTTCGATAAATCTTTGTTTGTTCACTTTGAACATATGCACGAAGATTTGGATCCGGTATCGAGTTCAAATCTTGGAACAAAAATTTGTTTTCTTTTTTAAATTCTTTCAATACGTAGTTCTTACTTTGAATCTCTAAATGATGTTGTCTTTGTGCATTTGTCTTCTTTAATTGTTGTAAAGTAGCTTATTTTTGTTTTGTTATTTTTACGGTTAATTTTAAATATTTTCATAATTTTAGAAGTTTTGGAAGAAAAAAAATCAATGGGTTAATTTTTAAGTTTTATAAATAAAGTGTATTATTTAGCAATTAGTAACAAAATAAAAAAAAAAAAATATATTTAGAATATTATTTTTAGAGTAGAAAATAGAGTAATACATTGGAGAGAAATTCAACTCTATTTTAGAGTTACTCTATTTTATAGTAAAAAATAGTGCAATCCATTGGAGATGCTTTTATAGATTACTTTCATATTTTTTTTGTTTATCTCAGCTAAGCTTCGTAGCAAAGACAAGTAACTGTGTATGGCTATCGATCAAATAAAATCTATTCGATTCTGTCTCATTAGGTATTTCATCGCCTAATATTATTCGGTGGCTCAGTTGTCTTTGATTCTTATGTTATTGCTTTACATCAAAATCCAAGAAAAATAATTGAGAATGACGGGAAAACTCAGGATTCTAATCGGGTGAATAGATAATAACTAGTGGCGAATCTTAGAAGCGACTGACAATTAGAAATATAAGATATTGTATAATATGGTGCAATTGGTACGATATAGACTGAGATAAGTACACAATAACGTGAGGCATGTTGAAGTTAATGGACCTACCTTTGAATCCAGAAGAGTTGGCGTATAATTGAAATCAATGGACATGAGGCAATTGGGGAATCTGGCTAGTCACTAATTGAACAGACACAGAGTGGCCGGTCAATAATTTAAGAGAAGCCGTTTCTTATTATATTTGTCGGATTCCTATTCGTACGTTTGAAATAAATCATAAGCGTTATGGTTGTGTCAAAAACAAATAAATCATAATCATAATACGGTCAGCTCAGCTGTCACATTAATGATTTTTTCTATGGATGAAATTAATTCGGAATATGCTATTCATTTTCTAAATGACCTGTTTTATTTAATTCTATTAGGGTATATACTATATGCCCACTTCTTGTCTTTGGACCGAGGAAAAGACGAATTCTGACTGTTATTTCGATCGGTGGTGAATAATATATATTTAAACAACTCTTAACGTACAAACGTTTTTGTATTTTAAATGTATTAGATGTAGATGGACATAATTATAAAAACACTCACCAACATGAATATAACTATTTAACCAAATAAAATCTTAAACTAACATCCAGACGTCTGTATAAAATAAGAAGTTATTATTTCATATCACCAACACTAGGTGACACATGCATAATCAATTGGATTAACTAGAATAATAAGTTTAATGTCAATGCTACGAGTAAGATCATACGATGTGGATATATATATATATATATATATATGATAAACCTAAAATTAACAAAGATTAAGCCAATGAGAGGGATATATATCACAATCAGTTATGAACTGTTTCTCTGCGCGGGTTACATATTCATTTTTTAGCGTTGTAGTTTGGTTAGCACATGCATATTCATAACGTCTACGACATATTTTATTTCAGGGTAATCAAGATTTAGGGTGTGAATAGTTTACTCGATATATATATTTGTACCAGACACAGTAAATCATATATTTGCTCAGGATAAGATATGGAGGATGAGCTGATAAGAGAAGTTAGGTGATATGTAGATCAATCGAGAGATGGATAGCTGTGTTCTCTTAAAACTTAATTACAACCACGTCGTTGGTCCTATCCGTCAGTCATGTGCTCTTACTGTCTTTATTCATAAACTCTGAGCTTGGCTCTGCACCATTCAAGATCATGGCCCAGTATAATGCTCTGCACCTGATGCTGTTTCCATAATAATTCCATTTACCTACACATAACTTATTAGTATAGTAACCTATATAATATAAATAAATAAAAAGATTATTCTGTTCATAAGGTATTTAAGATGATAATGCAAAAAGATCCGACATCTTTATAGAGTTTATCTTCTGCCGTTCCTAGTTAATCATATCTTTGTTTTTTTTTTCTTTCAGATTAACGCGTTTGTCAATTTATTAGACTCGATTATATCTTAGGGGCTTATATATAACCTAATATTTTATACAAATCTATCTTTTGTTTTGACGCCACTTATTTTTCGTTCAGATTAGAAATTGGTAGGTTTTAATTGTTCTTTCTATGGTTTAGATCCACCTAACTCGACCAGATTCAAGATTAAATCCCCCAATCCATGATGAAGATTTGAATTTCAACCCTTCCAAAAATTAGAAGACAATTAAAAACGTACATGAAACATGCTTAACGGACGATTCCGTTAATTGTAACCAATTTAAAATTTCAGGTATATGCCACGAATAAAATAAAAGTTAGTCTTTTTCTGATAATGAACAAATTAAATCAGCAAATAAAAGTTGTTGAGAGTGCTACTTAACCATGTTAGATGTTACGTGTATCTAAGAAAACAGCACAAGTCAACCAAAAGATCAATTTCGTACAACTCTCCTCAACGTTCATTTTCTAATACTCTGAAATAATATAATTGTATTCCATAGAGATGAGGTTTCAAAGATATCTAAAACTTATTAAGTTCAAAAAGTAGAAGAAACGTGTAACTTCTCAAGTTTAATATGGGGGAGGTTTGGATCGGTGGAACCTAAAAGCAGCAAGGATCAGGACAATGGTCCAACGCATGACACGTGATGCTCTTTCGCTTATTCCACTTCATGTTGCTCAACTTCGATAGCGACCGTTTACTATTTTTTATCACTTTCGTATTTTACCCCAAAAAATAACAAAAAGAAGAGAGTCCGATATGTATAAGAGTCCCAATCTAAATCAACTTCATCATCTTCTCTATATAGCCCCCGCGACTTAAATCTCGAATATATTTTGTTTGTGTAATTGTACACGTGTTTTTATGTTCATGAACATATCTTATGTGATTAGTTTGTGGGATAAAACTCTAGAGCGCATTCACATATCAATTTATATACATACGTGTATTTCAATCTAATAAAATGCAGTTCGAATGACTTACAAACTGTAAACGTAAAAAGCAACGCAAACGAACCACCGATTATTGTATCACAAATTTCTATATATAATTTTTCCACCATATTAGCTGGTATACGATCGGAATCGCACTAATCTAATTGATCACACGGTTCCAAAACTAATGGCTTGATGGAATGGATGAAAGGATATAATTCAAAATTATCAAAAATCTTTTATATATCTTAATAAATATTGTATAGAAAATACATATTAAAATTAGTCAAAAAAATGCTAAAATTATATATAATTTTCATATATCACATTTATCCGTTTATAAAAATGTAAATTTAACATTTTTAGAAAATTTTATAAAACTATAGTAACTTATTTCGAAAATTATAATTTAGAATTAAACAAAAAATAATAACCTTTTATTAAGCAGATTCATTAAAAACACAATGGTAATCAATTATTGTGATTTGTGAGGATAAAAGTGACATTTCTTTTAAAATATAAGATAAAGTTTTCAAAATAAATTGTATATAAAATAATTATAATATCTTTTTTTACATGAAAAAATAAAATACGTTAGTAAAAAAGGAACGTTTTCAAAAAACACAAAAAAAGTAACATAAAATAAATACAGTAAAATTTTCAACTTCGCAAATTCCCCAAAAAAAACCATTACTCTAACTACCCTACTTATATAAACCATACCCTTTCAGGTCATCACATTCATTATGTGCTTGTTTATATGTCTAAATATCAGCATAACATATCTAGAGTTATGGCAAGGATTATAACATTTAGAATGTTTTTCTTGCAAATGCCATTCGAACTAATAATTTTTAAGATTTGTCTGAAATGTTTTACTAGTTAAACTATAATGACTTAAAGCATATATAACGTATTACAACATTTTTTACTTCAAAATGGAATAACTCCAAATGCAGTTGAATTTCTCTCCAAAATATTACACCATTTTTCACTCCAAAAAGAATATTTTAAATATATACTTGTTTTATATTTTGTTACTAATTGCTAATAATACTTTTTATTTATAAAATTTACAAACTAACCCATTATTTTTTTTTTTTTCATAACTTTGTGAATTTATAATAATATTTAAAATTAACCATTATATTATAAAAACATATTACACCACATGAAAATAACACAATTATTGTTGTTTTTAATTTATCTTATGTATTTTTAATTTAAGTGTTTTAAAAAAAATTATTAGTAGTTTATGATTTTATGTCTTTATATTTTTTTTTAAACTTAATAATATTTTGATATTTTTTGTCAAATTAATTTTTTTAACTTTTAAAATCAAATAACTTAAAATTATAAAGATTAGTTTATAAATAAAAAAATTTATTTATAGTGAAAAATAAAATTACTATATTCAAAAAAAAAATGTAAGATTTAGAGTGCGGTTAAAAATGCTTTTAGAAACTATAAACTTAAAAAATAACACATATAAACCACCGATTATTGTATCACAAGTTTCATTAATTATTTTCAGCCGTTTGGCAAACAAAATAAAAAACACCATCATTCATCTGCTATAATAGTACTATAATCTATATATCAGACCAAATTATCCATTATCACAGTTTTCTAACCTTTACTATTTGCCTAATGTTTTTGATATATTGGTTTCTTTTTTTTATTATTTATTTATATATTTTAACTTTAATAATTTTCAAAAGATAAGTTTTATGAAACCATATCTTTAACTAAATAATATCCTGCTAATACATGCATCCATCTTTTTAAGTAAGTGTGTCTATTTTGGTAAAATCAGTACATAAGAAATCTAAATATTTTTTAAATTTGTCCTCATCTTATTTTTAGTTTTCTAATATTATATTCGATCCTATCTTGATTTTTTGTTTTCCTCTTCATATATCACAAATTTATTAAAGTATTTGTTAGTTTCCTTCTCTTGTTATGTTTTGGTCGTTTTTAGGAGATTTTTTTTTGTTGCTTTACAGATTCTCTTTTTTATTTGGACAACACTTTGCAGATTCTCTAAATATTCATATACAAATTTCAAAAGTTTCCGTATTTCTTTTTTATATATTGTACAAAGTTTCCAAGATATAAATAAAATCATTATAATATCTCTTTTATTCGGGAAAAAAAAACACGTTAATAAAAAAAAAAAAAACACGTTTCAAAAAACACGAAAAAAAAAAATAACATAACAATAAACACCCCAAAATCACCAATTTCCAAATTCCCCAAAAGAGCCCTAACCCTAACTACCTTACTTATATAATACATACATTCGCCTCTCAGCTCATCACATTCATTCTTCACCGAAAAAAACAATTCTCCTTGATCACCTCCTTTGCTTCACCACCACCAAAAAGCATCTTCTTCTTCCGTGCATCATCATCTCTGTCTCCTCCGTTTTAATTAAAATCTCTGTGTGAATCGTTTGTGAATGGTGGAAACTAATCCGATCGGTGGTAAGTTTACGCTCTCCCTTTCCATTAAAAGGGCGAGCTTTTTCCTTCCTCTGTCCGCATCCTCTGTTTTTGCTTTTGGATCTTGCAAAGAAGGCTGGTACTTTCGCTGCCTCGGCCTCGACCCGTGAACGATTCTCCCCTAAATTTCACAACCCAGATCCCTAATTTCAACAAAAAGGGTTCTTTTTGATTCTGTTACTTTCTGGGATTTGCTCTGTTTTTTGTTATTTCTTGAAAAATTTCGAAGATGTTGCTCTACAAGCAGAAGAAGAACCAAAACGCTAAAGGGAATAGGATTCTCATTAGCGTTACGGTTTTGGGTAGTGCTGGTCCGATCCGATTTGTAGCGTATGAGGATGATCTTGTTGCCTCTGTTATCGATACTGCTCTTAAATGTTACGCTCGTGAAGGTCGTCTTCCACTTCTTGGATCTGATTTCAATGATTTTCTTCTCTATTGTCCTATGGTTGGACCTGAAGGTACTTAGTCAATCTCTCAATTCCATTGTTTTTTTGCTTTATGTGTGAGTGGTCTTTTTGGAGGATATGGTTTACTGATGTTGTTTTTGATTATTTGATGACAGCTTTAAGCACATGGGATGCAATTGGATCGCTTGGTGCAAGGAACTTTATGCTGTGTCGGAAACCAGAGGAGAAGAAGGTTGAGGAAGCTAATGGAAGATCTAACTCTACCATTAATGGAGCAAGAAAAGGTGGAAGCTTGAAGGCTTGGATCAACAAATCCTTCAACCTTAAAGTCTCAAGCCATTAAGATTATTTTTCTTCTCGTTTACGAAAACAAAATACCAATCTTTGTTTATCGTTATGTTTCGTTGCTTTTGCTTTTGCATTTGCTTATGATTTTGATTCCAAACTTTGTCAAAGTTTTCTGTATTTCATCTCTCATTCATCGGAAATAAAAGTTTCACATTCTTCTGACTCTGGATTATGCACAGTTTCAAGTGTTGGAGTTAGTTTCTTGATTCGTGTACCTCTTGCAAGTTGTGCAACTGAGAAATCTTCTGTAATTTGCAGACGCAAATTGTGGACTTTCTTAGTACAAATAATGCATTATTTGTTTCGAGAAACACGTTTTTAGTTTATTGTCACGGCAATAACAGAGCTGAGTAAAGTGATATCTGTGTCCGTGATGAGGTATATTGTTACGGTATATACATTTTTAATGTTCTTGTCGTAAAGTGTCAAGTGGGAGAGGAGACGTCATTGTCGAATCCAAATTGAAAGGTTATTAAATTTGATTTGAATAAAAATGGCAAAGAGACTTTGCAACAGAAGAAGGAAAAAAGAAGAAAGTACAAGTGGATACACAACTAAACTAAACCACACAAGTTCCGTACCAACTTGTACTCTTGCCTCCACAGTCTTGCCTTGCCGTGCCTCACTTCTCTTCTTCTGATCATGAAAACGACACACTGTTTTATTTATTACTTCACGTTTCAACACCACACTTCCTTATCCAACGAGGAGGTTTCTACACACTTCTATAAGAATAAAACAACACGGTGTTTGTCTCACTACCTATGGCCAACCATGCACATACGATGATAACGATGAGATATTTTCTAAAGGCCACATGTATGTCACATTTCTCTTTTGTTTTAAGTTCGAATTGAATCGTGGCAAGGTTTGAGTCATGGTAAATTGTTAGGCTAACGCTCTCGGTCACACATAATCATCCTACACGATTTACTCGAACAGAAACAAAAGAAATATATGTTCTTTATTCTTTTGATTAAATAGTATATAACATATTGTAGTTGTTTGTTAAAAACATTTTATAAATTATCATTTAGATATACAACTCAGGTTCGGAAATTAGAAATACTAGCTAAAGTCAGCTATGGCCAAAAGAAATAAGTTTATAGTTAAGACTTACATTTATTATGGGCTTTCGGCTTCAATCCATTGATGTCAAAAAGAAACAAAAGGCTTTTCAATCCATTATACGTTTGATGGGCCTGATGACTAAAAACTACGGACGAAATATTAATCTACACAAATTAATATATGAAAGTTACTTATGTAAACAAAAAAAAAAAAGATGAAAATTACTTATGTATTATTAGACATATATGTAAAGAATATGTTTAGGAGTAACTGTTGTGTGAAGATGAGAACATGAGATATCAAAGCAAACAAGAGTAAATGATAACCAAAGGTAAAACTTAAGTTAAAAGTAAATTTATTTGGGTTGGGTTAAAATCCTTGGGACCACAAGGAAGAGTGTTTGCATTGGTGTAATTGCTGGAGCAAGAAGACAACCTTGTACTATCTTGCATTAATGACTTTCAACTTTGTCAAAGCAACAAAACGCAAGAGAAGTGAGAGTCACTTTGGGCGTTTTTGGGATGTGCACTAGGGTTGTTGTGTCACCCATATATAAGCTGATATGAAGATTGAGAGAGCAAGAAAGGGAGAATGGGAGTGTGTTACTGCACAGAAAAACACACATACACTATGGAGAGAAAGCCATTGTTAAAGGCATAAGCTTTTAGAGTTTTCTCCAGTAGATCAGAAAGTTGTACAGAGTATTAGTGTGTTAGCTAGTAGGAGTTTTCACATTGTAATACTTGTATCTCTGATTCGTTTATAGTGGATTCCGAGCTAAAGGTCTCGGCGAGATGTAGGTAGTGTCACATTGACACTATGAACTCGTTAAATGTGTGTGTGCTCCCATCTCTTTCTCTAGACTCTGCTTCAGTCTCTGCTTTACTTTCTGTTTTCAGTCTCTGTTTCAGTTTGTTCAACATCAAACAACTTCAGATCTTGGTTTGCTAAGGTTTAAGCTCATAAAATAATCACCTTTGAGCCTCTAAATTCTTAACATGTTGATACTATTTTCCATATTTGGTCTCTCTACTTCTGTATAAGATGATGTACATACTTCTCATTAGAGTAAATACAATCAATATTCTTATAGATTCTACATTATGAATGTATACCAAATAGTATATAATCAACATGTTTTTATACTATTTGGTTTAAACGGATTCATATGGATTTCGCGGTATTTATCTTATAAATATATCCATCCGATTTAACTTGCGAATAAAATAATATAACGTTTTTATAATATAGTTAAATAATCTTACTTAACTTATAGAGACTTATAGTATGTTTTATAGAAACTTTTATATGCTAAAAACGTACTGTAATAGATATATACATTCTTAAGAAATATTTTTAGTCAAAAAAAGATAGATGTATCTAATACTACTCATTATTATCACGTTACGTTCGCCGTTAATAACACTAATTAATTTGTAATACAAGTATAGTAATTAGGGTGGTAACGGACACATGAATGGCTCAGCTACTTGGCCATTAATTCCGTTGACCTTAAGAGATGGATATTTATCAAAACAAATTTTTGTGCAAATTGATATTTATCATTTATGTGTTTGTTTGACTAATATATGGACAACTTCTCCACCACCATAGGCACTACTTTCCGTCTTTTTATATATAAAAACTAAACCAGCCCACTAAAATAAATAGTTGTTTTTTCACTTATTTTGTGGATTTATCAAGATTCTTCAAATTATCAAGATTCTTCAAATTATTTGAATTTTATAAAAAAATTTGAAGAATGAATATAAAAAGCTTATATATATATATATGTATATGTATAAAGATATATGTGTGTAATTTTTCTTTTTGGAAAAAAAAAAAAACAGGTGATTCAAAATATTGAAGATTTTTTTAAAAAAGAATACAGCTTTTTGAATATCAAGAAAGTCCATAAAAATGTTGTTAGAGTTAGTTGAACACTATAAATGTATTTGGAATTTTTCTTTTTTTCTTTTTTAGTTAAAGTTATGAACTTTTTTTTAGCGGGGTTGAAAATTTTCCATTTTGAGTTGTTATTATATTTAATTTTGAAAAATGACTGTGTTTGTGATACAGTAGAATTAAATTTTGTTAAGATAGACTTGATCTTTGATTTGTAGATGTAATGCTGTCTTCTTCAGTTTTTTTTCCGGTGTATTACTGATTACCTAAGGTGACAAGTCTTTTTCGAAGGGTGAATTATTTTCGAAACCAAAGCTACAGAACAAAATTGTGAGTATGTGATGTGACCGTAGATTTCTCCAGGTAAAGAACTTGGCTTGAAAGAGGAGACACGATTTCTATAGATTTGCTCCATATGTTGTAAGTGAACTGCCAATGCTGGTTTTAGGGTAGTAAGTAGTAACAACACCGACGTAGTGCTAGAGTTTTCAAAAAAAAAGACAGACTCTCTTCTTTATTGCTAGAGTTTGTAGATGCTAGCTAGAGCCATATTTAGTGTACATGTTGGAACATGAAGCCACATGTTGAGACTGAGTTCATTGGAATTATTCAGGTAGAGATTAATGTATGGTTAATATGATACAAGGTAGCATGTCATATGTCCGCAAAATGAGGTTAAGATTAATACTTGATTCGAAAAATATTTTACATGATTTTTCCGCTCAATACAAATCACTACTTTCACTAGTCTACCATTTCTAACCTATAAATTAATTTGTTAACAATTTTAAATTGGTTTTTAATTCACATGAAAATATCCAAAAAACTGCAAGGAGTATAAAATCGTATTAGTCATCCTTTTCAAAATATAGAAAGAAAATAAGAGATGGGTTTGAACATTGAAAAACCACGATCTTGTTGACAAAAAAGGAGCTTTCGACTTTGGAAACATTATCCATAATTTGGATTCTCGTGCATTATTAATTATGCTAAGTATCCAAATATCTAAAACAGGATGATTACGATATGTTGCTAACAACAAATACTCCTTCCGTTTCACATAGAGTGTCATTTTAAGGTTGTATTTTTGTTTTATAAAGAGTGTCGTTTTGTATTTCCAATGCAGATGTTTGGTAAATTTTACAGTTTTGTCCCTACTATTTTAATGTATTGACCAATGAAAAAAATCGTATAAGTAATTAATAGAAGGTAAAACAGATAATTTAATAGTTTTCTTAATCTGTGTGCAAAAATTTTAAACGACACTCTTTGTTAAACAGAGGGGCTGATTGGCGTGCAACTGTGAAGACTTTTACTTAATTTAAAAGTCTCTACAGTCAAATTTCCCCCAATCACGCTTTTACTTTATTTTTTATCTCTACAGTCCTAACAGTCCCTAAATTTTCTCTAACCTCTTTTACTTCTATTTTTTTTAAAGCCACAAAAACATGGCTTTTAGAAGACTGTACGCTTCTTTTTATTTTTTTAACACTGATATATATTAATCAATAATAGTAAGAATTAGATAAAACAATAATAATCAATAGAAAAATTCTACACAAAACAATAAAAACAAAATTATTTATAATAGGATCAAGAATCATTTAAAAACAATAAAAAATCAATAATCGATAAACATACTAATTCAAAAAAAAATGTAAAACAAAATTAAAAAATTAAAACTAAAATAATATACTATTTTTAGACTATCACTAACATTATAAATACCATGAGCTACTGATAGATAAAACAATAATAATCAATAGAAAAATTCTACACAAAACAATAAAAACAAAATTATTTATAATAGGATCAAGAATCATTCAAAAACAATAAAAAATCAATAATCGATAAACATACTAATTCAAAAAAAAATGTAAAACGAAATTAAAAAATTAAAACTAAAATAATATACTATTTTTAGACTATCACTAACATTATAAATACCATGAGCTACTGAGTTTTTCTGTAACTTGCAAGTCCAACAGGTATCATGATTTTCATATATTTCTTTTATAAATATTTAAAGTCACAGCTTTTACAGTTTTTTGTTACCAATCAAACTTTTACAAATATTTTAAAGTTACAGCCACAGTGCTTACAGCCAAATTCTCTGCAGCCAAAAGTCTACAGTAACAGCATGTAGTAAAAGTCCTTACCAATCGGCCCCAGAGTATTTGATTTTGTGTCTGTTTATGAAAAAATCATTTAGAGTATTCGTTTAATCCGAAGTAAACCAATCACAAAATAGAATATCTATATTTACGGGAAAAAAACGTCTGAAAATTATTTAAAAATAGAGGCTGAGATATTTTAACCTTTTCATTTTCTGAAATTTTTGGGGAAAAAAGAATCACTAATCTTAAAAAAAAAAAAAAAAAAATCCAAATCCCAAAAGGATTGGTTTATAATCTGTGTTTTACAAAATATCAATGGCAATATCGTAGTTAAGATAAAAACTAAGGATATTGTTTTTAATATTTATTCTCTACCCTATTCTCATATAAATATAATTAACCCTTCTCTTCACTCCGGTCAAATCTCGTCGTCTTGTTTGGTCTCTGTTTTTCACGCCGGAGAGAGAGAGGAGTAAAAAGCGAGAAAAAGCTACAAACTTTAGAAAACCCAATAATGGATCCGATCGAATCAGTCGAGTACAATGGCTTTGAGACCTCTAACGGTAACTCTCACGTCGACCATGGTTGGAAAAAGGTCGTGTACCCAAAACGCAATCGGAAGCAAAAACCAGCGGATCAAGCCACGGCGAATGGTGGCAAAATTGTTCAGAATGGAGCCGTAGCTAACGGCGGAGACAACGTGTTCCGTTCCCTTGAGGAGCAAGCTGAGGATCGTCGACGACGGATCCTTGCGGCGAAGATGGCTGCTGTTGATTCGGATGATGATGGTGTGGTTAGATCTAAACGCCGATCTAATGGTTACGGCGATGATGAGTTTGATTTTGATGGTAGTGATAATGAGGACGCGGCGAGGAATGAGAATCTGAAGGTCGAGGAACCTAAAAAGCGAAAGCCTAAGAAGGAGAAGAAGCCTAAAGTGTCTTTGCCTGAAGCTGCATCTAAGATCGATCCTTCAAATCTCGAAGCTTTCCTTGTTGAAGCAACGGTATGTGCATGGATTTGAAAATTGGGTTCGATCTGTTTTGTGATTTACTTGAATTTTGATCTAAAGTTACGTTTTATTTTTGAATGTTGGGTTTATAGGAATCGTATGCGACTCAACCCGAGATTCAGCTAATGAGATTTGCTGATTACTTTGGGAGAGCACTCTCTGGAGTTTCATCTGTGCAGTTTCCGTGGGTGAAAATGTTCAAGGAGTCTCCTTTGTCTAAGCTGATCGATGTGAGTTATAATTGACATTGCTGAGAATTTCGAATCGAAGTTTAGGTTCAGGTTTGATAAATCTGAGATCCTTCTTTTGTGAATAGGTTCCATTAGCTCATATTCCGGAACCAGTGTACAAAACATCAGTTGATTGGATCAACCAACGTCCAATCGAGGCTCTTGGAGCCTTTGTGTTGTGGGCGTTTGATTGTATTCTCACAGATTTGGCAGCTCATCAAGGTGGTGCCAAAGGTGGGAAGAAGGGTGCACAACATGCTTCTTCCAAATCTCAGGTTACTTGCAATCCTTTATCGATATGAAATTCTGATATTTGTTCATTAATGCTATTGACTTTTGATTACTAACTCCATCATGTTATATTCGTCTGACGTTTAGGTTGCAATATTTGTTGCATTAGCAATGGTACTGCGTAGAAAACCGGATGCTTTGACTAATGTACTGCCAACTTTAAGGGAGAATCCTAAGTATCAGGGACAGGATAAGCTTCCGGTTACAGTTTGGATGATGGCTCAGGTTCGTGAGATTTCTGTAGATGATGGAGGACCAAGAGTGTTGAGAATTGTTTGTTTCTGCAATTTTATTCTGAAATTTTGTAAATTGTAAAATATGGACAGGCTTCCCTTGGTGATCTATCTGTAGGCTTGTATTCATGGGCGCACAACTTGTTACCTGTAGTTGGTAATAAGAACTGCAACCCTCAGTCAAGGGATCTCATCCTGCAGTTGGTTGAGAAGTGAGTCAGACGTTTTCTTGTGATCTCCTTTGTTTGATATATAGTAAATCATCTAATTGGTTATGCAATTTTCTTATCAGAATTTTGACGAATCCAAAGGCTCGGACCATTCTTGTTAATGGGGCTGTTAGGAAAGGAGAGCGACTGATTCCGCCTCCTTCATTTGAGATGTTGATGCGGCTTACATTCCCTGCTTCATCCGCAAGAGTAAAGGTAAGTAGTACTACTGAAATTTATAGAACAAAACCATGACGTGATTGTTGATTCTGATCACAAGCATGATCCTCTGATTCACACAGGCTACAGAGAGGTTTGAGGCAATATATCCCTTGCTGAAAGAAGTGGCTCTTGCCGGTGCACCAGGAAGCAAGGCAATGAAACAAGTCACACAACAGATATTCACTTTTGCTCTGAAATTAGCTGGAGAAGGTATTGTTAACAAACAAATCTTGAATCCCTGAGTTTCCTGCTTCTCTCTGATCCTCTAGTAAGAGTTCTAATGTTACCGTTGTCACAGGAAATCCTGTTTTAGCCAAGGAAGCTACAGCAATTGCTATCTGGTCTGTGACCGAAAACGTTGATTGCTGCAAGCACTGGGACAATCTCTACAAGGAGAATCTGGAAGCTAGTGTTGCTGTTCTTAAAAAGCTTGTAGATGAATGGAAAGAGCATTCGCTCAAACTATCATCATCACCGAATGATACTCTCACTCTCAAGCGAACTATGAAGAGCTTCAGGCTGAAGGTAATGCCTCTACAATTTCTAAGCTTTAATTTCACCCTCCATTTTCTTGTAATTTTCATCTCAGATATTGACCTTTGATGTTTTAGAATGAGGAGGCCATCACTGAGGGAGGAGCCAATGGTGCTCTTTACAAAGAAGCTGACAAGTCCTGCAAAGTGATATCGGGGAAACTCTCCCGTGGAAGTGGCTGCCTCAAAGGAACAGCCATTACTGTTGTGATTCTTGCTGCTGCAGGAGCTGCTGTTGCAGCTGTTCTATCTTCCAACCCGGAGGCTACAACCGAGCTGAAGAATCTTGTGGACTCATTGGAGCTGCAAGAATACCTGAACAAATATACTGAGGTTTTAACCTCAGCTTTGAAGAAGTAAGAGAAAAGAAACAAAATCTGAGGACGATAAGTAAAGAGGTAACTCTTAATATCGTCGGTGTAGAGAATTTCCTTAAAGTTAAAGTCTTTTACACTCCAAGATACAAAATTTTGAATATCTTGACCAGAATTTAGGGGTTAAGGAGGTGATGAATAATGAGGGTTTCGATTTTATAATCACAAAGTTGGGATTTGGGAGTCTGTTCAAAGCTCGTAAGTTGTAGAAGTTTTTTTAGACTGTTTAATTTGTGTCTGAGATAATTTATTTTTTCTTTTTTTCTCCCCCTGATGACAATAAAGTTACTTCTGTTTATTATATGTTTGATTTGGATTTATCTTGAACATAACTGTATGCACAAGTCATTACATTGTGTTCATGTGAATCCGGAGTATATACATACAGTCCCAAGATATGATACAGACTTGTGATTTGTGAATCTATCTGTTAATCAAGATCATAATCTTCTGGCTTTGCAAATGGGTACTTGAGGTAACCGTTCTTGATAGAGGAAGGGTCTGTTGGTATGTCCCAAGGATTCTTCATAGATGGATCTCTTGGGAACTTTCTGAAGTTGAGAAATGGTGCCCATAACAGTAACCTGCTAAGCCATAAAACTTGATAAGGACTAGAGAGTAGAAATAGAGTCAGCATTGATGCAAATGATGGTGTGACCTTGCTTACCCGGGGAAGAACAAGAAGACGAACATGAACTGTAAATACATCTCGAAAAACTTCCTTCTGTACCATCTTACTCTCAGCCAGTTCATGATGATTGGCTAACACAAACCATAGTATACAAGCCCCACATTCAGAATCATGAATCATCTAATTCGTTGAAAATACAAAGTCTTTGTCTTCAAACTTACTGGCATTACGAGGAAGTACCAAACGGATATGATCGCGATATCGAGCACAACACTGCTTAACTCCTGCTGGTTGTTGACTCCCGTTATTGCCAAAGCCGGATGATCTATCTACAAAACTAAAGAACTTCAGTTACCTCCATTGTTTTCTCATTGTTTCAATCAGCGAACAAAAGGTCTCATATGTTGTTACCGTGGCAAGAACTGTCCCGAGTTGAGCTCCTAAGATTATCTTCTTCGCTCCAAATAAATCACCGGCCTTTGCTCTCATCTTGGCAACATTCTGTAGTAAACAATAATAAGTCACGGTGAAGAAACAAAGATTTTTCTGCAGAGTCTTGTTGATGACTCTACACTTAACTGCACTAAGTTAAAGAAGTCTTACATGAAGAAGAGCATCGTTGGGTTTGGAGTGAGATGTAATACAGAGAGGAGATTTCACACTACGAGGCTTCAAGGAGAGAGATGACAAAGCATTCGGGGCACAGAGGCCAAGAGAGCCACAACGGCTCATCTCTATGTTTCTGTCTCTTCTTTTTTTTTTTGGGTTGTGAAGTTTCCTTATCTCTTGAGATTGGTTCTAATGGCAGAGAGTTAATTCTAGGATGGCTTTCATCTGAATCGTATTAATTCCACGTGTCATATGGAGGTCCCACGTTCATTTTGGCATATAGTGTTTTATCTTAATGAAATAAAAATAACAAATTTCACATGTATTCCAAATTTGATAATTGCTGTCTTCGTTTTTATTATTTGGTTCATGGCTTCATGCCTTCGAAAGTTGAGGCATTATTTTTCAAGGCACTTGAAAGCAATGTGAGAGTAGAAATTACCAAGGAATTAGATCAAGAATAGTGAAATTTGTGTATCCTCCTTTGTTTCTAGCTAAAATCCTTTGAACCACAAAGAGAATAGTCTCTTTTACTTCTTCTTCACTAGAAAACTAGCTGAAACATGACTGAGCATTTAGACAATACTGGTTTTTTGTTGTGATTTCACAGCCTACTATGATATTTTGGTTCCTCGCTTATTACATAAAGAGAAACCTTGAAGAGTGTGTAGTATATTACAATTTACAAATGCAGAACCTGAGAACTAACCAGACAAAAACTGTCCCTTAATGTTCTTCACAGTAGAGACACAGACAGAGACATTCCAATGTCTCTTCTTGCAGGGATGTTGAAACGGATAACAAGACATGAATCTCCCATAACACACAACATGCTTTGTTTCACTATTGCTTTATTTTTGTTAAGTTTTTCAGATTTGCATGACTTTATTCCTATGTACAACAGTACAAAATGTGTGTTTACGTTTTGTGTATGAAGAATCTTGTAAGTTGGTCAGAGTAAAAAGAAAAAAGAACATCTTGTGTGATTTTCTCTAAAGATTATTCTATTTATTGCAAAATTAATTAGAATTATACAATTGTTTTTTACTTTTTAGTAAGGAATAAAAGAGGGGCCACAGGATCCCCCACCTCTCTTCAACAGCTCTCAATTCACCATCATTTCTCTCACCATTTTTACTCTTTCTACTCTTAGTATTTTTAAAATCTCTCTTCTTGATATGATTTATATTTTCAATTATTTCCTTTATATCTTTTCTTTGTTGGAGCACTTATAGACATAAACATGTATACAATTTATCTAATATCGCTCTAGTATAAGACTCATTGCTTTAGATCTCTAGTACAAAGATGAAATATTCATATTTACATAATACGTCTAGAATTGGTCATATAACTTTTCTTTTCCTTCAAAGCTATGTATGTTTCGTTTACGTATAAAAACTTAAGAAGAGAGAGTGGTAGTCGGAACCGTCAAATTTATATGGCAAAATTGAAATGCTGCTCTTGCATATTTTGCGAACATTACTATTACGAAGGATAAACTTAATACTTGGTGATATAATTTGAAAATTTTATATATACAAAATTGTGAATTACAACCGGTTAAAAAGATTTTGAGCCTTTCGGTTATTAATTTCTTTGAAAATTACGACCGGTTAAATAGATTACACTTAGAGTTGTTTATTAACTAACAAAATACATGTAGATATCTAAATTTTCACATGACTTCTTACAAAACTAAACTCTGAATTTAAATGTGTAAACCTACAATCTTAAACTCTAACTTCCCTTATGGTAAATTAGAGGCACATTTATTTTGAAATATATATATATGTGATGGAAAAAAAAAAAAAAAAAAGGTAAAAACGTTCAAGATATATTGAAGTCACCTCATTACTATTTTCTTCAATACAATGTTAATCATTATTGTTTTGCAAATTACTCTAACAATTAATCCCCTTATTAATTTCAAATAAAGTGTTACAACAGCTTTTTTCATGGAAGTGACTACCGAGTTATTCTAAATTTTCACATTTTTTAGAATCCTAAGTGTGTTTCGAAATAATTTTCTTCTTTTCCGGGATTTTGGAACGCCACTGGTGTTGAAAGTTAATCACATGTTAAAGGCTTAACCTAAAAGCTTAGGCTGCAAACCCCACCACCATTTTTTAATTTTAAAATCTCGATATTGATTCAGCCGACGAATGTTAATCATTGAGGTCGCTTCTCCTTTCTTGTTTTCTATGATAAAACTAAATTAGTACATAGTATAATAAACTTCGTATAGCAATAATCCAATTTTGTTTTTAATTGGTCGAAATAATATGTTGATTTGGATTAAATATATATTTGTTCAAGAGCGGTTCACATTATCGCATGTTTAATTCTACATCAACTAAAGATCAAGAAATGATGTGAAAGTTTAACTGTATAGATAATAGATGCATGCACATACCAATATTTAGCTTAGAAATCTGAAAACTACTAGAGATTTATTTGTATGTTCTCCAAATTAAACAAAATTTTCGAAAGATTATATACTATAACTAAGTAGTAAATAATTAGGCAAAAACAGTGAGGTGGGAGTGACCTGTCTTGAAACTTTGTATGAGCCACGCTCAACATCACATGGCCCTTTTCATTCACACAAATTATTTTGTTGCTAAAACATAAATCGGAAATTGGGAATCACAAGATCCTAACGCACAAGTTCTCAATATCTCTATGTATGTAGTCGAATATTTGATCTGGTTAGTATATACCTTCTATAATATATATTAAATTCTGACATATAAGTTTAAGTGGATACACTGGCCGCTTTGAATATAATTACTTAGACAATTACATATATTTGCTTATGATTATCTCTTCGACAACACGCGAATTATGTTTGACAGGGCCAGAGCTCCAAAAGACATATATATACACATCAATTGTAAATTGTAATGTGTCTTCGAAAAAGTCAATATTTGTATGTCCCTATGTTGTCAATTGTGAACCATTCGGCTAACGAACAGAGTAATAATAATATAATAACATTCATCACAATGTTGAAATGTCCCGTCAATATTTTATAACATGGACACGGTCTAAATTAAAATGAATTCGGTTTTGATGTGAATTATATATAAAAAGTGGCACGTAATGTTAGACTGGTCCATATGAACTCTTTTTTTTCCCAATCAAAATTTTCTTTACTTTATTTGCTCATTTCGAATATCTATTGACTTGTCCACACACGTTACAAATGTAATTGTTTATGAATTATGTCTACTTTCAAAATCAGATACCGCCCAATTTTTAATCAACCATTTTATAGTAAATTAATGTGTTTTTTTTTTCTTTTTCTTGTTTGATTATTCCCTTCGGTAAAAAACTTCAAAACTACTATTTCTTTTAGGTATGGACATAATACCTGGATCTGAAATCCGAACCGCAAACCCAATTCAAATCCAAAACTGAAATATATTAGGATTTTTTGGTTATTTTGGATTATATCGAGTAGTTTGGGTAGTCTATGTAAAGATCCAAACCGACCCAAATCCGAAAGGTACCGAACCAAACCTGACCCGAATTTTTAAAATATTCGAATAGAACATCAACCTCTAGTAACAAAAGTCCCGAAACCTGAAAAAAACCGGATCGAACCCGAACCGAATATCCGAATACCAAACCTAATTTTTTTTGTGCCGTAAATCTAACTCCAAATAATTAGAAAAAAACAAACTGAAACCATAGCTAAAAACATCAGCTATAAGATGAATAAATACAATCAGATGAATAATTCGGCATCAGACTATTCGATAAACAGAATTATAGATCCGATTAACAAGGTCTCTTTTCATCTTGATCTAAGCTGTAACAAGGTCTTGTCCTCTCTTTTTGGTTATCTTAACGGGGCCTATTTAACTTGGTCAAAAAAAAAAAAATGAAAGAAGTAAAGTGGTGTTTATTAAAAGGAAACTAAAGGAAAATTTGTTACCCACTTTTGAGTAACGATTTTCAATTCATTGTACGACAACATAATATGCATTATTTTGTCACTTTTAATTTCTGTCCATCACTATTTATTATATATATAATAAATAAAACAGAGTAATTTTCTCTACTAATGTATCACATGTTTTCAACAATGAAGAACTAAATATGTTGGTGACCAAAAAAAAAAAAAAAAAAAAGAACAACTAAATATGTTCAACGAGATATAGTTCTTTTATATACAATAACACTTCATTCATACACTATATCTCGAAAATATGTGACTAATTAAAAATTAGAGTAAACCCTTCACAAGTTATAAGATAAACTCGTTGGTTGTTTCAGAATATATAAGTTATGGTGTTTTAAACGTATGGGCCCTTTTACGCGCATGTGGGTCAAGGTTCGGGCCCACTCTCCAAAGTTAAAGGCGGAGTGGCGGGGTCATAATAAACCACGTGGCAATGTTTCTTTATTTCTTTTTAATAAATCTACTAAACAACTGTTTCTTTTGCTGAAAAACAAAGGTAAGCAAAACTAAAATAAAATTCAACAATATCATTGCGTCACGAGCAATGTTTAATCATTAAATATTAAAATCAGCAACTTTCCGCTATACACTAATCCACTCCCCTGTATATATATATATATATATATATATTTTCAAAGTATTGATAGATTTTTTTTTTCATTTTTATGTCAAGTATTATAATTTATCTTATTCAATTAAATTTCATATTTAAGAAATAACTTTTTGTATATTTTTGATGAAAATATGTTCGTTGTTAACTTTTAACTTACTTATAAAAACACAAATGATAACCTATCGTTTATAAAAGGAAGGCCATATGGATTAATTTGTAAGACAATAAAACCTCTAATTTTTTTGTAAACAATCTGAAAAAATGTATTCTCCGATACAGAGACTGAACCCAAAACATCAAATTAAAATATATTAATATCTTGGTCAACCATATAATCAATAACATTTGTAGTTTTGTATTAATGATTTTTTTTTGTTTTAGTATATGATAAAACAAACCAAAAATAATTTTTTCCTCACACAAGGAGCCTATATTCTTTTATTATAAAACGATAAGATTAATTTTTGGCGGAAAGATTATTTTTGAGTTTTAATTACTGAAAAAGAAAAATTACTTTTGAAAGTATAATGGAAATATGAAATTAATTGAGAAATATTGTTCTCAATATACGTATACGCCATATTAATGTATACATACACAAACTTAAACATAGTTCATGTTCGAATTTAACATGTACGTACACCGTAAATCATACCATATGTATATTATGTATTAAGGATTAGGTTTGTTGTTTAACATTTTTGTTTGAGGTGACCAAAAAAATAAAATTTGTTTGATATATGTTCGTATATCACATATTATAGAACGTACGCCATATATTATTGATTAAACTTTTAGATTATG
Organism: Crucihimalaya himalaica; assembly: GCA_004349715.1. Classification (NCBI taxonomy): domain Eukaryota; kingdom Viridiplantae; phylum Streptophyta; class Magnoliopsida; order Brassicales; family Brassicaceae; genus Crucihimalaya; species Crucihimalaya himalaica. The sequence continues at coordinate 1,756,933 of SMJT01000025.1, read as the reverse complement.
GTCCGTTATATGTTGTAAGTCTATAATATACATGATATAAATTGTGCATCTTGGTCATTTCAGAATCTATTTTGCCAAATGGAAAAAGACACATTTAAGTTACCCAAACAGAGTAATAAAAAATCAAATATAATTATCTTAGATACTTATCCTTATAATAAATATATAATTCTTAACATTAATCCTTTACTTATCCATAAATAAAAAATTTCCTTAAATATTACATTTATTTATTCCTTTTGCAAATATGCGTTTTTTGTTGTTGTCAAATTAAAAATAAAATAAAAAAGTCGCAAAAATGGTCGGTCCGATATCTCCGGCTAACTTACTTAAGCTGACAAGTCTTTCTCTCCTTCCTAACTTCGTCTCTCTCTTTCTCATTCTCTCTCTCTCTCTCTCTCTGTAAATATCAAATTTTACAAAGCGCTCTTCTAAAGCTTCTTCATCATCGTCGTCCATGGCGGCTAACAGATTCGCGACTCTGATCCACCGCAAAACCAACAGAATCACTTTAATTCTCGTCTACGCTTTTCTGGAATGGTCACTCATCTTCTTCATTCTTCTCAACTCTCTCTTCTCTTATTTCATCCTCAGATTCGCTGATTATTTCGGTCTTAAACGTCCTTGTCTCTTCTGCTCTAGACTCGATCGTTTCTTCGATGCTTCTGGTAAATCTCCTTCTCATTCAGATCTTCTCTGCGATGATCATGCTCTCGAGATTTCAAAACTACGTTTTAGTTACAGTCATTCCAAACCTCTCGATGAATCTCACAACAAGGATTTGGTAAATCGTCCTTTTTGTTGCGTAGACAAGATAAGTTCTTCGTCACTCTCTGCTCCGATTGAGTCTGATTTGGGGATTCTAAGTTATCCGATCGGAGATGAAGGCCAGATTTACAATGGCCTTAAGTTTCCTCGATCCATCTTCGTTTTCGAAGATGACAAAATAGGATCCGTGAATTTGAATGATTCTCAGGAACCAAGAGAGGAGGAAGAAACAGAGGAGAAGAAGAAGCTTTCTTCACAATCTCCTGGAAAAATTGAACAAGATGAAGTTAGCAGCGATGCTACGGATGCTGATGATGATGATGATTTCTCGTGCTATGTATCAAGTTTCGACTGTAACAAAGAGCTTACAGTAGAAAAAGAAGAAGAAAACAAAGTGGATCTGGCTTTAGAGGTCAAGAATGCGCCTAAAAACCTTGAGTTCTACATTGACGAAGAAGACTGTCATTTGATTCCAGTTGAATTTTACAAACCGAGCGAGCAAGTTCGCGAGATTTCCGAGATTAACGGAGATTTTATCCTCGATTTCGGCGCTGAGCCTGGTTTCACGGCGGAGGAGGAAGAAGAGGTAATCACCGCAGTTGCTTCGTCTGATGAAGTGACGAATCTAGGTACATCTTTGCGTAGCTTTTACTCAAGTTTCTAGAATCTTTGATTTTTTTGCCTTGTTTAAGTTTTGTGAGTTTATGTATAGGTGCTTCGACAGATGATGATGTAGTGCAAACGCAGAACGACGATGAAGAAACAGACGCAGAAGTTTCTATTGGCACTGAGATTCCTGATCACGAGCAAATCGGAGATATTCCGTCTCAACAGATCAATCCTAACGACGACGATGACCATGACCATGATCATGGTAACTATATATACATACTCCTAAATAGAAACATAACTTAATTGTGTACCAATATTGGAAACATTTTACCAAATATGTTACGTTTTTAGTATCAGTTATTTGAGTTATTCTTTTCCTTCTCTGTCTTGGATTCTACTTAACATTTTCAACATATGCGTTACGATGAAACAGAGGAGGATACATTGGAGTTCAGAACAATTACGAACATCAACGAAGAGCGGTTTCTATCAACTCCTGGCTCATTGGAAAGATCGCATAGTCTACATAACGCTATGTTTCACCTAGAGCGAAGAGTATCCGGAACAGAATCTGTTGATGGTATTGAATGTCCTCAAGGAGTACTCACTGTGGACAACTTGAAGTTAGAGTTACAAGAAGAGAGAAAAGCACTTCATGCATTATATGAGGAGTTGGAGGTAGAGAGGAGCGCGTCTGCTGTTGCTGCTAGTGAAACAATGGCCATGATCAATAGGTTGCACGAGGAGAAAGCGGCGATGCAGATGGAAGCGTTGCAGTATCAGAGAATGATGGAGGAGCAATCTGAGTTTGATCAAGAAGCCTTGCAGTTGTTGAATGAGCTTATGGTGAATCGAGAGAAGGAGAACGCTGAGCTTGAGAAGGAGCTAGAGCTGTATAGAAAGAGAGTTGAGGAGTATGAAGCTAAAGAGAAAATGGGGATGTTGAGGAGGAGAATGAGAGATTCCTCCGTTGATTCATATAGAAATAATGGTGATTCAGATGAGAACAACAATGGGGAGCTACAGCACAAGAATGAAGGAGTTTCAGATTGGAAATATAGAGAGAATGAGATGGAGAACACTCCAGTTGATGTTGTCCTTAGTCTTGATGATTGTTTAGATGATTATGAAGGAGAGAGGCTTTCGATTCTTGGGCGATTGAAGTTTCTTGAAGAGAAACTCACAGATCTTAATAATGACGAAGACGAGGAAGAGGAAGTTAAAACGTTTGAGAAGAATGGTAGCATCAATGGAAATGGGCATATTTATGGCAAGGAAACAAACGGGAAGCACAGAGTCATCAAGTCAAAGAGACTGCTTCCCCTGTTTGATGCGGTTGATGGAGAGATGGAAAACGGGGTAGGTAACGGAAACCATCACCAAAACGGGTTTGATGAATCAGAGAAGGGTGAGAATGTAACAGTGGAAGAAGAAGTGGATGAAATATACGAGAGACTCGAAGCTCTAGAGGCCGATAGAGAGTTCTTGAGGCATTGTGTTGGTTCATTGAAAAAAGGGGACAAAGGTGTACATCTCCTTCATGAGATTCTACAACATCTACGTGATCTGAGGAACATTGATCTTATTCGTGTCAGAGAAAACGGAGACATGAGTTTTTGAGTTTTGAGTTTTGAAATTTCACTCTTTGCACGGTAGCATCATGAACAAAAACAATCACACAGGTATATATACAACTTATCTCTGTTGACTGAAGAATAATAATGTTCATTTTCACGTCTATGCTCACACTTTAAAAGAAAATTCAATTTTCCTTGTTTGAAACAAGGTCGGGAAGTGACAGTGTTGCTTGGGAGGCAAGAAACAACAAAGGTCTAGATGAAGAAGAAAACGCCATAAAAAGTCTCAGATAAAGTATATACTCTGAGGCAAAAGTGTCAGATCAGAATGTTCGTCTTGCTTCGTTTTTTTAATTAAAATTTTTGGTATTTTAATATTGAAGATTTATATAGAAAGAGGGGAAAAGTGTACCCAAGGTGTCAGTATAAATTTCACTTATTATATTTGGAAGTTGTCTTTATGAGTGGTGGTAATAGAAAAAAGGTAGAATGATGAGTGTATGTGTGTGTAGTGTAGTGTAGTTGAGTAGTAAGGTGAGATATTGGTATAAAAAAATGCCAAAGGCAAAGCTGTCAGTTTCTTGGATGTTTGTGGCAGAGCTGGAATGATTTCAGCAAAGATGCCAACTCCAATGTACATATGTGTTTTTTTTTTTTTTGGACTTTTTACAACATTTAGAAATTTTCGGGGCGAGTTTAGAATTATTGCGTTTAGGTGGGGTAAGTAACCTCTTCATTTGTAATTGTTTATTCTTCTTTGGTTGTATTATCGAATGTACTCGCTTTACCGAGTTCTTTATTTTCTTTTGTTACTCTCGAATTTGGTCGTATTAGATCATGTTCTAGTCTTCGGTTCGAAGAAAATATAAACCTAGGTCTGGTTATATAAAAGAACAAAACTAAATTATCACATTCTAGTCCTCGGTTCCAGAAGATTAGTCATGTACCAAATAATTTTGAGATTGAACGGATTTGGTTCCAAGCAACGAATATATTGGTTGGTATAAAACCAACAAACTTCATATAAGACGTTGGCGTTAAACAAAAACAAGTACGAAATTTTAATAAGAATTGAAACACACCAAACACACACAGACAAATCCTTTATATATCAGCTCTATATATGATTGTTTATTTTTTTCCACTTTCATCAACAATAATTTGAACCAAAACGTTCTTAAACTAATTATCATAAAATCTTTGATGTATCAATATATGCGGTTTTATATGACAAATAGCTTTCCAGCTAACCTAAATCATGAGAGAATTAAGAGATTCACAAAGGTTTGCTCATATTATCACCAAAAAGTTAGTTGCTTTTGAGTTTGGATAATTTAGAGTCGCATCCATTTATGACCATATATATTATGAATATATTAAGTTCCGTAGCCGGAGCCTTTATAGTGGGTGAAGAAGAAAGTATATAATGGTTGTACTTAATATCTAAAATAATGGAGATCGAAATTTGTAACTTTCGGCGATCCTCTTAAAGTTCAGACGCTCATGTGCTCTTAATTATGCGCGCAACCTTCCTTCTTTTACTGTTACATGCCTACGATTCTATGTCCACTTATAATTTATGTATGTTCCATTACATTATTGTTCAATAGTTTCATAAATAAGTGCATGTTGTAATCAACTACCGAGCTATTCAGTTATTTTCAAGTATGTGAAAGTATATTTCTTTATATAAATTAGGCCCGAACCTCATCAGTTAACAAAAAAATTGTATATATATAATATGTTAGACATATATGGCATGCTCATAATTAACTATAGCATAAATTTACATATTTCGTTCGTTTTACTTTCTAAGCATAGACTATCACATTGATTTACCTATGTTTGTATTGTTGATGTAGTTAAGCTTAATTAAACAATTTTTTTGAATTCAAAAATCTTTACTCTTTTTAGTAAGTACCAAGAGAATCGATAAAAACCTAATTAGGTCCATATAATTTTTCAACCTGGATTCCTAATTAGACATTTGTTTTTTCGTGGTTTTGACATATATATCAATGAATTGACCCATCAGGTGTAGTGTATCCGGCCTGATTAAATGGGCTTTAACGGATGCATAAACTCGACCCGAAAATTCAAAGAAGTCAAACATACTACTTTGGAAAAGACAATTAATTTATTAAGACATTTGGATTTGATAGTCACTGTTTGTTGTTGGCTACTCTTTTTTATTATCATGTTCGACAAATAAGCATGCATGTGCGTTGAAAACACACACACACACAAAGAAAAAAAAAACAAATAAGCGTGTGCCTGATTTGCTTTAGTATCGTACCGTACGACTCTTTCAAAGTCTCTCCTCTACTAGTATCATTAGACTACGCGTCATTTAAACAACAAATGGAAAAAAAACAATAAATATTTTTATATAGATAGATGCAATACGACTCTAAGAGTTTTTTTAATTTACGGCATAGGCATAGCAAAACTATAAGTCGCAATTCCACGTACCATTTCGATTGTGTAAAGATTCAATGATTCTATCATTTTCTAAATAAAAAAAAGTTGCTGTCGAACCTCCGACCGAGTAAAATTGAGTTTGGTATTATTATTATTTTAAATCTAAAATTCTCTTTTTTTTTGGTGAGTTTCTAAAGTCTTCCAAATAATAGTGTCTATTGATGTTCACCTAGATTGTGACTTCTCTCTCTGATCATGCTGGCTACTAAGAATTTTAACATTCCAGTGAAAAAAAGAAGATCATTCTACAATCACCAAACCAAAGTTCTCTAGACCGATAACATGATTGAACAGCTAAAATCAAAACTTTATGAGCAAATAATCTCTTAATTCTCGCATGATTTATCATGCGAGAATTATATGAATTTCGCAGTCGAACCTGTTAACATTGGTTTGTTGCAGCATAGACAGAGACATGTAATATAAATACAACGTAAATTGTAAGTAATATTTAATGGTTTCATTGACATTTTCAATATAGATCAAACACACCGATTGCGAACCTAGATTTAATTGACTGTTACGGGTTTGTAAGATAGCGGAGCATTACTTACTTGCTCTAGGGTCTAATTGTCTATTACCTCCAAACTTTTGAAAATATTTAACTATTCATATTTTGACCTTTGAAAATAATATATATTACTTTCTCCAGGGAGAGAAGACTATCTACAATTTTTTAACCTAAAAAATAGATTTTTAATACAAATTTTATCAGAATATATAAACACAAGTGAATCAGTGAAATGGTTTTTGGTTAAACCAAAAAGAGAATTGTTCTAAAATTACAATAATATAAGATAAGTGAAGAAGAGAGAAGGGGGACCAATCTTGACCGAAGGAACCAAGTCAATAGAACGCGTCTTGGGTCTGCACTTCCTTCACCTTTCATGTAACTTTATGCCAAGTTGTATCAACTTTTCCCGTTAACGTCATTCTTATTGATGTCATATATTCTTTATTTTTTGTTTCCAGTGATCTCTCATCTAAGATTTGATTTGCTTGGTCACCATACTAGAAACACCACACTAAATGCAAGCTCCAACCATATCACCACCACATAGGGTGAAAAGTCTATATATTCCAAATAAATGGTTAAAATTTGGCATCAGTGCTTGGACAAACATGATTCTCACATTTTAAATATTTGAATTTGTTCACTTTTGACTTTAGATTTATATATTAATAGTATTCTATTTTTATTTTGATATATTTCCATATGAACATAAATCTTAAATGATAAAGTCTTAACCTTATAATTACGATTATGCATAAGGTTTAACAACAAAAAAGTGATTAGGTGTTTAACCGGATATATAAATACTACCCATGTTTTTCATCTAGTTTATGATAATTGCTCTACTAGTTGTCTGCCACTATAACAAAAGCTTTTCACTATAATTGTATGAGGTTGCACGTCTTTTTCTGCCATGCAAATATATTCTTTTACTATTTGCGCGTGAAATATAAATCATTACATTGAGAAAAGTAGTTGAAAACAATTTTTTTTTTTTGTTAAGTAATAACTTAACCGATTAGATTCAAAAGTAATTTAAAAAATATAGTTTTTTTTTTTAAATATAGTAATTTAAAAAATATAGTTATGTCCCTGAATATTCAGTCCGGCTACATGATAAAAAAATTTAAGTCTATAATTTTTGGAATAGTGGCGAAAAGTTTAAGAGTTTATACATTTGAAATTCAGTTTATACAAATTAATAGTACAAGGATTATTGGAAGCATAGAGTGCCGTACACAAAACCGTACGTGTAGTTTCATGTGCTGCGAGGAAAACATATTCATCGTAGGGATTATGTATAACTAAAATCGAACTGTAACCATATTTCATATTGTAACCGGATCATTTAAAAACCGTAATCGGACGCGTAACCGTATATACATGTTAAAAACTATAATCATTGACCGTAAAAATAAATTAGTTATGATTAATCATAACTGTTTATTAACCGTAATTGTATTAAAACTGTTGGTTAACCATACAGTTAACCGTATGGTTAAAATTTAGAAAATATAATTGTAGTTATGCATAATTCAAAATACCGCATATGAAGATATTTATGTCAAAAAATTGTATTCTTCCAAAAACAAATAAGTTGTAATGATATGTTGCTCGAAATCACATATTTTTTATCGTAATAAAAGCAGTACAAAAATTTGGATAATTCGTAAGTGATAAAACATTTTCATATTAAATTATCTTTAATTATATTTTTGTTATGTATTTAATGTTGATTTTTTTTTGTTTTGAACCAATATCCAGATTTTGAAAACTTCCAACAATGTCAATGCAAAACTCATTATCCATACAAAAAGAATATAATCATATAATTAGCTTGAATAGAAATAAAATGACAAACAAATTAGATCATCGTTTAATTTTTATTATAAAAGTTAAGAAAACATATAGATTCTGTCTCCAATATTAATCTTATCGTAATCATAATAAATCGTAACCATGATAACGGTAACTATTTTAAACATATACATAGTGGTTAAAATTATAATTTTAAAAAAATTATAACTATAACCGATAAATAACAAACGGTGCTCTTACTTGATAGAAACGTGAAATGTGCAGAATCGTCCAATATAGATCCAAGCCTTACTAAAAAAACTACATCGTAAGATCATTGTCCGTGGGAGCTGTGTTTCATAATCACATATGGTATTTAATAGTTGAATATATCATAATAGGAGTAGATTAATGTAATAAACGGTTAAACAATAAAGTTTTAAACTAAAGATTTTACATGATTTATTGCTCTCAAATTTTAGATCTAACTAATCCATTGACACAAATCGTTCATGGGAGAAAATTGAGTAATTTGGCCGTGGCGGATTAACGAACTGCTAAGATAAACAAATTATATAGTACCACAAAGTCTAAAACTTTTACTATGATGTCATTAAATAAAAAATCAGCGCCACCTTTTTTTCCTGATACATCACTTAAATAATATTAAAAAATGTGAATTTGGTTGAAAAGAGAAGTAGAAAGAAGACTTGACTATTATTTAACCTTGTGCCCAAATCTTTAAAAGAAAAACAAAAACACGAATTCGTCATATGACTTTTGTCTCTGCCCAAATTCTTTCCTTTGTAATAAAAACCAAAGACAATCACAAACACGCTTCTTCTTCTTCTTCTTCAACCATCTCTAAATCACAATCTGAGACGTCACCTGACCAAAACCCAATCTAACGCCGCCCCGAATCAAAATCCTTTCAAATCAGCTTCTCTACTTTCTTGGTCTTCGTTTAAACCCCTAATCTTTTTGTTGTTGCTTCTCCATGGGATGGTCACTCAGTATTTTCAAAAGAGCAACTTGGGCTTGACAAAGTCCATGAATTTCTTTCAGAATATTATTAAACCTTTCAAACGCAGTTCCAATCGAGGTAAGATCCCGTTTGATTCAATTTTTTTTTTTTTTTTTTTTCAAGCAGAAATGTTAGGGTTTGTGTAAATTGATTCACCTCTTCTTCGTTGACTTAAGGTCTTGAAGATGATATTGAGCGAATTGCTGCTTTGGAGCAGAAAGTTTTCTCATTTCAAGTTTTAGTTTCCGCTACCAAAAATTTTCACCAAACCCACAAACTCGGTGAAGGTGGATTTGGACCCGTCTTCAAGGAAACCCCAATTTTTGACATGCCCATAGCTCAAAGTTTCCTTTTTTAGGGTTGAAGATGAGTGTTGTGATTGTAATCTTGTCTGAAGTGAATTGTGTGTGTTTTTCATGTCTTATGTTAGTTTGGCTGATGAGATTGATTGGTGTGTAATAGGGAAGATTACCTGACGGGAGAGACATAGCAGTGAAGAGGCTGGCTCAAGCTTCAAGACAAGGCAAAAACGAGTTTGTGAACGAAGCTAAGTTGTTGGCTAAAGTCCAGCATCGCAATGTCGTTAATCTTTGGGGTTATTGCACACACGGAGATGATAAACTCTTGGTCTATGAATACGTAGTAAATGAGAGCCTCGACAAGGTCCTCTTCAGTAAGTTATCTTCTCATTGTCTCCTTGTTGCTACTTCTGTATTAGACTTCGAGATTGTACATTAGGATTAAGTATGAATGATAACATGTAGTGCTTGCTCCATTTGAATGCAGAATCCAATAGAAAATCGGAGATAGATTGGAAGCAGAGGTTTGAGATCATAACAGGCATTGCTCGAGGACTGCTCTATCTCCATGAAGATGCGCCAAACTGTATCATCCACAGGGACATTAAGGCTGGCAACATTTTGCTGGATGAAAAATGGGTTCCTAAGATTGCAGATTTTGGGATGGCCAGACTCTATCAAGAAGATGTAACACATGTCAACACTCGAGTCGCAGGAACCAAGTATGCTCTCTCTTATCTTTAACACTTTAAAGCTCATTTTACGTGTTTGTTTTACTAAATGTCATTTGGACTCTTTTTGTTTGTTGGTGTTTCATGGTAGAATGTTAATTAACGTTCACTGCTTTTTTTATTCTTGTGTGCAGTGGTTATATGGCGCCAGAGTACGTAATGCACGGGGTTCTATCGGTTAAGGCAGATGTATTCAGCTTTGGGGTTTTGGTTCTGGAGCTTGTAAGTGGACAGAAGAACTCGAGTTTCAGTATGAGACACCCTGACCAGACTCTTCTTGAATGGGTAAAGCCTCTAGTCTCATGCTCCATTGTTTCTAGGGTTCTTGTGATGGCCCAACCCGGCCAGTTTTTGAACCCTAACTCGTTTTGAGCCGCTCTGATTTTAACCCTGATTTCTTCCCACGTTTAAAGTGGAAACTACGATAATGTTTTTACGTGGTTCGTCCGGCCTTTCACGGGTTTAGACTCGAAATGGACCGAACGGACTGGCACTGATTTTGCAACCCAATTTACTCGATTGTAATATAACCGTTGTTAAAGACTTCCTGATTGTGACGACACAGGCATATAAACTGTACAAGAAAGGTAGGACCATGGAGATAGTAGACCCGGAGATAGCAGCTTCAGCTGATCCGGACCAAGTCAAACTCTGCGTTCAGATTGGTCTGCTCTGCGTTCAAGGTGATCCGCATAAAAGACCAACCATGAGACGAGTATCTCTACTTCTCTCGAGAAAACCTGGACATCTAGAAGAACCGGCGCATCCTGGTGTCCCGGGATCTAGATACCGTCGGCGAACACATCGACCTTCAGGAACATCATCACTTGGAACATTGTCGACCACTAGTTCCAGTACAGATTCTTTCGGTTCGAACCTGAACACAAACACCGGAACTGGTGGTAGAGGTACCCCCGCATCTTCAAGGACTTCGGCACGGACTCATACCACTAGAAGTGCTGGTCAGAGCTCTAGCTCAGATCCTCACGGAAAAAGACCTATGAGTTATTGAAGTATTGGTCACAGGTGTAAATAGCGAGCTGCATATAATATATTTTCATTTTATTTTATTTTTATCTTGAAAAGTAAATTATTATTTTTGACTGCGGTAGTGATTTAGCTTTCTAGTATGATTTTTCATACTAGAGAAAAAAAAATAATGATTCATTTGTTACATTTATATATTAGAATAAAATCACTCGTCCCATTATAAGGTCCACATTATTGCCTTGTACGTGTAAAAAGCATATTCTCTTGATAAATTTGACAATGACCGTTAACGGTACTTTACTTTAAACAAAAAATAGTTTTCATTTTTCAATGCCTTTAAATTTATTTATTTTTCAGTTAAAACTTAAAAGGTTTATTAAAACGGTTACTGTAAACAATTATTTTGATAGAAAATGATCAAAAGAGTTTTTACTAATTTAATTTTAAGAGTTTTAATACCGTTTTGGGTAAAGTTAGGCCCACTAAAAGACAAAAAGAGACGAGCCACACGCGTCACCTTCTCGTTAAGCCTTTTTCTCTCCATACTAGTTTCCTTCCTCAGACTGTGTGCAAGAGCTTTCATCATCCTCTTCCTTCTTCACCTTCAAGCTTGTTTGATTCTTTTCAGATTTGAAATGGTGTCGTTCAAGGTCTCTGTTGTCTCCACTTCGCCTATTGATGGCCAGAAACCGGGAACTTCTGGACTTCGTAAGAAGGTTCGTCGTTTCGAATTGGATTTACCAGCCTGTTGTTCTAATTCAGATCGCATCGACATTGATTTCACCAATCTATACCTCTTGTTTTCTCGGTCTCGTATCTGATCTTGTTGCATGAGAAGGTTTGTAGATCTTAGGGACTCACTCATGTTATTGCAAGTTGGTTTAACCATCTGATCCGATCCGATGAGATTTGAATTTACGCATTGTTTCGTTTATAGCGAATTTGGAAGATTCGAAATCAGATTTACAGCTTATTTTTACGCGTTGCACTGATGCGGCAACATAGTGACGCTTTGAACTGCGTTTCTATTTAATCATAATTCTAATCATCTTAACGAAAATTTGATTGCTCGATTAGTGACATCAATTCAGTGTTTTTTTTTTTTTCATTTAGAATTTGTGCAACCCTATCTAGTAAAAGTGCTAGAATCAACCGGATTTGGTATCTGATTTGTGTTTTGGGAAAGCAGATTCTATCACTGTAGTTCTTGTAGATCAAAGTGTTGACCAATGAAATCACACAATTCTCTCTGATGGATGCTAATGCTTGGTATAATTTGACAGGTTAAAGTGTTCAAGCAACCGAACTACCTAGAAAATTTTGTCCAGGCAACGTTCAATGCTCTTACTCCTGAGAAAGTCAAAGGTAAAGATCTCTCTTACCCTTCTTGTTTTCCTAGGTAGATGACTGCAAGTTTCATTTGAGCAGGAGTATTTGTTAACTTGTGCAGGTGCCACACTTGTGGTTTCGGGTGATGGTCGTTATTATTCAGAGCAAGCTATTCAGGTAAAAGCTTTACCATTCATTATGTCCTCTGAATGATGGCAAACTGTGTTTTGCGTTAGCATAAAAGTAGGAGTATAATTCTCAGACACTTAAGTCTTATTTTAGCTCTTTTCCTTATGTTGTTTTAGAGGAATTGGTGAACTATAGAAGTGGTATAGTTGCATCTCTATATTTGCGCATCAATTTTAAATGATCAAACCTGTTAGTAAATGGAATATTTTTTTGTCACTAATAGATGCGTGTAGGTAACCTGATATTATTCCACTACTTACATGTTCATCTTTGTTTTTACATTTACCTATCATAACACAGAGAGGGAGAGGGGTTAGAGTTTATGAACTTGGTTACATTTTTCTTTGAAGATGATCTCTACAATTTGTTACTGACAATAGTTCTGCTCCACTACTTTCAAGTTCGTTTGGCTAACATTGATTGACCTGCTGTTAATATGAGATAGATTGTTTTGAATCTTTTTTCATGAAAAAGATAGTTCGTAAATACCACATGATCATTCTTTTAGCTGTTTATACAACTTTGTTTCCTACCTTGACAGATTATAGTTAAGATGGCAGCAGCTAATGGTGTTAGACGTGTGTGGGTTGGTCAAAACAGTCTGCTATCAACTCCTGCTGTGTCAGCTATTATTCGTGAAAGAATAGGGGCTGATGTGAGATATCTTCCTCTAACCTCATACATGTTACTTTTCTCTTGGGTTGTTGTCTAAGGCCTAAGGCTATGCATGTTTACAATATGTAATGACGTGATGAGAAACTAACCCGAGTCTCCAAGTTTAGGGATCTAAAGCCACAGGAGCATTTATATTAACAGCAAGTCATAATCCTGGTGGCCCAACTGAGGTCAGTTCTGTTCTTGTTCTCACTCTTTTGTGCTTGTACCTTCGATACACTCACTTAGTATTCTTTGAATCCTTGCATCAGTTAGTTAACTATATACTGACCTCTCTGATACCATATGCTGATTTCCTGCTATTCTATTCACAGGATTTTGGAATTAAGTACAACATGGAAAATGGTGGACCAGCTCCGGAATCAATCACTGATAAGATTTATGAGAACACGAAGACAATCAAGGAGTACCCAATTGCGGAAGACCTACCCAGGGTATCTAATATTTCTGAGTGATCCTCTTATTTGTCATCATCTTTTTCATCTTGTATTTTACGAATAATGTCTTTTTGCTGGTATTTTTGATTGAATGCAACAGGTTGATATTTCTACTATTGGTATAACCAGCTTTGAGGGAGCTGAAGGAAAGTTTGACGTCGAAGTTTTTGATTCTGCAGATGACTATGTTAAATTGATGAAGTAAGTATTTCCATCTTTGCATCTGAGAGTACAGTTCATGAATCTACTTCTCTCTGGTCTATGTATATAAGAGAATGGTTACAGAATCTGCGCTCTCGATGATCGAATTTTTTTTTCGTCTCTTCAGGTCAATCTTCGACTTTGAATCCATCAAGAAATTGCTATCGTCTCCAAAATTTACGTTCTGGTATGTTTGCCTGTACATCAACATCCATAAACCTTTCCTTTTGAGCTCGTTTGCCTGTATAGGCTCTTCCATGTCGCTAATGCTTTATGTCCCGTCATTATATGAAGTTATGATGCATTGCATGGAGTGGCTGGAGCCTATGCACATCGTATCTTTGTCGAAGAACTAGGTGCACAAGAAAGTTCGTTGTTGAACTGCGTACCCAAGGTATCATTCAGGAAATATTATTCCCTAAACAGATGTCTTTTACGATTTTATCACAACATGACAATGTACAGGAGGACTTTGGAGGAGGTCACCCGGATCCCAATCTTACCTATGCTAAGGAGCTCGTGGCACGCATGGGATTGAGTAAAACTGATGATGCTGGAGTCGAGCCTCCGGAGTTTGGTGCAGCTGCTGATGGTGATGCAGACCGAAACATGATCCTTGGCAAAAGGTAGCAGACTAATACTCTTTTAAGTGAGAGTACAGAGATGTGGAGAGGGTATACCACTCTCACCTTGAACCAAAAATATCTCTTCTCCGCAGGTTTTTTGTAACTCCTTCGGATTCAGTTGCCATAATTGCGGCAAATGCTGTTGGAGCCATACCATACTTCAGCTCTGGTTTGAAAGGTGTGGCAAGGTATGCATCTAGGTTCTTCTTTTGTTTGTTACGGGTCATAGATTATAGAAAACTGGACTTTGGTGTCATACATTTTGGTTCATTATAGATAGTCCAGTCTTTTCTCATTTAATTCTAAACTTTTCACATTCGTATTTCAGGAGCATGCCGACCTCAGCTGCCCTTGATGTCGTTGCAAAAAACTTGGGTTTGAAGTTCTTTGAGGTAGATGTCATTGTGCAGCTTAATTCATTGCAATTGCGTAACATAGTCTTTTCCTCTAATACATCTATATTCCAGGTTCCAACTGGCTGGAAATTTTTTGGCAATCTTATGGATGCTGGGATGTGCTCTGTGTGCGGAGAAGAAAGTTTTGGAACCGGTGAGCATCTATTGCTAGATCTTCACATGTTTCAAAACCGTAATAACCCTACACAGCTCACAAAGAAGCTTCTCCACAGGTTCGGATCATATCCGTGAGAAAGATGGGATCTGGGCAGTTCTTGCTTGGCTATCAATACTGGCTCACAAGAACAAGGAAACCCTCGATGGAAATGCGAAACTGGTGACGGTTGAAGACATCGTCCGCCAGCACTGGGCTACTTATGGCCGTCACTATTACACTCGATACGACTATGAGGTAATACTGATAAATTTCATTATTGGGTTATAGAAAATATGTAGAATAAACAGTTAGTTACCTTTAACCAATTTCTGAATATTTCCTCCAAAGAACGTAGACGCAAGTGCAGCTAAAGAACTCATGGGACTCTTAATTAAGTTACAATCTTCACTTCCTGAAGTCAACAAGTATCTCTCGCCACTTCTTTTCAAATCCATACCTTTTCTACTTAATGACTTTCAGACTCACGTTGTTGGATAATTGGTCAGGATTATCAAGGGAATTCATCCGGAGGTGGCAAATGTTGCAAGCGCAGATGAATTCGAGTACAAAGATCCAGTAGATGGCTCTGTTTCAAAGCACCAAGGGATCCGATACTTATTTGAAGATGGATCTCGACTTGTAAGTGGCTATGTTTAAAATGGATTCATAACACAGTAACAATTCAAGAACGTGTGAAAATGTAGTAAAAGCTAATCCAGGGTTGTATCTCTTGTCCAATGATGGCATGAAGGTGTTCCGTCTCTCGGGAACTGGCTCAGAAGGAGCAACAATAAGGCTCTATATTGAACAGTACGAGAAGGACGCCTCAAAGACCGGCCGAGATTCTCAGGATGCTCTCGCTCCTCTGGTCAGATTCAGATACCTTATGAATCTTTTTCATGTTTCTTAAAACCAAATGCTAAACTGTGTTATTGATGTCTAATTTTGACAGGTTGATGTTGCCTTAAAGCTATCAAAAATGCAAGAGTTCACCGGCCGATCATCCCCAACCGTCATTACATAAGACAGCTAGCTTGCAGGCGGATGCCGTCTCTAATACAATACTTATCTTATTCCAACTTCATTTCTTATGAATTTGGGTTCTGCTTTTTCTTGTTAATTACTCGAATGATATGTTATCTTACAAAATTATACTTTTATACATCTAATCTTAATGGAAAACACATTAGGAGATGGCAATTGAATTCTCTAGCTATGTGCGCCAGATGGTAGCAAGAGGAAAAAGCGATCCAACAATAACTGATACCTAATAGCTGCGGTGTACAACAATAGATTATGGACCCAAGAAAATGTGATGGCAAGCCAGAAGACAAATATTTAGTAACCGACTCGTGAACTTGACCAACAAAATCTTACTGACAATTAATTACTACTAATTTATGTTGGACGTAAATTTCGTGAACCAGATTGTGCCACGTGGGTGTTATCGTTGCAGTTTTTTTCTGTTAACACCCGACTTCCCGGAAAATTATCTTCCGATTCAGTCTCATCCCGGCTGTTGAGCACCGTTGAGAATTAATATGTGATGAGACGCAACACATAGACCTCACTAACTAGTAACTAGTAGTGAGTAACAAAAGCGCGATGATTAACCAGGAGAAAAAAAAAAAAAAAAAAAAGAGATTGAAAAAACAGTAGTAGTAGCACATGAGGTGTGTGTTAGTTTGTGTTAAGTCTTTGTTGAAATAAAAAACAGAGAGATGAGTCATGGTTCACGGGTTCTTATTTGGTTTTCAAATCCATAAGACAAGAGAGGCATCCAAACACTCCTCCCAGATTAGGCATTCTTCCTATCTCCTTTCTCCATGTTTGTTGTCTTTTACTAGGCTAGCTTTTGTCTCAACAATGACGAAACAAATGATTTAGCTAACCATCAATTTCTAATATTAAGTTGATTGTTAGCTATGTTATATACATTTGGGTATGTATCTTGGTTCTATATGCAAAGTATCGAGTTTAGTGTTAAATCAGCATTTGATAACATATAAATTTATACTGATTTTATGTATATATCTATTTTTGTAGTTTCGGTAAACTTACAGCTAAATATTGGCGTAAAGAGAGTCCTAAACGGATAATTTTAAAGAAAAATCGAAAAACGTAACATTTTCTTATATAAAAATCATAATATACATCAGTGTAGAGTTGGTACGGACATTCGTTTTATAGAGTTGACTCATAAATCTTAGACTCTAGTAATCATTGCGTTGAATGTAGTTCAAAGTGTGGACTTTAATTAATACCAAAAATATTCGATTTAATACAACAGATTACAGTCTCAGACTTAGATAATGGATATCGAAATATAAAAGGGTCCAATGTTTGAATTATTGAAACTAAGTGTATAAGACGAAGAACTCAGAATGAGAAAGCAATGGATGATATGATATATAAACAAGTCTTAACTATATATAAATGCCCAAGTGCTTTAGTTTAATAGGTTTATCATCCATGCAAACTCGTACTTTATCAGTGTTTAAGAATGTGTTATGCGTCTATGCGCTTACCAAACATCGTAGTTAGTAATGTGAAAGTGCAACTAATACAAGAACTATATTAGAATATAACACAGATAATTTCTTAACCAACTTTGATTAATAGAAAACAAGTGATACAAATGATTTTTCCACACACTCTTTTCTATTCTCTCTCTCTTTTATGATCTCAAATCGAACACCCTTGATTAGAGAATCCTCAAGATCAAAACTTAGCCATTTTAAGTATTTCCTTACTTTTCTCTCTTGAAGTAAAAACTCAATTGTTAAGAATGCTTTCTCAATGTGTGTTACCTTCTCCAAAAGTAGAGCACCCTATATACTAAAACAGGTCGAGCTTTTTCACAGACCTATTTCCTAATCTTAAACTAACAAGTTTGATCAATTTCCTTTTCTCTAAAAAGAAAATTATCTTTATCTTTTCTAAGATAACTTTCTAATTCCTCTTTTGTTTATTTCCTTTTTTTTTATGCACTTCTAGCTTCTAGAATTTGATATTTATCATCGACTCTTCCTTGATCTTCTAGAAATTTTCAATTTTCTGTTGTATTACTTCCTGTTGTATTACTTCTTGAGTTAGTTCAACTGCGTCAAGTAGTACTTCAACTTGCATCTTCAAAATGCATTGAAGAGACGTTTTAGGATGCGATGGGTTTCGTATGTTACTCCGTAACATGAGAGACTCTAATTGAGTCGGCTCTTTGTCCGTATTGGTGAATACTTGTACAATAAAATACAATGCATATGATTACAAAGTACAAAGTTTGAAAATTGTGTATTATTGATTATATTTCCCTCATTTATCTCATCTTTACATTATTGGATAGTGATAGCGCGTCTACCGACATATATGATATCCTGAAAAGTAATTATTACATATTTATAGTATTTTTGTTTTGATGTTATTATATATACATGGATAATCATGGGCCAATTAAGTGATTAAATATGTTTTTTTTTCTATCCATAATAGAATTATCTAAACTTCCACTTGTTAGTCTCAAGAGAAAATTCGATATTTCAAATGATACCTCTTCAAGGAGAAAAGATCGTTAAAATATCCAATATTTCGATCACTTCTTACTAATTTTTGTCCTACAATCAATTAAGGAGAAGTGAAGAATATATAACCACTTCAGGATTTATATGAAGATCAAATGAATAATGCTTTCATATATTCGTTTGAAGTTTATAGTTTCCGAAAACTAAAAAGTAAGCGATACTTAGAGTTTGTTCGATAGTACCTAGCTCCGACAACAATACATACTTGAAACCGAGTATATCATAGTGGAGCCACATCGCATGCATGCAATATCAATCATGCATCGGCTTCTTCATCAATATCGAAGGATCGATCGTACTTTATATTTATTATAACACATGCATTTTTAATACATACATTTTTAAGTATGTAATTCATTATTACAAGAAAGAAAAAAAACAGACTCGATCGGTGACTGAGATATTAATTAATGTATTATTGCCTCGTCGGCGTAGCGGTTAACTAAAGCGAGCGCATTGCTAGTCAGCTTCTTGACGGCATCGACTCGTGAGCATACATCATCTCTAATGGAATTTTCTTCGTGGACGTCTTTGAATCCATCCGTACAAGTATACTCGTCAGTGAGAGCTGCGCTAAGCCAAGTTTTGACATTACTCATCTGGAACCTAAATGATTGGACTGAGCCAGACGCGGAGACAAGCTCCTTCATCTGTTTCATCGAACCTCTCATATCATCGATGGCGTCTTTCAGATTCTCGAAGCAGTCTCTGAGGACGGGGGTTGGGTGGTCGCGGTTATAAGAGTTTTGAAGGTAGGAGAGAAGGTGGAGAGTGTTGTGGAGAGTAAGAGAGATGGCTACGCGTGCGATGCGGTTCGAGTCATTTTGGATGGAGTTGGCAAAAGATGAGAGAGTTGAGAAGCAGAGGTCGGGGTATAGTGTGGTGTTGCAGCTCGTACGGATGAAATCGGAGCCGTCGGATGATGTGAGTGGGGGATCTACGGTGAGGATTGGTGGGAGAAGGGATGATAGGAGAAGAATAAGGAGAATAGGTCTCATCATTGTTACCATATTTGTGTGATGTGTTTGGACTTTGGATTCATGAGTCTTTCTTTTTGGAGTTATTTATAGTCATGTTATCTTTTTTTTTATATATATGAGATTTTTAAGAGCTAAAAATTACGTTGAGTTTGGAGGTGAACCGGAATGCTCTGCAAACTATAGTCTGCAAGCAGATGGGCTGGGCCGAATTTCAATCTAAAGTTACTTTCTAATTTTGAATTATATAAAAAGAAAATTCTAATTTTGAATTATATAAAAAGAAAATCTGTAGTTGTTAAAAAAAAAAAACAGTTTTCTATTTTTCCTGATTTGCAAATTGTTGATGAAAAATATTAAAAAAAATTTAAGTGGTGTTTATAACACAACTTCAATTTTTTTTAAAAATGTAGATATATATACATCTGTGTATATTGAAAATGTTTACAATTGTATTCCAATGATAAATTTTATATTTAAATGTGTAGTTATCATCTATAGCATTTAATTACTGTATTAATCCATTATTATATATATATATATATATATAGTAGCTTACAAATATATATATAACATTTAGATTTATTTTAAGAAGAAAAATTAAGGTTTTATGTATAGAGTATATTAGCCTTATAATATCATATATGTGATTGCTTTAATCATGTGTTTATATTTGTATAGGTTATATTCTCATTCAATAACGATATGTGTAATAATCTAGTCTTTTATTCATGGGAATTTAATGAAAAAACCTTTAACTTTGTTCAATTCCATTTTTAACCATGAACTAAAAACTTTTGATATATTTAACCTTCCGTCTACGGAAACGTTTAGCATTTAACGAAGTTAATTGTTGTTTTAAATGAAACAAAACAACATGACATTTGTTTTTAGGAAATTTAATGATTTTTTTTTTAAAAAAAATTACAACGTGAATCGGATATCCAATAAATAATCTGATATGGACGAAACGTAGCGAATAGTTAATACCCCTATTCTAAAAATCTCCGCCTAGACTCAATTACTCCCCTCTTAGTCGTTAAGCCACCACATCTGCCGAGAT
The DNA here is from genome assembly GCA_004349715.1 of Crucihimalaya himalaica. NCBI lineage: Eukaryota > Viridiplantae > Streptophyta > Magnoliopsida > Brassicales > Brassicaceae > Crucihimalaya > Crucihimalaya himalaica. Next base: position 1,736,513 of record SMJT01000025.1, on the reverse strand, counting down.
TAATGAGTAATCCCTTTAAAAAATCAGTCATCTCATTTTGCCAATTGATTACACTCATAAGATATCTCTTTGTTTTTTTTGGCTTATTCCCATAAGTTGTTCTCTGCTATTTAACTTCTAAAACTCTCAAAAAAGTTTCTACTCTTTGTAACATATTATTTTGTTGAATATATTTTTACATTACAACAACAAAAAATATCAGCATTTACTTTCCGTCTGACTCGATTACTTTTCATCTAAACCGATTACTTTCCGCTTAATCTTACATATTTTGATTATTTATGAATTAAAAGTATATAAAATATTCTTTTGTTATTCGGACTTCCAAATAGGGAGTTTGTGATGTTAAACAATAACTTATTTTCAAAATTTTAATGAAAATCATAAAATTTTGGGGTTAAAAATATATTTTTATGTGTTTGCTGCAATTTTGAAAATAATATTATATAAAAGATTAATTATAATAGAATAACATGTCTTTGACACATAAATTAGCTCTAAAACTAGTTCATAATTAGAATAACATGTTATTCGAACTTTCTAATAGGGAGTTTGTGATGTTAAACAATAACTTATTTTCAAAATTTTAATGAAAATCAGAAAATTTTGGGGTTAAAAATATATTTTTATGTGTTTGCTGCAATTTTGAAAATAATATTATATAAAAGATTAATTATAATAGAATAACATGTCTTTGACACATAAATTAGCTCTAAAACTAGTTCATAATTAGAATAACATGTTATTCGAACTTTCTAATAGGGAGTTTGTGATGTTAAACAATAACTTATTTTCAAAATTTTAATGAAAATCAGAAAATTTTGGGGTTAAAAATATATTTTTATGTGTTTGCTGCAATTTTGAAAATAATATTATATAAAAGATTAATTATAATAGAATAACATGTCTTTGACACATAAATTAGCTTTAAAACTAGTTCATAATTATTTATCATTAAATCTTTGATTTTCTCGATAGGCGATAGTTGGTGGGCCTAGCGACTAAGAGGGGAGTAATCGGATATAGACTGGGATTTTTAGAACAAAGGTATTAGTTATCCGTTACGTTCCGTCAATATCATATTATTTAATGAATATCTAATTTATGCCGTAAAAGTTTTTTTTTTTTTAATTAAATTTCCCTAAAAACAAATGTCTTGTTGTTTTGTTTCATTTAAACAACAATTAGCTTTGTTAAACAGAAATAGTTAAAGGTTAAATATTTTCCTAGACGGAGGATTAAATTTATTAATGGTTTTTAGTTTATGAATATTTTTACTAAAAAAATAGTTCAATGTTAAAAAATGGTATGCGGCAAAGTCAAGAATTTTTTCCGTTAAATTCCCTCAATCCATTGTATAACAGCCCTTTTTATTATTTTTACAAATAACTAGATAAATACCAGCGTTACGCTGCGGGAATTTGTTTAAATAATTTATTTTATATTATTTATTTTATATTTATTAATTTAAAATAATTTGTTTATTTTATTTATTTTAAACACAAAAATATTAAAAACAAATACATGCACACATTATTATTCTTGTAATCAAAACATCTTAAAATTAATCTTTCAGGTATTGGCCTCTCTAAACAACAAAATCGCCAGTTCAATTTTCCGTTTTTTCTTTATTCATGCGATTTTTTGTTGTATCTCAATTTCTCTCGAAATAATATTTTAAGAGTTATCTTGAATCTATCATCAATTGTAACATCATAATCTTGAATCTTTTTTACAATAACTTTGATGAGAAAATTTTGAAATCTTATGAAATTAAATTCTAACAAATTTTGGACATTTCCCATGACGACTCACATATTGGATCACACTTGAGTTTGAAGATGTTTCCCATTCATTACAATTTTTTTGATTCTAACAACAATCTAGTTAGTGTAATCTCTGAGTCGTTGTGTTCTTCATTTTTGCTACAAAATCTTAGTATTTCCAAATAACATCTTTGGTCAATTCCCAAATATTATTCTCTTGAATTTTGAATATCTTCAAATTTTGTTTCTCACATCTAAAGTGTTTTTAACATTAATATTTGCTTATAAGAGTTTGAAACACCAAATTTAGCTCGATATAGTTCAACTTTATTTATTTTGTATTTACAAATTTAATATATTATATTTTTATATATAAAAAAAAATTTAGACAAAAAAATATAGAAAAAAGATATACACCATAAATTTTTATACTTATAATCAAAACACCTCCGAAATTGATATATCCGGTAGTTGCCTCTTTGAAATAAATTACCGCTCTTGTTTCTCTCTCTATTCTCAATCTTTTATACAAATTTATTTGTTTTGAACTCAACATTTTCTTTTCTTCTTCTCTTGAGCTTAAGTTAACTTAAAATATTTTCTTCTCCTTAATCGAAATCATAAATGCAAATTTCTTACCAAAATACTGAAATCATATTTCCACCACTCTCTCTTACAATAACTTTATCAAAAAATTACAAAAAAAATATTTTCTTAAGAGAAAAAAACTACAAAACCTAAATATTTATTACAACAATATCACCAGATCAATCTCTAGTTAAATATATTTCTCTATTCCTGTGATTTTTTGTGGTATCTTAATTTATCTGAGAACGGTATCTCCAGATTTATCTTAACTCTCTCATCAACTCTACCAACATAAAAATTGAATCTTTTTTTTACAATAACTTTTATGGTCAAATTATTGTTTTTTTGTGGAATAAATTTGTAACAAAATTTGGATTTTTCACATAATCGACTCACATATTAGATCTCACTCGAGCTTAGAAACCTTTGTCGGTCATTAAAAATCTTTAAATTTATTACAACAATTAACTGGTGTGATCTTTGAGTCGTTGTCTTCTTTATCTTTGCTAAAAAAATTTAGTATTTCAAACAACATCTTTGGTCCATTCCCAAAGAGTATACTCTTAACTTAACCGAACCACAACCGAACCACAACCGAACCGAACCACAATTTTCGGTTCGGTTCGGTTTGGTTAACTTCGGTTCGGTTTTTATGCCCACCACTACTCTTAAGTTTGAGATCTTTTCAAATCTTGCTTCTCACCAACAATCTCGCATTCTTAGAGTTTCCAACTTTGATTAATATTTGCTTGTAAGTGTTTGAGATACTAATTCCAAGTCAAACTAATTCTTTCGCGTGATTTCAACAGATTTATGTTCTAAACATATTCTCCGAAGGAGATAAAAATCTGCTCTATGCTGCATATATTTACAAATAATATTTTTATAATAATTATTTTCAAATATTTGTATTGATTTAATGTTAAATTTGTATATATAATATATATTTTTTAATTTATATGACTTAGTTTGAATTTTAGATACACTCTATTAAAAAAGATTGGCTAATTAAATCCAACACACTCTATTATTTTTTTTAAACATCAAATAAATCTCAAATCTAGATAACTTATTTTAAATTATATATATATATATATATTTAATTTATATATAACTTATTTTGAATTTTAGATACACTCTATTAAAAAAATCGGCTAATTAAATCCAACACACTCTATTATTGTTTCTAAAACATCAAATAAATCTTAAATATAGATAAATAATATTAATAAGCTATATTTTATGAGTTTATATATAACTTATTTTAAATTATATATACATTTTTTAATTTATATATGATTTAGTTTAAATTTTAGATACACTCTATTAAAAAAAATGTGTAATAAATTCAATACTCTCTATTATACACTTTATATTATTATTAAAACATTAGATAAACCTAAAGTCTAGATAAATAAATTAATAAGCTATTTGTATTAGTTTATATATAACTTATTTTAAATTATATTAAAATTAGTTGGCTTATTTTAATTAAATATACCCGATTATTGTTTTAAAAATATTAAAACTTCAAATCTAACTATTTCAAATATTAAATATTCAATAAAATTGTTTTTAACATTGTTTATAAAATTAGAGAACTAAAAAAGATGATGTGGTAAATGAAATATGATATGTATTAAATAAAAATGTTTTTATTGGTACTTTGTTTTAAATGATGTGTCAGATGGAGAAAGCTTGAAAAAGGCTGATGTGTCATCACGAGGAAATACACAAGCCTTTTTATTGTATTGATTTGATCATATCATGGATGATAAACGTATATTTTACACGTTTTATAGTGTTTATTTCTATTAGTTTATATTGTCTTTGAGTCTTTTTAGTATGTTTTAAGTGTAATTTATGTTTAATAAACTTTCATTTGTATTTTAGAAGTCCTAGAGAGTCTTTGTGGTATTTGTAATATTTTGTGTAATTTTATGTATTTGAGAGTTGCATGGATCAAAGCAAAAAAGAAAATGTCAGAAGATCGAGTCAGACGAATGCCTTCCCTTTGGATTTAGCTTATGGGCTCTTCATGAAAGTCATAGGAAATTGAGTTAGCTTTCCAATGGAGGTGGTTTCAAAGCATTTGGGTATGTGGTTCAAGAGTTATGGCCGATTTAGTGAAGACATTGTCAAGACGATCGGTTTGAAACCGAATTTTCAAAACGCTCACGATTCTTTCTGTTCCATCCGCCCACCTCTTTGCAAGTTGTGTTTTTAGTGTGTTTTAAAGTGTGATTAAAGACTTGTAATCCTTTCCTTAATTTGTGTGATATTTTCTCCAAGTGTGTCCAACTCTAGTTGAGTTAGTTTTTAGCCATAGTTAGTTTCTTTTCTGTCTATATATGCAATGTAAAATCATGTAATAAAAACAATCTCAATTTTTTGAACAAAAACAAACCTGAAAGGGTTTGGCTTTAGATTAGTTCGTTTCTCGCATTCTTCGGTGCGTAGTCTCTACTCCCTGTGGATCGATACCTTGAAGTGCTACAAACGACATACCGTTATGATTGCGGTATTGTGCACGTTGAGGGTAATTGACGTGTCGAGCCTCAAAACTCGACTAATCAAGGAAACCAATACCATATGTCCCAAAACAGAGTATAATTCACAAGATTTGACTGACCAAAACGGTCAAATTGTTATCCTTGCTGACTCTGAAGAGCATATATATATGAGAGAGAATAATGAAAACGTACATGTAACCATTCATCATCCTTTCCTTAATATACGTAATGAATCCTCAAATTGCCATTATCGTGATCCTCCTATCTCTTGTGGTTCACCGGCCAACACTTACCTTAGGAGCAGCACCCACATAATTCATCCAAAAAGCATGCAGCTACTGCAATAAGTGGCTGTAAGAAGACGTCAAGAGATCGTCGAGGATGATTAGGTCCAGGGACCAAAATAGAAATGAATAAGAATTCTTGCTTCATACACAATGCTGGTGGAAGATTGTATGGAGTGACAATAACTGGCCACAACGAATATTTCTCCCAGACTTCCCAAACGAATTAAAACCATCAGTACATAAACCCAAATATACATTTCTTGTTTCACTCGCAAAATCTGGATACAAAGAAGTAAAATGCTTCCAAGCTCCAGCATCAGAAGGATGTGAAATTTCCCCGTTGAAGGCATGTTTTGCATGCCATCTCATCGATGCAGCTGTCCTTTCTGACTGAATATAACCTCTTAAGCCTATCAGATAAAGGCAAATACCACATACGCTTGAATGAAATTTTCGTTTTCCACTCGAAACTTGAAATCGTTCCTTCCCACAAAAGCTGCAATGAATCAAATTGGCAGTTTCTCTCCAGAATATCATGCAATTCTCCCGACACACATCAATCATTTGATATGGCAATCCAAGACCTGAAACCAATTTCTGAATTGCGTAGTATGAAGCTGGTGCTAAATTATCTTCCGGTAGATAATCTTTGAAAAAATCAGCCCATGCATCGACGCAATCCTCACTTAAATTATAATCCGTCTTTATATTCATCATCCTCGTTGCAGCTGACAACGGAGAATGCCCCACTTTGCAACCAGGATATATTGGATTATTTGCAGCATCTAACATTTCAAAAAATCTTCTGGCTTCTAAATTGGGTTCCTCCTCAACATTGGAATTCGGCATAGTTTCATGAACTTCTTCTCTACCAATCCCCTCTACGACATTTTCTTCTATATTGGTACTACTACCATAATCTCTAATATTATCTGATTCCGGTCTTACGCGTTCACGCCTTCTATCTACAAAACTAGGCCCAGATCTTAAATCCTCTCCATGTGAAAACAAAACATAGTATCCCGGTGTAAAACTTCCCTAAAATAAGTGATTCCAAACTCTTTCCTTGTCTAAGAAACGATTATTTTGACATTTAATACAAGGACAACATATAATACCTTCCGTACGAGTCATTTCTTGATTAGATGCGAACTGCATGAACTCTGATAATCCTTCTTTGTATTCACGCCGAATATCTCCTGTTTCTTCGTCTAAACATTGATACATCCACGCTCTTACTTTATAAATGTTATGAGATGTCATTTTGAATTTTTTTGTTTTTTTAGGAAATAAATCAAAAATTATAAAATAGTTTAAAGTATTTTTTTTTGTTTTTTTTTGTTAAAGAAGATAGAAGAATAAGTGTGGAGAGAAAAGAACGAGCGAGGAAGAATTTAAAGATAATTTTTCCGACCACAACCGTTGTCGGAAATTAGTCGGAAAAGGTTTTCTGGCCAAATTCCGACCACCACTGTGGTCGGAAATTAGTCGGAAAAGGCTTTCCGGCTAAATTCCGACCACCGTTAGGTAGCCTCTTTTCTACGTGCTTACCTACTTTTTCCGACCATAATTCCGACTAATTTTCCGACCAAAATTCCGACGACTTTTCGAGGAATCTTCGGTGGTCGAAATTTTTCAAACTTTTCCCACTAATTTCCGACTAATGTCTTGGTAGTCGGAAATTTTTTTTTTCCGACCAATATTTCCGACGAATTTTCGAGGAATCTTCGGTGGTCGGAAAGTTTCAAACTTTTTCCGACTAGTTTCCGACCACCGTCTCCCTGGTCGAAAATTAGTCGGAACTTTCTCGGAACATGGTCGGAAACATTCCGACCACCGTGGTCGGAAAACGCTATGTTTTCTTGTAGTGTACTCTCTACCCTCGTATTTGCACCAAGTTCATGTCTCCTTTGGCAGCCGAGATAGGCGGTGACCTCGGTCGTGCAGCTATAAAATCTGTAGACCTAGAGATATCAACAATCAACGAGACATTGGACTACTTGAAGAAGTTCAAGCCACCGCCTGGGACCTCCACGAACTTGCTACAAAATATTCAACTGGCGATAAATACTTTGATTAGCACCAACGAAAACCATGATACTTCGGTGCATGATATAAAGTCTTTGGTCCTTAAACCTGCGAATATGTCAAAAATAGATTTTCAAGATAAAGTGCTTGAGGTCCATCAGGTTATGATCTTAGACATAGACTATGTGAAAGACTGTCTCGAAATTTTTGATTCACCTGATAGTCCGGTCCGGTTAAAAGGGACGTCATTTTTTTTTTTTTTTTTTGGATGACCCAGGTATCCCAGCCCTATGGGCCAGACTAGCCCACATCGTGCGTGCCTTGTGGCCGGCAAGCGTGGTTCCTAGAGGCCGCATTGCCCATGTTAAATTACTGCGGTGGCCACGTGATGTGACGTAGTTTTGAACTCAGGGTTTGAGAGAATATTACCACTGTCCCCCCTTCTTTCTTACCACTAGCCCACAATCACGTAGTTTAAAAGGGATGTCATTGCTCGTCTCAATGAAGTCATTGCGCGGGCCACTGTTGCCAAGTGCATGATCTATCCTTATTCTCAACAATAGAGTTCTCAATCAAAGAATTTTGTGTGTGTTCTAGTTGTATGCTTAATATAACTCGACAAAAAAATAAATTATACGATGAGTCACTTTCATTTTGCATATACAGACTTGGAGTGTTAATGTACAGACAATATTAACAAAAAAATCCAGTTTTAACTCTATTGTTTTAGTGTATTAATTAAAGAGATAATTTATTTTTAGTATATTAACTAAGAATAATATAAAGTTTTTTATTAATTTTCTTAATATAATGTGTGAAATGTGTTATCTATAAATAACACTTTTTGTAAAATTTGATGGAATAATTACTATAAGTTACTGCCCGATAAAAACAGGGAATATAAAATTTATAGGTGAATAATTAACGCATTGGTTGTTTACATTACATATCAAGTGGCCTAAATTCGAGGCGGATTTAAAGACATGCGGGAATCATACTATCACTGTTACTTTATCTCTTCTCTTTTTTTCATAGCCGGCCATTTATTTTTTTGGCAAAAATAATTTTGCTTGAGAAAAGGAAAATAATTGTAATGAAAATAAAATAAAAATGTTTGCGAAAATTACAGCGAGGAAGATCACATGCGTCAGCACTATTTACAATAATCCTTTAGGCTTATATTAGTCAACCCTCATAACGGTTCGTACACAATAATCATCACCATTTTGCATTGTTAGAGAAATTTCCAACAAAAACGGCGTCGGATAAGGGTTTTGGCCTTTCGTGTTTACATTTTGGGTGCAAGCATAATTTCATTTAAACCGTACTATGCGGAGATTTTTAAATTTGGATAAAGATGATTCATTCGTTACTCGGACATATGTCGCTTTGTTATTAATACTCATACATATGTTTATTCATGTTAATGATTCTATGATTTCCAGCTATCTCGTTAATTATTACGACGATTAATTGGAGTTATTAGCAATTGTATATTACATAATGATTACCATTTTCATGCATGGTGAAGCTTTTTTTTTTTGGTTTTAAAAATGATAAATTAACATTAATTAGCCTATGCTTTGGCTTGCTACTTAATCAACAATTGCCAACACAAATAAATCTCACGATTTTGACGTAATTTTCTTAGTGGAGAATATGTCAAAATCCTCTCATCGTTTTTACTATAGCACCAAACTTCGCAGTCCATCTCTTAATCTTATAACATATATGTGGGAAAATAATGTTTTGTAGCAACATTATACGTAAAACCCAAAACATATGAGACTTTTAATATTCTGTCCTTAAGCAACATTGCCTTATGCCTCATTAAAAATAGATGATTGATTGTGTTCTGAATCATAATATAACAAAAAAGGGTTTCTTCATAGAGTTTATAGTAAGTATATATAATAAGCACAACGAACTGAAAAAGGAAATATGTACTCATAAAACTAAATGGCATTTCCACAAAAATGAAGAAGAATACAATAAACTTTGTATATATATATTGAAATACTATATAATAATTTCACACCCGAATCAACCAAATGCAAGATGTCTTGTCCAAATACACATCACATGAGTAAGTGGATTACAGATTTCAATCGACAAAATTTGGATCTTAGCTAAAATTTATTACGTTACTATATATACATCGATATCGATTTAAAAGAGGTTTCATAATCACAACCACAAGTTTTTTCAAAATAGCTATAGAAATCGAGTAATAAAACAAAGAAAACTTCATGAATGAGAGGAATCTTTTTATAATTGTATGTCCAATAAAGCCTAAATTGATGGGAAACAAAAATCAAAATTCAATAGTGATTTACTAATTATGCCTTGGTTTAAAAGAGGAAAAAGCAAAACTAAAAATTAATCACAAAACTCCAAACCCACCTAATTTAGATCACAACACGTGTCGCATGCCAATAGGGCGGTGGATCACATGGTAAAAAAAAAAAAAATCGTTAAATCTCGCTTTAATTTTTTTTTGTCTTTCTTCATAATTCATATCACAGATTTCAACTTTATTTTGGATTCTCTCACCGTACCGACGGCGTACCACTCCTTCCACACCGTCCTCATTAAATCTCAAACCTAAAACCCGGATCCGATAACCCACCCGGTTATTCAAACCCGGTCAAGCCAAATTTCGCCTCGGAATCCAAACCCCCATAACCAATAACATGGAGCTACGTCCAATAAGAAAATCCCACGTGGAGATCATTCATTGGTTGTAATTCTGGAATCCAAGAGGACCTTTTTAGTATAAAGCGCTCCTTCGTTGGTCCTCTCACCTTCTCTCTCACTCACACTAACAAACAGAAGCACAAAAACAGAGAAAGAATGGCGCGAAAATCCCTATTTTTCCCGGTGATTTTGCTTGTCGTTCTTCTCTTTTCGCCGCCGATTCACGCCGCCGGTCACGATTACCGCGACGCTCTCCGTAAAAGCATTCTCTTCTTCGAAGGTCAACGTTCCGGTAAACTTCCTCCAGATCAACGTCTCAAATGGCGTCGTGACTCAGCGTTACGCGACGGTTCCTCCGCCGGAGTAAGTCTACTTACATACATTGAAACATCTCCTTCTTAAATCTCTGTTTGCCGACGACATTTTCCACTAATTTCCCTAAAATGTCAGGTTGATTTATCCGGTGGTTACTACGACGCCGGAGACAACATTAAATTCGGTTTTCCGATGGCGTTTACAACAACGATGCTTTCATGGAGTATAATAGATTTCGGTAAAACAATGGGACCGGAGCTTAAAAACGCCGTGAAAGCTGTAAAATGGGGAACGGATTACCTACTTAAAGCGACGGCGATTCCCGGAGTTGTGTTTGTTCAAGTCGGAGACGCTTACTCCGATCATAACTGTTGGGAACGTCCTGAAGATATGGACACACTTCGTACAGTTTACAAAATCGATAGAGCTCATCCTGGTTCTGACGTCGCCGGTGAAACCGCAGCCGCTTTAGCCGCCGCTTCAATCGTTTTTAGAAAACGCGATCCTGCTTACTCCAGACGTTTACTAGACCGGGCTACAAGGGTACGTTACGGTTCACACTTAAACCATTGCATTCATTGTGGTTATTAATTTGATCATTACAAATATTTTTAAGAGTGTATATACAGTTAAGACTTATGACTGGCCGTTAAAGCATTTTTTTATTATTATTCTCTTTGTTTTTTTTTTCTTTAATAAATACATGTTAAATAGTCAAAAGTTTTCAATTTTAATCAGTTATTCTTTGCTTGTGAGAGAAGAGATTCTTTTCTCCATATGTTTTCATAATAATTGTTTTTTTCAGTACTTTTTTCGCTGATGGTTGGTCCATTTCTATGATTCGTTTTAATAATTTTGACTTTTTTGTTTGAGTATTATTCTTACGTAAATGTACGGTTGAATAAATATTTGTTCTTACGTAGAGAAGATATATCAAAATTCACGGATCTGAATTAAAACGTTGAAACGTGGAGCAGGTATTCGCGTTTGCTAACAGATATCGCGGCGCGTACAGTAACAGTCTTTACCACGCGGTGTGTCCTTTTTACTGTGATTTCAACGGTTACCAGGTAAAGAATTTATAGTTACTTTTTTACCCATTTTTAGTATAAGCCGTTGGATGATAAATGTGATTTGACGTTTTTTAACATCTGATGGTGTTGTGCAGGATGAGTTACTGTGGGGTGCGGCGTGGCTGCACAAAGCCTCGAGGAAACGAGCGTACAGAGAATTCATTGTGAAGAACGAGGTGGTTCTTAAGGCTGGAGATACAATTAATGAGTTTGGTTGGGATAATAAGCACGCCGGGATTAATGTCTTAATCTCCAAGGTAACCCATTTTTAATTTTTCAATCTCGTGTATGGTCAAACTGCATGGTTTTTGGTGGGCATTGATTGTTGGTTATAAATTTATAAGCATAAGTGTCGAGATTTTGTGTGGTATTAGCCGAGGTTTTAGGGAAAGAGTGGTGTTTTTTTGTTTGTTTTTGGAATTTTTTAATATGTTTGTTTGGTGTTGCAAGGGGACTGCTTATGCATAAGAATTAAATTAACATAGGTAGATAGATAGATGGTTGTGACTGGCTATCACGTGTTTGTGGCACGACTTTTGATCATATAATTGGAAGTGGGGTTCATATTACAATTATGGGTCCTATGACCTATCTAGTTATTTTGGTATTCCATATGCGTCGGCTTTAGATTAGATGTGTGAACCAATTGAGTCTTTTTTAAAACTAGGTCATGCTATGGTCGTGTTTATATGGGAAATATGGGATATTTAACTAGAGAAGATAAAATAGGAGATGGATGATTGGACCTTGCACATGATGAATAATGGGAATTAGCCAATTAGAAATGGTCATGTGATGTGGGAGCTAAATCTTAAGGTAAGACATACCTCATTGGACATTCCCCTTTTCTTGTCCAGTGTGTGCTCAACATGCCTCCTAGATTTGGTATCATATGATTATAATAATATAACACATTACCAAATGGAAGCCAGAGACTCACATGGCCCCATGATCCATGACTACTTGATTAGTGAATGGATAAAAAGTGTGGATTTACGCATATATCCATATTTTTATAATATAGAAACTTGATAATCCAATGTAGGTAGGTGAAATGTATATAGTATGGATTTTGTTCCCTGTCCTATTGGAAGAAGTTTGCATGTGGTGTATCACATGAGTAAGCCTCCTATTTGTGGTTTTGGATAGAGTATTTAAAAACTAAGGTACATAGCAACATTATTATTAGTATCAGGCCTATTGGGTCAAGTGAGGACAGTAAAAGAGGGAAGGGTAAAAAAGTCTTTGGCTACTGTTACAAAGCATGTGGCTCAAACACAAAAGGCTGTGAAAAAAATAAAGTGTCATGTCCCTTACCAGTTCCCATTCTGCTGCAAAAGCCTAAGTGGGTTTTCTTGTTTTGTCATTTCTCAACGGTCTCTTTTGCTTCCGCAACATTGATTTGTCAATGGCCCTTTTACCATCTCAGTTTTTCACATGGCGCTCTGTATTTTATTTTTGTTGTTTCATTATTTCTGCCCAATCCTTGATCTTTCTTTGTCATTTATATAGTATGTAGCTTTGTCCATATCCCAGAACCGTGTTTTAATAAAGTGTTTTATTTTCTCTGTCTTCTTGTTTTGAAAACAGGAAGTGCTAATGGGAAAAGCAGAGTATTTTGAGTCTTTCAAGCAAAACGCAGATGGCTTTATTTGTTCTATATTGCCTGGAATTTCTCACCCTCAAGTCCAATACTCTCGAGGTAAAAACAAACAAAAACCCCATCGTTTTTCCTAATATCAAAGTACACGTGATTCTTTTACTTTTGTCTTTTCCTCTCACAATATTCGAACTTTTTGTATGTTTATCTTAATTAATTAGTAGTAATCTGATTATTATTTTTGTCTTACATACACAGGAGGGCTACTAGTGAAGACTGGAGGGAGTAACATGCAGCATGTAACATCACTATCTTTCCTCCTATTGGCTTACTCCAATTATCTGAGCCATGCCAAAAAGGTTGTGCCTTGTGGCGAATTAACTGCCTCCCCATCTCTCCTCCGTCAAATCGCCAAGCGTCAGGTAAGAGAAAAACAATGGTCCCAAATTTTGGACCAAAACAAAATAACATTAGCCGTTTTTTTAGCTCTTTGGGACCAGATAAAGAAACACATAGCCGTTTGTTTTGACGTTGTTTGTGATATGTGAACAGGTGGATTACATTCTAGGAGACAACCCGATGGGTCTGTCTTACATGGTTGGATACGGTCAAAAGTTTCCTCGTAGGATTCACCACCGTGGCAGCTCGGTGCCTTCAGTTTCAGCCCATCCAAGCCATATAGGATGCAAGGAAGGCTCTCGCTATTTCCTCAGCCCAAATCCTAACCCAAACCTTCTTGTTGGTGCCGTTGTCGGTGGACCTAATGTCACTGACGCTTTTCCCGACTCAAGACCTTACTTCCAGCAGTCTGAGCCCACGACTTACATCAACGCACCACTCGTCGGCCTTCTCGGTTACTTCTCAAGCCATTCTTCTTGGCGATGAGTGATGGTCTTATTAGTTACTATCTTTCCTTAGAGGTGTGCTGGAAAACTTGAGGCCACCCTAAACCCCTTTTTATTTATGTTATTGCCACTCTTTATTTTCTACTACTTAACCAATTGTATTGTAAGCCCGTAATTAGTGAAGAAGAGAAAGAGTTGTGTTGATGTTTAAACTTGTCTTCGCAGTCATTACTTTTATGCATATAGACGACCATTGAATAGAGTCAGTATAAAAGTTTATATGATCATCGAACCAAATTCCTAAACATAAGTTGAAAGTGCTTTATTGTCTTCGTCTAATGAAAAGCTATCCTATTAATGCAACAGACACTAGTTTGGCGCAACTGTCAGAACCAAAGTTTGATTACAAGGGTCCTCCATATCTACATGTTATCATTTTCGGTTTTGTGCAAAAAAACCCTCCAATTGGGAATTTCTTGCAAGATAAACCTTCAATTCCGGAAAATGCAAGTCAATATCGTGATATCAAAAGTAACCCGCAAAATAATCCTCTGTTATATCGACGCCGTTGTGTTGTGTAACGGCGTTAAAAATTTGATGACAATGAAAACGCCACGTTTTACGTAACTAAAAACGACAACACACTTAAGTCTTCGATTTTGAAATCGAATTGGGGAAAATAAAACATTAGGGTTCCATTTTTATTCTTCTTCTTCTTCCCGTTGCTTCTCTTCGCTCTCTTCAATGTCTGAAGATTCCTTCTCCTCTAAGCTATTGTTTGATGGAAGTGAAGAAGAATATGGGATCCCTACCTATTGTTATTGTGGTGGAGCCCCAAGAATCGAATCATCTCGGACAAGGACAAACCCGGGAAGGCTCTTCTACACTTGCCAAAATCGAGATGTAAGTCTACTTGTTTTGGTTGAATTGTCATTAAGTATGTTATTTTGGTTAAACTACGGTAGAATTTTGGTTGTTTTTGTTGAATTTAGGATGGTGAATGTCACATTTGGAAATGGTGGGATGAGGCAATGAGAGAGGAATTAATCAAATTGAGGCAAGAAATGCATGATTATCCAAGCTTGGACAAAATGCGTGAAACACTTGGCATCCACAGAAACGCCATTGATCATCTCTCGGACCTCCAAATTGAAAATGACATGGAGCTTGATAGGCTTAAGTTTTTGATTGCAAAGAAAAGTGATGGAGTGGCAGTGGAGTTGAAGAATGCGGTAGTTGCGGCTTTTGTTTTGATAGGAATCATAGTCTACTTATTTAAGTAGATTATGACAAGTTCAAGTAACTTTAGAACTCTTCTTAGTATATGCGGATGAAGTTCCTTCAATTTTGATGTCTTGGAAAGGTTCTTCAATATGTCCACAAACAATCGGCTATGAACCAAGTCTTCTGTTGTGTAATATAAATTGTATTTAGGAAGATCTTAACTTTGATAATATTATTAAATTTGGTTGTTTGATGTTAATAGTCTTTAGTCTTGTGTTATTGTCGTTGGTCTTGTGTTTTTCATAGTCTTTGGTCTTGTTTAATAACATTAGTTTTTGTTCTTGTGTTTTTCATCGTGTTTGGTCTTTCGTTTGATGTTATTAGTCTTTGGTCTTTTGTGCAATACGAAAGGATCTAAATTACAACAAAACAACATCAAACATCACACAAAGTTTTAAGGGTGTTCATTACAACAAGGGTTTACGAGTCTAAATTACAACAAAACAAAAGAGTCTAATAGATAAGGTAGAATTGCGTTAACGACCACGACCACGTCCACGTGCAACATCCAATTTTTTGCGTTCTCTGGCTCGATAAAGACTGCTTGGTAGAATTGTGTTGTCTCGTGTATCAATCACAGACTTTCCAACATGGATATAGTCATCACCAGTTAAAGGACTGGTGAAGACTCCATACCCTTCCTGCAACAAAATATTGAATCAAGTTACACAATTTTTGAAACAAGATTGAAACAATATTAAACACAGAGAAAAGGCTTGGTAGGTAGCTTGGCCTTGTATGTAACAAGATTTAAACAATATTAAAGACAGAGATTGCAACAACTTACTCTTGGTAGGTAGCTTGGCCCTGTGTCATACATAGGCTCTGTTGGTTGAGGAGCTGGCTGTGAAGACGATGCACCAGCAATCTTACGAGGTCTTCCAGGACGTTTTTTGGGAAGTGCAGATGAAAGGCTTGGAAGATCTTCGTCTGGTTGGCTTTCTAATCTAAGTTGAGGCTGTGGGGATGAAGCAATAGGGGTTTTTCTTGGTCTACCTGGTGGGTTCTTTGGAGGTTTAGGGACTGGGACATTCTTACACTTCAGTTTGTTGTGTCCTTCTTGTCCACATTTTCCACAATGCTGCATAAGGAGATGAATCATTAAACAAAACATGCAACCAAAGGAATGTAAACTAAAAATCAGAAATCCTTACAATTTTGGTTCCTCTTTTAAGAATCTTCCTAGGCCTTGGTTCACCTTGCTCTCTCTTTCTCATCTTCCCAGGTGGTCTCCCACCAGGCCTATTGTATAGAGGCGGCTGGACTCTGACATTTGTGGTGACTTTCCATAAATTAATGTCATTAACACCTTGCATCCCATTTGCATAACATTCCTTTAGTTTTTGTATGGTGAACCATGGAGATATCAATTTCTTAGGGTCTTGATCATCATTTTTCTCAAGTCTCAAGCAAGAAACGATGTGGCAACAAGGAATTCCACTGATCATATAAATTCTACAGCTGCATTTGATCTGACCTCGCATCTGCACAACAAAGCCTTCAAGCCGCGTGTTAGTCTTGTGATTGAAGCAGCCTACCTCATAATTTCCCATGCCACAGCTTAAAGGACGGCAGTTCTTAGCTAACTCAATTTGCTGTTCTAGCAAAGCTACTGATTTAGGAGTGTAGTCTAATTTTGCCTTCTCAGCCTCAGACCTCTTCTTGTCATTACTCACCATGACTCTTTTCCTAATCTCTTCCAGCATCTCAACAACTGGTTTGGTTCTTGCAATCCGGATTGTTGCGTTGAATGATTCTCCTAGATTGTTTTCTACTGCATCACACTTAGAAAACTCTGTGAAGAAGGCCCTGCAACAAACACAACAACACACAAAATTCAACATCAAACAGAACAAGACACAATGAAATATCAAACACAAGAAGACAGAATGCAATACCTTGACCAGGGAGCATAAACTGAAATCTTTAAGTCATTGAAGGCAGTTTGAGAATAGGCTTTCAGCTCTTGCATCTTCCTATCAAACTGTTGTGGATACCAAGAATCTGCAGCAGCCCAAAACATAGCTTCCAACTCTGGTCCTGCATGCTTCTTTTTCCAGTTAGCATAAACATGCCTAGCACACATCCTGTGTTCAGCATATGGAACCACAATCTTCACTGCAGCAATCAGTCCTTTTTGTTGGTCACTACCTAGTGTTAATCCATTTCCTACTTCTAGATCCAAGTCATCAACCAAGTGTTGAATGAACCACAACCAATTCTCGGTATTCTCACAGTCAACAATAGCCCAAGCCACAGGGAACATCTGATCATTGGGATCTCTTCCACATGCAACCAGTAACATCCCTGTCATCCTCCACTTTAAAAAAGTTCCATCCAAATGTAGAATTCTCCTACATGCACTCTTCCAACCTCTTTTAAGCGCATCAAAACAGACATAAAACCTATGAAATCTGGTTTGTCTTACCTCACACTCAGGTGTGGTCCCATTGTTGCTTCTCTTCAACTCAGCAACATAGTCAAAAAGCCTTGCAAAAGACTCCTCTTGCTCTTCATCAAACTTCTTCAGACATTTCAGTCTTGTCCTCTCACAAATAGTCCAAGACACATTAATATTGCGTCTCAGAAGCTTGTCCTGTAACTGTTGTGCTGTGAAATTGGGATTCAGTCTGAATTCTTCAATGTACAGCTCAGCAATGCGAGAGTTTGTAAGCAGAGACACCTTCCCTTGCCAAGTGCAAGTGTGCTCCTCTTGTAGAGCTCTGATCACAACTCTACTGCTGCTGCTGTTGATGGATGCTGACAGCCTCCACGGGCATTTCTTTCCAGAGCAGATAGCAACCACACGCTTGCTATCTGACTTCTCATACTTGATGTCTCTTCTCTTCTTCACAGCATACCTATTAATTGCTTGTTTCAGGGACTCAATTGTGTTGTACTCATCACCTAAACCAAACTTATGATACTTTGCCTCATCCACCTCTTTATATGAACTGTCTTCATCTGAATCCAAGCCATCATGAACCAAGTCTTCAAAATGATTCTCATACCCACCATCATCTGACTCAGACCCACTACCATTATCAACATCATCAGCCAAGACTCTCTCTATGTCATCTTCAGACAAATAACCTATGTGTCTACCTAGGCACGGATCATCTTCTCTAACAACATACAAAGTTAACACACCTTTACCGATGGCGTAATGAACCACTCTGTTCCAGACATCATCTTCTTTACCAAGGTATTCCTTCTTATCAGGCGTTTCTGGTGGAAACCAAGCCACTTTCCTCATGTTATCTTCATACCCGAGGTGATCCACAGTTAACAACACAACCGTACTCAAGCTAAAGCCTTCACCAGATATCAGACCGACTTGATGTGACTCTCCTCCAAGATATTGGTCACCATTAGAC
This sequence comes from Crucihimalaya himalaica, assembly GCA_004349715.1. Classification (NCBI taxonomy): domain Eukaryota; kingdom Viridiplantae; phylum Streptophyta; class Magnoliopsida; order Brassicales; family Brassicaceae; genus Crucihimalaya; species Crucihimalaya himalaica. The sequence continues at coordinate 1,718,140 of SMJT01000025.1, read as the reverse complement.
CAATATCCACCAACATGCAAAAAAAGATCAAAACTACTAAGAAGTTAGCAAAATTCTAAATCGAAATTGTAATCCGAATTGTAACCTAAGAGTTTAGATCTCCAAATGATCGATTCTTACCTCATCGTTGAGCTCTCTTGATTCTTTCACCAAACTCGAATCCCTCAATCTCAGAATCGATTAAGTTCCCGTCGAGTCGATTGATTTCCCGTCGAATCGAAACCTCCACTAATTGAACACTAAACCTTCGCCTTCAATCGAAACTTCAACAAGAGAAAACCTAAACAATCAATCGCCTCCAATCAAAACCTTCGATCCTAAACCCGTCGAATCGAGTCTTTCAACATTAGAACCCTCCCCCTCGAATTGAACTCTTAGATCTCACAGAACCCTTAACCCAAATCTATTACCGAAAACTATTTCGAATTCGAAAAGAACTTAGAACCCATTCACCGTTTTCCCCCAAATCGATATTAAGAACCCTAATTTCTGAGTTTTCCCCAATTCGATTTCGATTTAGACAATTAACATCTGTGTTGTCGTTTTAATGTCTTAAAAACGACAAAGTTTTTTTAACTACATGTCGTTTTCGAGTAGCTCAAAACTCTGCGTTTTAATTGCCGTGAACTATCACACAACACCACAGCGTCGATATAACAGAGGGTTATTTTGCGGGTTACTTTTGATATCACGATATTGACTTGCATTCTCCAAAGTTGAAGGTTTATCTTGCAAAAAATTACCAGTTGGAGGGTGGATATGTGAACAGGTGGATTACATTTTAGGAGACAACCCGATGGGTCTGTCTTACATGGTTGGATACGGTCAAAAGTTTCCTCGTAGGATTCACCACCGTGGCAGCTCGGTGCCTTCAGTTTCAGCCCATCCAAGCCATATAGGATGCAAGGAAGGCTCTCGCTATTTCCTCAGCCCAAATCCTAACCCAAACCTTCTTGTTGGTGCCGTTGTCGGTGGACCTAATGTCACTGACGCTTTTCCCGACTCAAGACCTTACTTCCAGCAGTCTGAGCCCACGACTTACATCAACGCACCACTCGTCGGCCTTCTCGGTTACTTCTCAAGCCATTCTTCTTGGCGATGAGTGATGGTCTTATTAGTTACTATCTTTCCTTAGAGGTGTGCTGGAAAACTTGAGGCCACCCTAAACCCCTTTTTATTTATGTTATTGCCACTCTTTATTTTCTACTACTTAACCAATTGTATTGTAAGCCCGTAATTAGTGAAGAAGAGAAAGAGTTGTGTTGATGTTTAAACTTGTCTTCGCAGTCATTACTTTTATGCATATAGACGACCATTGAATAGAGTCAGTATAAAAGTTTATATGATCATCGAACCAAATTCCTAAACATAAGTTGAAAGTGCTTTATTGTCTTCGTCTAATGAAAAGCTATCCTATTAATGCAACAGACACTAGTTTGGCGCAACTGTCAGAACCGGAGATTGATTACAAGGGTCCTCCATATCTACATGTTATCATTTTCGGTTTTTCTTTAATTTAATTGAATTGTGCAACTGATTTTACCTGTGGCCGTGAATAAAATAGTCGTAGTAGGAAGAAATATACAAATATATTGAAAATCTAGGAGAGTGGGTTGGATGAAGCTGTTTGGGTTTCTAATTTTAGGGATGCCTGATATTTTAATCGTTTATATAAAACAAGCAATATCTGCAAAACCTTTTTTGAACTTTTAAAAATTGACAGAAAATTAATAATGTATGGTTAAACGTGAATTTTATCTAAAATTTTAAGATATGTAAATTATAAAATTTATTTGATTTTTTCTGTAACTTTTGATAAATTATTTTCTTTCTACTTTTATTTCAGGTGTTTATGTTGTTTGTTCAAAACTGAATACTATAATATAGTTTGATATTTCATTTGATGAACGACTTTTTCCAATAAAAACAAAATAACTATCTTTCAAAAACATTATAAACCTTGATCGTTATCTATTATTTCATATTTTTCTGATATTCAAAACTGTTATGGCACATTATTTCAGTGATTAATTATAATGTAATTTTTGGCGTAGTATCCATGATATTTCATAATCGACTCTGATTCTTCTAAATTTTGTTTTGTTTTTAAAAGTGATGTCAGATTACAAACCTATCGTTTATATGATTATAACCAATGGATGATTGATACATATATGATATATCTTCTTCTTTTTTGTTAAAGGGTTTGATACATACATATGATGGATTATAACCAATATATGATTGATACATATATCTTCTTCTATTTTTTTTTTAAAGGGGTTGACACACACATATGATTGATTATATAACCTATATATGGATGATTGATACATATACCTTTTGGAACCACAAACCGTAAAGTGAAGAAACAAATTCAGGGTTTATCTCAAAAATGTAAGTTGAAACGTAAGACATTAATGTTTTTGCAGATGATTTATGTTAAATTGTTTATCGTAGATATCCATGTCCAGTATCCATGTCCTTGTCTTGTGTTGAGACTTGAGAACAAGACATTTCCACGACAAAGCTGAAACGAGTTTTTATTTATGTTCACACAAACCTTAAAGATAATACAAGTTTGGTTTATATTTTGGCTAATGACGAACAACCAATTGTGTGTTGTCAAACAAAAAGAAGACATTAAAAAAAAAATGGAATACTATGTTTCCGGAAAAACAAAATATATAACGTTAAATCGCTCATTTTTTTTGGGCCACCATTTCGATTATCTCTTCAAATGTCACCAACAAAAACTTGAGCAATGAAGGTTCGTAGAAAATAGGACTACACGGATGACAAAAAAAAAAAAAAATATTAGGACTACACAACCACTGGTCTATTTACATTTTGCATAGCCTTAAATCGTTCTCTATACCAATAGATAACTAAATGAGAAGAAACGTTGGCTTGTATTTACATTTTTCTAGCCTTAAATCTATGAAAATGAAACAAAAATATTAAAATCAAAATCAAACTTGTAGTTATTAACTAATTTTTTTATAAACATGTAGCATAGTGATTTGTTCCGATAATGTTGATGTGTCAGTGTAACAACCCGGATTCAAATCTACATAAGACATGTTTTTGAAAGAAGAAAATATTAACTAATTCAAAGAAATATAAGACACACTATAAAAGTAGTGATCATCTTCTTTTTTATATGTTGAGTTTGTCCTTTGCTTCAATTATAAATGACATACATATATAGGTGTAAAGGAATTTTTTTTAATAGAAATTTTGATCTTCAATTGTTATCAGAAAAAAGGTAGAATGATTAATTGTCTTAAAAGTATAGAATAATTGATTTCAAAGTCACTATATTGTTGCAATATATTCAACAAAATAAAAACATAATTATCCTGATGTAAAATGGAGTGAGAGATCTAGAGAGAAAAGCAAAGGAGTTAAAAATATGAAGCAGAGTGCTTTTTATTTTTAAAAAAATGGAGAATGAATGAGATAACATAAAATGAGCGTTGAGAATCATAAATCAATCAATTCATGAAACAAATCACAAACGGACTAAAATTAGCCCCAACAATGTACTATTGAATTGTGTAGTGGTAGTTCAAATTGCACAACTTGGTGGGGGCATGAAAGCACAACTAGAATAAATGGTCATATATGAAAATATGATGATATGCAAATTGATAAGACGAGGATCGTTCTTATCCACTCATAACTATGAACGTGTTTTTTGTCATGGAATTTACAATTTCACAGGTTAAGCTCTCTTTTTTTTTTTTGTCCTCCTCACCAAACTTTGCTTAGGAGAGCATCTCCTTTACCATTATTATTTTCCTACGATAATTTGTCTGCATCAATAAATAAAATTATCTAAAAGATTTTTTTCACTTGTGAAGAGATGGTTTATACATGGGAGTTGCTCTGGTTCACTATATATTTTTCTTTAGTAAATGAATAAAATCATACATTTCTCGGATCGGGACCTAGATCATATAAATTAGAATTTTCTCTAACATCAAAAATATGAACTCATGACTTTGAAATGCATTTTTTAAAAAATATCCCCTAAAACTCTATCTAAAACATGAACTTTATCATTTAAGGTATCTTACACAATCATTATTGACAGTTCAAGCTTTGTTAGGAGTTCAAAGCGTTCAAGTTCTTTCTTATTTAGTATTTAAGCTCGAGCGACGCATAGCAAAGTAGACTTATTAAGAAGCAAAGCTCGCGACACGAATTTAGTGTTCTCTTTCGCAGTGTATCTAATATTTTCGTAAAAATCATATATGTAATTAGCTAACGAAGTGCGTTTGTGATAAGAAAAAGATAAATGATAACAAGATCTTAAATTCTTGACAGACATGAAAAACATATATTTGTTAGTGCTTAATGTTATAAAGTAATCCTATAATAACAGACCAAAGCATTACAAACAATAATGATCAAATACAGAGATCGCCCTAACGCCTTCTCCCGCTCGTAAATATATAAATGGCAGCTTTAATCATAATCTAATGATTAAAATATCAAATAATCATCGTAAAAAAAAACCTCAAAGAGGTTTATATAAAAAAAAGGTATAGATTTTAGGTAGGTGAAGTAGAAGAGTAATTCATTCCACTGGATTCTCCGGTCCACAAATCAAGAAGCATCTTCTTATATGGCATTGCACTCATGAGTCTGCACAAACACAACATTAATTCATTTAGATTCAATTGCAAAACTCAAGTTTTTATAATGAAAAGACGAATCATACCTCTCTTTGCGCTTTTCCAAGAACCGAGCCAAGGATGCTTTCCGAGCTTGAGGAACTGAAAAGAAGCAATTTTTGAGTTTTAGACATATGGTATGTGGACTGAAAATCTTGAATAATAATAGGTTTCGTATTGATGTTTTAGATTATACCTGTAGGAATCATGTTACTAGGAGCTGCATTGAATGATTCGATCAAGCTCATGCTCATTGCATTAGTCGCAGCAACGGGTTTGTCCCTACACCTTGAGTAAGTATCAGTGTGAGTGGCAGAGCTTGATGATGCAGCAGCAGCATTGTTATGTATTTGTTTTCCATACACTCTTTCAACTTCTCGAACCGGTTGTTGTTTCTTCAAGCTGCTCTCTCCAGTTTCACCTTTAAAACCGTTTCTAGCACATAACATGATGGCTTGAGCCTACTCACAAATCATCATTAGCCTATATTAGAACATGTCATGTATATAAATGTTAATCGTATGAAATCTTGATTATATACCTTATCAGGAGATATGTCATTAAAGACGCTAACAGTTCCGGCGTAGAAGATAGTGAGCTGAGGAGATGATCCCGAAGAAGCCACTCTGTTTCCACAAAAGCCATAACCAAATCAATAATATGAAAGATTAGAATCATTTGTGTTGAAATCTTTAGCATCAAGATATTGAAATTACCGTGGAACAAGGGAAGGATGAGTTGTTAAAGGAACTGATCCGCCTAGTAAAAGCGGCGACGCGTTCTGAAATGCACCGCTAAATTGGCCTCTACGGAAAACGCTGGCCGCAGAAACTGATCCCCAATGGTATGTACCCGGAAACGCCTTAGCCTCCTGCGACGTCAACATCTTTACATTTTTACATTTTTACATGTCTCTTATTTTCCTAAAAAAAAAAATGTCAATATAAACGTGATCCAAACGCCAAACGCCACAAATTTTTTAATGTATTTTTCCTAACTTTGCGGCTGGCAGACGACCCTACAAGCTCTTAACTTGCACTTATCAACACAACTTCTTTTTTTTTATAAAAGAAAATGATTTGGCCACATACACAATATGACAATTATGATTTTGGATGTGTGTTGGCCTCATAACACAACTTCTTAAATGTGTGGTGGATGTGTTGAAAGAATCTGCTTATATGGTAACTTATGATTAACCGGTAGCTTATGGAACCATTAGATACTGCATGTTAAAGTTGAACCAACCTGAAAATCTGAAGCAGGCATGAAATTTGAAGTAGCAAAGACCTTTGCCTTCCCCAATTGTCTAGCTGCCTTCTTACTCAACACTAAAGTATAAAAAGATCCAAACCTCATTTTTATTCAAGATTCAATGGAATCTTTTTGACATCAAATTGATTACTTTATAAGATCCAAATCTCATTTTTATTCAAGATTTAATGGAATCTTTAGTTTCGGAATCTGAAAAAAAATTATATTTAAATATAAATCTTTTGGACGAGATATAAATAACCTGAACGGTTATGTTAAAATTGATCTCCTCTTTAAACATTTTTATAAAAGATCCTTGAGACAAGAACACAAACCTCGTTCTCTGACGCCATCATCGTTAACTTGACACTTAACGTTATTACTACTCAGATACTGCTTGTCGCTCAAACCCAGAAAATCTCTTTCCATTGCGAACCAAATCAATAGACAAAAACGCTCAAAGTACGTCTCTTCTCTCTGTTTGTGCCCAAAACATTTAATTTAAAGAAAGAAAAGAAAAAAAAAAAAAAGAAGAAAGGAAGTGGAGAATCCAGAAGGAAGGTTTCGTTTTGGTAATGTTGCAGACACACTTTTGGAGAGGCTTATTGATTTGTTTAACCACCACTTTGCTTTTCCTGTTTTTAAAGGCTTGCTTGATTAAAGCATGTGGTGTGCAATTTTTTTAATACCGGGAACTAACGGTTGGTGTTACCGATTAGACTGGTTAATTCTCACGTGTTTGTTCTTTTGATTTTTTTATTTATTTAGGACCATATACAATTTAGACATCTGTCGGTGGCTATGGTTTTTGTGCATGTTCTATTTATTGTCTACTACGTAGTTGTTGTGTGGGTTATGTGTTTAGTTGAATTTAATCGTTAATTTATTAAAAAGAATGTTTTGTTATTGATTTTTCTACAGTTTTTATCTTTAAAATTTATTAAAATTGTTAGAATACATATTTTCATATTTAGTTGTATAGGTTGGAGGAAAACGGCCAAAATCAATTTGAACAATTTGCAAAATAAAATTTTATACTCAAATTACGATACAATGTATTTTTTAACCTAAACCGTCATTAATTTCAAATTTTATACCCGAATTATTACACATTAGTGAAAACCAACTTTGGCTTAGACAATATTAGTCAACTGTTAAGTTTTGATGACTAAGGCGCCACTGTGCATTTGAAATGACAATTTATTGGTTGAAAACTTCAAAGTTTTGTTCATTATACATACATAGACTTAAAACGATCTCGTTTTTTTATTTTTATAATTTTTTAGCTAAAATCAATTTTATTAAATATATTTTTTAAATTATTAAAATTGTTAAAACGGTGTTATTTTGAGTTTACGTATGCACCACGACCAAAACGACGACGTTTTGGATGGAAACCATTTCATAATTATTTTAGTAAACTGTTTATTTTGTTATGAGTAAAATATTGATATATTCGTTTGAAAATCTTTTTGTCATTGATTATTCTTTATATTTTTTTCCTTAAATTAAGTTTTATTTTAAAAAGTTTATCCTAATTTTTATTTATATGATTGAGCTAAAAAAAAATTATTTGTGGTTGAAACAAAAAGTTAAATGAACATGTTACAACTATGAAGGTGGAATAATAGGCTAAACAACAACATAATAATCATTTTAAGGTGGAAGAGTATGCGACATTATATTGTTTCCATTCGATTAAATTGCTTGGAGAGAAATAACCATATCAAAATATTAGGAAAATGAATTAATGAAAAGATCACCATTAGGAAAATGAAATAATTAAAATATATTTTTAGTGTTTTGATGCTTTATAAAGTATTAGTGAAGACTTTATTTCATTGGTCTTCCAAGTTTATGGGGTGAATTTTATGATTTGAAAAGTAGTAAGTGGAAAAACTTTAAATGTGATTATATTTATACCATGTTAATGAAAAATATTTACAAATTATTTTTTTAATGTTATTTGAAATTTTAATAATATTGCATTTTCTGATTTGGATTAATAATAATATTTCATTTTGGTACAAATCTACCGTTTTTCTATTGTGAGACTTTTCCTTAACAGCTTTCTCACCCAAGTGAGGTTGGATATTTCATTTTGTTTAATAATATTGCAAGTTTTTTGTTTGGCAAACGGTTAAAATATATGAAGTAAATGAATAACTTACTCATCTAAAAGAATGTATAAAGTAATATTAGTTTGGAAAGAGATGTCATCTAGATTAGATCCTTGAATCTTTGTGTGTTCTGCAACGATATCAACAAACATTGGTATGAACAAATGAAACATATAAATCTTAAATATGGCGAATGTATTGATCATGAATGGAAAACAATTAAAATAGTACAGCTTACGGATTGTGAGACTTTGTCCTCATATTACTACACATCACAGTTACCTATACAAACATTCGTTCCCGTATTGTCCCATGGTATTCATTTAGTTAGATAGAGTGGGCTGAAGAGGAATGAGAAAGTGTTTGAATTTTGAGAATGAAATAAAAAGAAGAAACATGGAAACATATATAGAGGTTATGGTTTTGGTTAAATGATTTTGAATCAATACTAAATAATATTTGTATGTTATGGAATCATGAGTTAGTGCATTTCAATTAGTGGAGCGTTAATTACACAATTTTGTGGGTGGGAGTTACGGAATCTGCTAATTGAAGAGATGGGAGACTAGAGTATTGAAATAGACAATTATTAGTTTTAAGTTTGTTTTAAATCCAAAATATTTTAAGTGGAGACTAATGCATTTAAATGATCAATTATTGTATTTAAGTGGGCAATTATTGCATGTTTTAACTTCTTAAAAAGTGTAACTTTCTCTATATTTTTAATATTACTTTTCTTTACATGGACATGTAGCGTATTCTCGTTAAACGAACTCTACTTTATTATAATGAATTAGTGCATTTGAATTAGGGCCTGACTGGTTTAACCGCAGCGGGTGCGGTTGCGTTTGCGGGAGTTTGCGGGAGCGGACGGTTGCAGTTTCAAGCATTACTAAGCGTTTTGAATGACTGGTTTAGCGTTTGGAAATAATTGTGTTTGCGGGAGGTTTATGACTGGTTAACCAGCGGGTGCATCAGCGGTTAGATAAAAAATAACTTAGATAAATATAATATATTATTATAAAAAGTTTTAAAAACACAAAAAATTATATTGTTATGATAAAATATAAAAATATTAAACAAAATTAATAATTAAAGCCCATAATTAAAGTACTTAATAATTATTCATTTATAATAGTGAAACTCTTATTAATTATGCATTTGGTTCATCACTAAAAATTGTATCAAGTAATGTGACAAATTGTAAGAAATGTGCTTGAATTCGTAGATTTTCCTGATTGTCTTTATAAATATTATAAAGTTTCTTCAATGAATACAAACGACTTTTGACTCGACTTTATAAATATTTTTTGAAGTTCACTTGGAAGTTATAATTATAATAGAGGAAAACAAAATAGAGAGGATATGGTTTGAAAATAATAATTAGGGTTTAAAAACAGAGAATATGATACAATATATATATATGGGTAAATATATAATTTAAATTTTTTTTTAATTCCAGCTATGATTTTTTTTTTTTTTAAAAATTTAGTTTTTTTATTACCCAACCGCAAACGCTTGCGGGAAGCAGCTTTTGAAATCTGGCGATTTAGAGCGGTTGAGAGCGGTTCGTAGCGGTTCGGAGCGGGTTCCTTGATTGTTTTCAATCGCTAACAACCGCTACTACCCGCAAACGCAACGTTTGTGGGTGGTAGCGGGAGAACCACTCATCACCTTAGTGGAGCGTTAATTACACAATTTTGTGGGTGAGAGTTACGAAATCTGCTAATTGGAGAGATGGGAGACTAATGTATTGAAATGAACAAATATTAGTTTTAAGTTTGTTTTAAATCCAAAATATTTTAAGGGGAGACTAATGCATTTAAATGGTCAATTACTGTATTTAAGTGGGCAATTATTGCATGTTTTAACTTGAGAGACTAATGCATTTAAATGGTCAATTATTATATTTAAGTGGACAATTATTGCATGTTTTAACTTCTTCTAAAGTGTAATTTTCTTCATATTTTTTGTGGGTGGGAGTTACGGAATCTGCTAATTGGAGAGATGGAAGACTAATGTATTAAAATGGACAATTATTAGTTTTAAGTTTGTTTTAAATCCAAAATATTTTTAAGGGAGACTAATGCATTTAAATTGTCATTTATTGTATTTAAGTGGGCAATTATTGCATGTTTTAACTTGAGAGACTAATGCATTTAAATGGTCAATTATTGTATTTAAGTGGGCAATTATTGCATGTTTTAACTTCTTCTAACTTTCTCCATATTTTTAATATTAATTTTCTTTACATGGACACGTAGCGCATTTTCTATAAACGAACTCTACTTTATTATAATAGACTAGATACTCGCGCTACGCTGCGGGGTTTTATTTAAATTATTTATTTTATATTTATTAATATAATATAATTTGTTTTTGTAAAACTTATTTTTGTATTAGAGAAGAAAAATATAAAAACAACTACAACACAAATTATTATTCTTGTAATAAAAACATATTTGAGATTAATTTTCTAATAGTGTCATATCTGAAATCATATCTGAAATCATATCTGAAATCATATTTTCAATACTTATACCTCTCTTTATTATATTTTTCTCTTATCAATTTCTGTGCAAATTAATTCGTTTTGAACTTAACCTCTTATTTTCTTATTCACTTGAACTTAAGTTATTTTGAAATATTTTTCTCTGGTTTATTAAAATTATCCATGAGAATTTATTTCTTAAATATTGAAATCATATCAAAAACACTCTCTTTTACAATAACTACATCAAAATTTTGCCAAAATAATATTTTTTTAGGATCACGAAACTCTGAATCCTTGATCTTTCTTACAACGATTTCATCAGTTAAATATTTTTCTTTATTTCCGCTATTCTTTGTTGTATCTCAATTTCTCAGACAACAATATCTTCAGATTTATCTTGACTCTCTCATCAATTGTACCAACATCATAAGGTTAACTCTTTTATTTCATTGACTTTGATGGACATATTCCAAAATCTTTTTGCGGAATAAAATTTTAACAAACTTTGGATCTCACATATTGACTCACATATTAGATTCCACTGGAGCTCTGAGATGTTTGTCGGTCATTACAATATCCTCGACTTTCTTACAACAATCTAACTGGTGTGATCTCTACTTCGTTGTCTTCTTTATCTCTGCTACAAATTTTTGGTCTTTCTAAACAAAAATATTTTCGGTCAGCTCCAAAAGATATCCTCTTGAGTTTTTGATCTTTTCAAATTTTGCTTTTAACCAAAAATCTCACACTCGGAGAGTTTCAAACTTTAATATTTGCTTTCAATTCGAATTAATAGTTTAGCATAATTTTGACATATTTATGTCCTATAATAAATTCTATAGAGGAGAAAAATATATGTTCTATGTTGTAGATATTTTTAATAAGTATTTTCAAATATTTTTATTGATTCAATGTTAAATTTGTATATATGATATTAAAAATTGAAAAATAAATAAAATAGACGAGATATGCAATTATTTTCTAATAATATTTTCTTAAAAACCCATATCACACTTGTTTTATTATTTTTTATAGTTCAAAATTATTTATTCTGACCAACAATCTCACATGCAGGGAGTTTTCAACTTTAATTTTTGTTTGTAAGAGTTTGAGACGCTATTTCAGCTCATATTAATATTTAAGAGTGATTTCGACATATTTATGTCTTGAAACATATTTTCTAGATGAGATAAAAATCCGCTATATACTTGCAAATAATTTCTTATGTTTTTTCTGTATAATTATTTTCAATTATTATTATTGATTCAATGTTAAATTTGTATATATGATCTAAATTTTTTTTTAATTTTATATATGACAGTTAGGATTATATTAAAAATAATCAGCTAATTAAATTCAATACATTCTATTATTGTTTTTAAAACATCAAATAAACTTTAAATCTAACTAAATAGAATTAATCAATTATATATGATGTGGAGAAGTGATATGGCAAATAGAATATAATATGTATTATTTGAAATGTTTTGATTGAATACATGTTTTAAATGAGGTGTCAGTTTCACATAGATTTAAAAAGAGATTTAAAAAGCTGATGTGTCAAGTAATGGAAAGATATAAGGAGTTTTAGTGTATTGATTGGATTTGGATATTTTCTTCGTGAACTCACACATGTAAAAGGTGTGTGGTTGCTTCTTATGCAACGGTTTGGTATTTATCACTTCATTTTTTTTTCTTTGAAAAGTATGCAATATTAAATGATTGATGAGCCGACGAGACTCTTTCGTGGAGGCGAAGTGTCACTAATTGGATTTTTACAATAGCCACACACGAGGGATGGTCAATGGGCTGAAAGAAGTTTCCGTTTGCTTATCTAAGGCCTATGTATGTTATCAGCCCAACATACATAAACACTGTCCACTAGATTGGCTAAATGCATGTGAAGTTTTCTTTTGAGTTTTAATATCAAACTAACCTTAAAACACTTGAGTGAATTTTTGCTTGAGTATTCTTACTAAGCGCATTTTATAATACGTAAAAGCTTTGAATTTGGTATATTTTTTATATCATATAGTATTATTTTTCTCTTATACATCAAGAGTTTTAAACAGATACATGTCATTAGAACCTGGTTATTAAGCAATCTCTCCTCGACAGTACATGCAAAATTTCATAAAATAAAGAATATGGAAAAGAATTAGACGTTAGTTAGTCTTTCAAATTCTAAAACCCATTTGGCATTTGGCTTACAATTTTAAAATTCTCATTTTTAATGATTAAAGCACATTAGGCCAAGTCTTCAATTGAGTTCTTTAGACAATATGAGAAATAATATAATGATGAATACGAAGAAAAGATTCGGTTAGACATAAACAATTGGACAAGCAAAATGATTTAATTTTGGATCTCCAACCTATAGTTCGGGTTTGTTAATTGTGTTCAATTATTCTTGACACGTTCATTTCCTCAAACATATCTATGTGTGTGTATGTTTACCCTCACGTGAGTATTGATAAAAGAAGATTAAACCTTGTTAATTACTTTTATTTTTGCATAGACGAGAAAATGGCATTATTTATAGATACAGAATCGAATGTTTCATTCACATCAAAGAAGAAGATATCGCTTTGGCCTATACAAGTCCCAAAATTATACAAAAATCGATTCGAAAAGACAGTCAAATAAATATTAATATAGTATAACTACGTACATCTTATGAAGGAGAACAAAAAAAATTACAAAAAATACAACTAGCAGTGGCTCGACTCGAGTTGTTGGCTGATCTCTTTCCCACTTTGTCCTTTCATTTACACCATTTCTCATCTGCAAAAGGCATACACAGTAATTTAGATTTTGTCTACACATGAACATAAAAAAAAAACGAAAAATTAAATTATAAAAGTACCTTGTAATTTTCTACATTGCTTCCCAACAAAAGCAAGAAACACAACGAGCAAAATGATCAAGGTGACGATTCCTATTATTATCGCCAATGTTTTCCCAACTCCTTTATCATCCTTATTGTCCTTCTCTCCTTCTGCAAAAAAAAAGAGAGTAAATTTTGAAACTATCCATCCAGCTCTAAGTTAATATGTTTTTTGTCAATAATATACATTTCATGGGTTTAAACTCGAATAGTAACACAATAGCGACACAAACATAAACTATTATATATATTTTGATAAGTTAACTATTTATATATTTTTTTAAAGTTAATCATCTAAATAATTCTCATATTTCAGCACTCGACTAGAGATGTAGCTATCGATGGTTACATTTGTATTTTCTTAATCTTTTGTGACGACGACTTTTGATTAATACTAGTAATAAAATAAATAAAGGAAGACTGACCAAAGTTTGGGGTCTGACGCGCGTGAATGCCACCGACACTGAAACGCGCGTAACACTTGGCCAAGTAAACGTATCCTCCCTGAGCCATCCCACAATCAGACCTTAGACGTCCGATTGCATCAGACAAACAATCCTGACACTGTGCTGTACTTAGATCACCCATGCACTGAGCCACACCCTGAACATTCCCGTTCCCACCAGTTCTGTAGGGCTCACTTCCGGAACCTAAAGAACTGATGACGTCACTTATTCTGGTCAACGCATATTGGTCGTTGAATTCCATCGCCTGTCCACATTTGTTGAGTCTCAACGTTTTGTCTTGCACCCCAAAGAACGAACTGTTGTCGTACCGGACCAGACAGCTGTCCATCTGCAAGAACCCAGAGTACGAGTTAGAACATAAGGTTCCGACCTGTGCGACGGCGCGTGACACGCACGTCGAGCAGGCGGTTGGGTCGAGGTCGCCCCGGCACTGGAAAAGGCCGTATACGGTAAAGCCTGGTTCGGGCTTTTTGTTAGGAACAGTGAAGTTTTCATAGCGGCTTTGGACAGTGGAGCTGACGAAGGAAGAGAGGAGAGAGTTTAGATTTGTCTCGTAGCCGGAGCCAGGGAAGAACTTAGCCGGAGAGCAAACGGCGTATATGTAATTGTCCGTGGGGGCGGAGGAAGATGGATTCATTAAGATGACGGCGGCGAGAAGAAAACAGAGAAGGGTCATCTTTGTCTTGGACATGTTTACCTTCTTCTTTCTGAGAGATAGAGAAAGTGAGATGTTTTGGTAAATTAGAAGTTTTAGAGAGAAGACTTGCTTTAAAGAGAATTAACGTAAAGAAGGGTGCTCTATATGTGTGGTTCCATGTTGCATGCTTTTTTTTTTTTTTTTTAACTTTTGGTTGAGGACGTTCTTAAGACTTTCTACAATTTGCAAATTCCGTATTATTCAAGATACTAAAATAATGCAACTCATTCTCCGTTTCAGATTGATTGTTTAGAACTTTAATGTGGAATTTGGCAATGTGAGTCTATTTAATGTCCATTACAATTTTCTTTATGTTAAGTCTATTTTTGTAGGTTTTTTACTCATTTCATTTGTATTCGTCTATTCGATATTTAATTCAACAGTGACTTGTGTAAACTTTATAAGCTTCTACCGTTATTACTAGTTAATAATCACATTTTTCTGTATGCCACTAATTAATAAAAGAAGGATAATAAATTGAGGAGTTTCTTAAGGTCTCGTTTCTTATAGTATGTATATGGGTCCGCTGTGGAGTTTAAAGGCGTATAAAATTGGCGGAATTTCCACGAAATTGATACAAAACGAGCTTCTTGACAGTTATATAATCGCCAAAAGATGTCTTTCTCAATATTTGTTTCATATTATCGGTCTAGTTTGTCTTTTAATAGGTGAATATAGGAAGAAGCTTTTAGCATTATGTGTGTACATGTGTGTATACTGTCATAACAAATATACTATAGTTTATTTTTCATTATAAATATAAATAGACCATAGTGAGTTTCTTGGTTAGAAAAGCAATATGATTTATATCGAGTAATGAACGACTATACGTCATGAAAATGAGTTATGGTTATTAGTTTATTATAAATAGGATAGCGTATAGAGTTTGGATAGACAATGGTACTTAAAAATGATTTAAGATGAATTTTAATTATATGGAAAGGGATCTTAGCGTGTTGGTCAGGATATAATACACCTATATATATATATATATATATATATATCATGGTTTTATTTTTATATAATGAGATCAACAGGTCAAGGTTCAGTTACGGGACCGGTAAACGAATATAGAAGACAATACCGTTCTCTGACCTTTACTTTTGTGTTGTTCTTCAAACCACCACACCGTCGATTGTGTAGACTTTTTCTTTGCCTATAGATTGTTATTGTCTATATATTATTCTTTTATTATTGTTGAAATATGAAATACTTATAAAAATCCACTAGTATATGAATAATGCCCAACAGTCCAACACATACAATGTTATTTTGTGATGTTTGAAACGAGTTGTGATATAAATCCTCTAATCTTTATTGTTTTGATAAATTAATTACAACACATGCGTGTAGTGTTTATCAAAAAACAGGTAAAAGAAAATAAAAACATGCATGTAGTGTTTTCACTCATATGATACTAGAACGTTGCTAATTACGAATGAAACAATGAAAATTTTGCAGCCCCGAAACGTAATCATTATATCGAATCATGAAGTTGAAATGAATAAACAGTTATAACCTATAAATTAGAAGATATAATTGAGAGCAGAAAGTTCTAGGCAGTTACGTGGTGTCATCATATTACTTAAAAAAATAAAACGTAACATAAGAAGAGAAAAAATATCGATCAGTGAAAAGTACAGCTAAACAAAGACTGGATAACGTTTGAAAAGGGGGACTGTATGGGTCTACCAAAATGAAAAAGACTTTTGTTTAAATTTATGAACTCTTCTTAATTTACCCACTTAAAGCTTTATTGCCTATAGAAAGTTCCAAAATCAATACTTCAATTGTTGATCCAGATTTAGATATAGAAAAAATTAAATCCATTAAACTATACTTTTAATCGATTATTTTCATTCGATTAGAATTAGATTGGATCGATTTTTCGAAACAAACATCACTTTCGTAGTATAGTTTTAGTCTTTTAGAAATAACTAAATTATTTGCACAAAAAAAAAAAAAAAGAAATAACTAAATTAATGCAGAGATTAAGGGATTTTGGTGACTAATTTCGTGCTTGACTTCTAATAAGTCATTGGTCCATTTCTTGAAAACAATAATAAAAAATTGTATTGCGCACTTGATATTTCTTGAATTTATACTAACCTAATTCAGTTGACTCGTTCGTCAATTCCAAAAGGAAAACGTTTCTTGGAAAATTTGTGGATATCTTTCAAAATTGAAATCAGTAGAGACATCCAATAAAGCTATCTTATAACTATTAAATATTTGAAAGAACTCAATTCTGTAGAGGCTAGAGATCATTTGGACAAAAGTAACAAATAAATAAAATAATAAACAAATATTCAAAAGTTATATATACAAAATGACAATATCAGTTTCCCTCTGTTTTACTTTTCTTGTTCTCAAAGTCTGCGTATTTTCACATGGATATATGTTCATAGCAAGATCAAATATAATTGTGATTTTTTTACCTTTTTTCTTCTTACGTATCAATGATGGGATATGTTTACATCCTTGTTCTAAAAATTTCCGTATAATTCTGATTACTTTCCATCTAGACGCTAGATCCATCCCATCTGCTTCAATTAATGACTAATCTCTTTAAAAAACCAGTTATTCAGTTGCTCTCCGCCTAATCCATTTAATCTCCGCATACCCCGATTAATTTCCGCCTAATATTTACATATTTCAATTATTTTTGGATTATAAGTATAAAACAACTTGTTGTTACTAAGACGTCTAGATAGGAAATTTATGATGATGTTAAAGTTAAACAATAACATATGTTCATAATTTTAATGAAAATTATAAAATTTTAAGGTTAAAAATATATTTTTTAAAAACAAAATTATATAAAAATTTAATTATAATGGATTAACATGTTTTAAAAACATAAATTAAACCTAAAACTAGTCCCCGATTAAATTTCTTTTAATCTCTGATTTCTTTACTAGGCGCTAGGTCCATCCTGAACATCCGATTGACGCCTATCAATATTTTAAATAAAAGTTTACATTGTAACAAGTAAAAATCTGATTATTATTAATATGTTTTAAAGTCATTTAACCGTTGCAAATTTCCGAGCATATCTTATATATGGAGACCAACATATCCTCAAAGAGTATACAGAAATTAATCAGTGCCATATATGAAAGTAGATTAGTTATGGATTACGACATAATTTGGCGGCATCTAATTATTTAGAGGAATAAAAGGTTTAAACTCACCCACCCTGCCCTTATCAGGGCTTGTCCATTTAAGTTTTCCTAAATGAAAAGGGAACTAAAAGAATGTAACATTACACATGCTAGATTTGACACCACAAATAAGCATAATGTCGGATCCTGTCTTCCTTTTTTATTTCTTGTTTGATATGTAATTTCAAACTCTAAGGTAATATAAGATGTATCATTTCCAATTTTATTAAATTGCCCACAATGTAATATATATTCTTATTCCAATCAATAAATGTGTACCTTTAAAAACCTGATTGAGTTGGGCCTGTTACCTAAACTAACAGATCTTATAGGCTTTAATTCTTTACTTTGTTAAACCGACCCAATTATATTGGGACAAAGGCCACCTGTAATATTAAAGTGCGTACGATTTTATCTTGTGAAAGCCCGTAAGTCTGGTATCACTAGACTAAACAATTAAACTTATCATTTCTAATTTTCTTGTTGCTAGTTGCTAAACTTCTCAATCTAAGTTGGCTAGTGGTCAGTAGTGGAGACTTAAATCTTAATTTTTATAACTTCTGATCGTTTTCATCGGTTGAGCCAAGACCGTTGAACCTGGTTTAGCTTACAATCACTAAAAATGTATCATTTTCCTGACCAAAAACAATTTAAGGAAATTGTTTTTTTTTTTTTGGGAAAAATTAAAGGGTTAAATTGAGATATGTTTTTTTTTTCAGTTTAAATTCTATAATATTTTATTCGAATAAGATAAAAGTACGTCCGAAAAAGAAAAGATAAAAGTACGTACACAAAATAATCAAATACACTAGAAAATATAATTATAGAAAATCAAACACATCATAATCAATCTTTACACCACATAGTTTACTAGTATAACAATAAAGATTTTGATAATAGTTTTTTAGATGAACAGAATCACGAGCATAACAATGAATTTAAATTAAGGGTTTTATGGATGTATCTTAGGAGTTTTAGAAGATCTTTCTTTCTCGAGTTTTTCGAAAAGAGAACCATCGTAGGCAGCTCTCACTGTCTCCTTCTGTAGCAAACCATTCTTGTCTTTGCACAAATCATACAATACCTTCCACTCCGCATACGCTAAAAGCCTGCCATTTTAATTCACATAAATTATCTAGATTCATATGATTGGTTTATAAAAAATTAAACAAAATTGGTTGGATAATTACCCTCCTTTACGATCATTTGGTTCTTTGTTTGCGTTGAGGAGTTGTTTGAGTTCCTCCTTGGTCAAAGCATCGCTATGTGTGTGAGCATGCTTCGTAAATATCTCCTCGAACTTGGAAGCCACGAATCTTCAAATTTTTAATCAAGAAAACAAGAAATAAAGTATTAGTAGCTAGTAACCATCACAAAAAAGGTTTATATACTAGTATATTTTATACCGTACCGTCCATCCTTGTCGTAAACACCCGAGTCGCTGCCATGTTTGGCAAGGTGTATATTCTTAACCTCTATCGGAAACGAGAACGAGAATCCTTTCCCCTGCTACCAAACACTTTATTGATTCTTTTTTTCTTTTTCTTTTTGTAACGTATGAAATTAAATTTTAACTGTTTAACAATATTTACCGGACGAGTTTTGCCGCTGAGACCCATGTTTATAAACAGAGAAGCGAATGCTGACAACGCATATCCACATCCGATTGCTCTAAATCCTGTTTTTGTTTTTTTTGTTCATGTTAAAACAATAAGATTAGTAAAACCCTTAAAAAAAAAAGATCAGTAAAAATATATATAAAAGATCTTTTTTTGTTGGGGTAAAATATAAAAGATCTTCCTTTCATCATTAACAGATAAAACCATAACAACCACACATACAAGACAAACAATCTCTAATACAAATCTAGTTATTAGATATTACAAGACTGATAAGGACATATTGGTTGTTTGTAAGATCGTACCTTGAAATGTTTCCGAGGGATAAACGATGCCATCTTTGTTTCTGTCGAAGAAGGCGACATGTCTCTGCAAGAAATTATCTTCTTCTGGAACAAATTTCACTCCTACAACCACACAAATACGTTTTAAGATAAATTTTCTGGTAAAGATGCATGATTACAAATATGAATGTTGGGGAAAAGTACCACTTGAATTAGAGGAGGCCATGATCAGAGAGGAGAGAGAGAGAAAAAAACAAAACTGGTTGAGGTTGAGAGAGGAATTAAATGAATTTAGTGAAAAGAGAAGGCAAACACAAGCTTCTTTTATATTAAGAGAATTATTTGTTAGTTATTATTTCTTCTATCCCAAAATATACGATGTTTTGGTTAAAAACGCATAGTTTAAAAATTAATAAATATTTTATTATTTATAAAAATTCAACTAATAGGAAAAAATTACTGTAGAATTCAAATAGTTATAGACTATTAAATTAATATAAATTATGTATAAGAATTTGAAAAAACTAATATTTTAGAACAAAATTTTTCTTCTAAAACATCATATATTTTTGGACAGATAAAGTATATGATAATGAAATAAATATTGGATTCGATCTAGTGCCAATGTAATATTGCTATACATATGGTCTAAATGGTAAACCGTTTAAATCTAGCTAAATTGCATAATAAAGCTATTTTTTAGTAATTTATGATAGACACACATATCTAAATAGTAAGGGTTGAATGTAATTGAATCTGTCTGAATTTATTTATAAATTTTGACTGAATTAATTTAGCAAAATTATTAACTATTTAATTGATAAATATGGTCAAACAATTTTAAACAATAATGGAATAACTAAAAATAATCTTAATAAATAAAATAAATTAATTAATGATTTAATTTACTAATATAATAATAAAAAGGTTAAAAATTGTTCTTAAACTTAATAGTAATATAAGTGATAATTTAACTGATAAAATTGAATTATTCTTCCATGGTTTTGTTTTTAAACTATTAAAAACATGTAAATAAGTAATAAAAATGTTAGTCAAATAATTATTAAAATTTTAATTTCAAAATATAACATGACAATATAATATATAATCATATATTCTCTTAATTTTTGGTAGCTTAATTATTTAGTTAAGCATAGTTATGAATGTCATTTATATATCACTAGTTACATAATTACATCCATAATTATATTATAATGTCCGTACTTTTCCATGGTTTTATACGAATACGAGGAAATGAGTGGGAAGCGTCAGGTATATTATAGTAATTGTTATCATTAATTACCCTCCACGTTGCTTTCGCTGATACTTCCTTACATTTTTCCAATAATAATCCTCATCATTTGTAACGAGGAGAGTACTTTAGTGTTCATTACTCTATGTTGTGCTTTTATTATTTTAATCTATCACTTCAAATCTTCAATATACAATTTTAATTTCATGTGTTTCTATAAATTAAAAAGTTGCCAAGTTTTGTTATGGCCTAGGGCGTTTTATAATACATCGTGTAAAAAACCCAAAAAAACAAGGAGACTATATCGTGCAAGCGGGAGAAGGTTACTGAATTTAAATATGAACATATTGGAGCTGATTGGCAATTAAGCTCAATACAAAAATAGTGATAATACATTACTTATCGGCAAAGGAGATCAAATTGGTGAATCGTGATAATGCAACTATGGTGGAGACAGATATTATATTTGTGGCTTAAAACGTGACGTTTGAAAGATCAAACCAGACTGGTTCGATATTTACCATCCTTTTCGATTAGGTTATTTGTTTGCGTTGAGGAGTTGCTTGGGTTTCTCAATGGTCAAAGGTGGCCTTAAATAGTCATTTTGATACATTTCATACAAAATTTAGAAAACTTTGAATTATACATGTATGCTCATATTACAATCATTAATTTCGAGAACAAAAAGAATTATGGAAAATGAAATATGTTTATCTTCAAATTCTATTACATAACTTTTATTGAATAAGATACCAACAAGTACGTACACAATAAATCAAATATACGAAAACTAAAATTTAATAAAACTAAAACACATTGCAATCTTCACACCATCGTAATTCACTATAACATCGAAGAAATATTTATTTTTATAAATAAATAGACCAACAAGCAAAATAACTTTATTTAAAATAAATTTTATGGATGTTTCTTAGACGTTTTAGAAGATCTTTGTTTCTCGAGTTTTTCGAAAAGAGAGCCATCGTAGGCAGCTCTCACTGTATCTTTGTGCAACAAACCGTTCTTGTCTTTGCATAAATAATGCAATATCTTCCACTCCGTATACGCTGCAATCCTGCAGATTTAATTCACATAGATTATATCCATATTCATATTCATATGATCAAGTTTTTGATTTTGGTAGAGAGACCGAAATAAACCAAGCCGGTTCGATTGATACTTACCATCCTTTACGATCATTAGGTTCTTTGTTTGCGTTTAGGAGTTCTTTAAGTTCCTCGTTGGTCAAAGCATCGCGATGTGTGTGTGCATGCTTCGCAAATATCTCCTCGAACTTCGAAGCCACAAACCTAACCAAAATAAAACTTATTTAGATTTCCCAAATTCAGTAATTGCCACTAGAGATAAAAATAAATTAAATTGGCAAAATTAAAACCATTATACCGTCCATCTTTGTCGTAAACGCCTGAATCACTGCCATGTTTGGCAAGGTGAATATTCTTAACCTCTATAGGAAACAAGAACGAGAATCCTTTACCCTGCAACCAAACACATCGTTGATTACTTTTTTTTTTCTTTTGTAACGTATGAAATTTAATTTTTACTATATCATCAGTTTCCAAATTACCGGACGAGTTTGTCTGCTGAGACCAATGTTAATGAACACAGAAGCGAATGTTGACAACAAATATCCACATCCTATTGCTCTAAATCCTGTTCTTGTTTTTCAAGATCCGACAATAATATATAACACACACATACACACAGAAGACAAAATATAGATAGTCTCTCATACAAATATAAGATCAGATATAACGAGACTGATTAAGACCGAACCTTGAAACGTTTCCGAAGGATAAACGATGCCATCTTTGTTCCTATCGAAAAAGGCAACATGTCTTTGCAAGAAATTATCTTCTTCTGGCACAAATTTCACTCCTACAACCATCCAAAAACGTTTTAAGGATCGGTTTAATGATGCAGATGCGTAATTATAATCACAAGTATGAATGTTAGAAAAAGAAAAAGTACCAGTGGAAACAGAGGAAGCCATGGTCAGAGAGACAGAGACAAAGAGAATGGGGTTGAAAGAAAAAGTAAAACTGAAAATAGTGAAAAGAGAATGACGAAACAAACGCTTCTTTTTATATTTAGAGATGTGACTGTTTGTTCTATGTTATTGTATTACAACAACAATGTGATTAAGATTCGATTTGATATGATGCGGCCAATGTAGTGTATATATATTTGTATCTTCGTACTTTTTTTTTTTTTTTTGATTTTATACGAAGACGAGAAAATGAGTGGGAATCGTCAGGCATTCACGCTCCACGTTACTTACGCTGATTACTTCTTTTTTGTTTATTTCAATTAATTACTCACATTATTCTTTACTCGGAAAATAATTAATGGTTCTTTACTCTTAAGTTTTGCTTTTTAAAATTTATTACTTTTACTCCATTCGTTTCCAGTTGGTTATAGTTTAGAAGTTAAATTTTGTTTTAAATTAGTTATCGTTTTATGTTTTTTAACGTAGATTTTTTTTAACAGATTTTCCAAATTTATCCATATTTTTGTAGCTTTTTAATTGATGATATAAAACAATACACTAATTGCAATAGTATATACATCGTATTTTTCATGTTTTTCTATTAGTTTTAAACTTGCTTGGTTTTGTTCGTTTCCCATAGCCGTCGGCATTTATAATTAATTAGTCGTTACCAATTAAGACTAAGAAGGTTAAATAAGTGTGTGTATATATATCGTGCAAGACTAAGAAGGTTACTTAATTTATATATGAACACATTGAGCCTTGATGAACGAGGTTTATACAAAACTAGTGTTATACATTACTGATCGGCAAAGGAGATCATTGAAGCTATGGTGGAGATAAATATTAATGTCTTGGCTCAATAAAGTGACTTTTCTTGAAAGAGAAAATAAAAAAGATTTTTAAGTTCAGAACAAAAGAAAGAAATGGAAATTATTAAAGGGTATATGCCACAGCCAGGTGTTTTCGTAAGGTAATATTATTGTTTTTAGTCGCTTTTTATATCTCTTTTAAAAGCATACACATTAAATTGTTGGGTTCTTGATCAATGTAGATGAATCAGCTCCGCGTCTGTATGACAAGCAAAGGCTGCGACTACAAAAAACTAAATACTACTTGTTAGTTTTATACTTTTATCCATAGTTTTTATATAAGTATGACAACTTAAACAATGTAATCAAATGGTACCGTAGCAAACTAAACAAGTTTGGTGTGCTCTATTTTTATCATTTGAATTGAGGCATTTGACTAAATGCATGATCGCAGATCGGTAGACCGATTCTTTTAGTTAAATAAAGTTTGTTGGTTCGACTAGTTGATTTTTTTTTTCTTTTTCAATAACACTTAATATGCCAAATTTGAATTCAAGTGGTGACACATTTACGATACTAATACAAATCATTGAACTACAAAATTTGGTCTAGTTTTATCAGCTCATGGCTAATCCAGTGAATTTGTGTTGTGAATTAAAAAAAAAAAATTTGTAGCTTACATAGTACTATTAGCTTTTAAAATATGTAAATTATATTAAAAAAATATCTGAATAATAATCCAAAAAATGTATTGGTCTTTAAGAGAATTAAAAAATTTCGGTGGTCATAATCCGTAGGTGTACTATATTTGGGTTTCAAAGACAAAGTAAACATAACAAAGTTCTGGATTAAAATTTCAAGATGTTTTTATTTTAATTTGTGATCTTTTAGCGACAAAACATGTAGACACAATTGATTTAATTTCTTCCAAGTTTCAATCTTCTTCTTGTAGTAATGCGTACATGAACATTTAACCTTCTTCTTATAGTAATGCGTATATGTGAACAACTTTGATGTCTATCTATTGGACTTTACAAAACAATCACTACTTTTTCAAATTACATTTTAATGTTATGAAAATTACGGGGTTTCTAAAAGTGTTTTACAACTGAGACTTGATTTGAATAAAACTAGTCTAAAATAAGAAATGTTTTAAAGATGGTTAGAACTTTAAGTAACGGTATTAATATTCACACGCATTGGAAGAGTGAAGTAACAAAAAGGTCATTGCGTAAAGATGAGTGCAACAGATTCCTTATGATGAGATATTGAGAAACGCTACAAACTCCTCTTCACATTCACATTTGGTATTAGGACGTTGCTTCTACACATTACCACAACATTCCCTTTTATATTCCAATCCAAACCCCTTTGAAACTTTTCCAAATTTTAATCATTACACTATTATTCTTCAAAACAAAAATCACAACATCATACGTATCATACACCAGAAAGGATGGATCCAATTCTTAAAAAGACAATCCAATCCACAACATAGAAATATTTGTATTTGACAAGCTCAAAAATTTTCAAACTTCAATAATTTATAATGTTTTTTTTTGGAATCCAATTTTTTTTTTTTTAAACCCTTGAATCATTAAGGTATGACTAAAAATATTGTTCTTGCCTTCTTGAGTGAATTAGCTTTAATCTCCTAATATTACTTTATAGTTGATGGTTTGTAGAATCGGTTTAAGTTGGCGGTAAAAAGAGGTGGTCGAGTATTATATAGGACGGCCTTGTTGCCTCGTTTGATATAACTTTGAGTTTCAACCATTTATATCTAAACCGCCCATCTCAAGAGCTTGTTCCAGAAGGGTTTAATCTTTAACCATTTCAAATTGTACTACCAATCAAACCCAAATTACTTTTTGAATCATTATCTCTATGCATATTCTCTAACTACACTGCTTCAAATTTGGTCAGCCAGATCCCAATAGTAGCACCAGTCTACAAGTCCATAACTTCTAACAAATATTTTTCATCAATATGCATAATGGAAAAAGTTAATTTCTTCCTCTACCTCCAACTTTTGCTTTATCAATTATATGTAAAGGCTCTTCGTTTGATGCGATCTTTAACCCCTTTGTCCTTCAAAGTAGGCCACATATTCACACACAAAAGTGAAAGAGCAAAAAAGTGAAGGAGAGTGGAGGTTTTATAAAGGGACCTGTTTTGGTGGATATATTCTTAAACATTACATAATACATAATCAAATGGGTAGGAATAGGATTAAGGCCTGTAGAAGCGTTAAATGCTGTTTATATACACTGTTTGTCTCTTTTAATTCTTACAAATCCCTCCTCACCTCTTTTACATCACACAACATTTCACCACTAGTCCCTTTGGGTCTGTCCTCCCTTCCTCGTTACCTGATGATGAGACATTCCATTTCCGTTAGAAAAGGTACAAACTGTGGGCTCTTTGCTGAGAGCAAAACCGGAAAGGTTTCAAAACAAGACGCAACGCACTGTTCCCCCATTAAACTAAAAGGATGTTACCTTCCACGGGTTGAGCTAACTTGCGGTTCTGCGATGACATCATTTCTTTTTTCAGCTGAATCAGTAAATCCTCCATTGTGTATTCTCTTCTCCAATTAGCGAGCATAGGGAAATGACTCGGTTCAACCTGTTTGTTCGATTTAACCCAAGTAGATCAAAAAATCATGAAAACAACAATGTATGCAGCTGAATAATATGCAAAAACAAGATCCCCTTATCACAATAATGTTGTTTGTTTCCAGCTTACCACTCCATTCTCATGATTGACGCAAGCCATGTTAATCCGAGTCTGGAACCTCACAGTAGGTGGACTTTCTGGATAATCCTTTCCACAGAATAGCTTCAGCTGGAAGATTTTGCCTTCATAAGCAGTCTGATAAGAAAAACATCAATCTCACTTCACAGATACCAAAAATGTAAAGAAATCTACTAATTTGTATCTCCTCATTGACCAAAATTGGTTAAATTGCTACATAAGGTTAAACTCATCTGAGGATTATTTGCAGTTAAAACCTCGAAATATAGTGACAAAAACAAGTAGCTCAACCTAAGAGAACATTGAAAGTTATCATCTAGCTGTAGTATCAAATACTGCATTTGAAAGTTATGTAATCTGTACCAGGAAAAATTGCATCTTTATTCAATGAACCACAAGTTATAAGGAAGAAGAGAATGAGAAGATGTGTACATTATGAGGGCCAATAATGGTACCAGTCCAAGATTGCATCAAAATATCATCAGCATCATCCATTCCATAGCTCACAGTCCCATCTCCAATTCCTTTCTCACCTCTTTCAAGCTCTTCCAATAATCTAAAGTTTCTAGGAACTGCAAAAAAAAATAAAAAATGAATCGGGACTTAAAAAAGATTCGTAATTTGTATAATCAGAATCATTACTCTTAAACCTAGGGAAGCAACAACAAAATTGAAAAAAGGTCAACACTTAAACCCTAGATTCCAAATCAAACAGACTAATCATATACTGTAGAATTAGAAAAACCTTATAAGAAATTGGATAAGACATACCAACGACCTTCTCTTCCGCAGAACCCATAAGGTGAGATTGTAGTGAAGTTACAGAGTAGTATCTGAAGGATTTTGGTTAGAGAAGATGAAGAACAGAGAAGGTGAAGAGGAGAGATAGTCTAACAGCTACTGTTCATTAGAAGGATATGAATGTAAGAAAATAAAAATGAAAAGGACAAAGAGAGAGAGTTGGTCAAGTGCGCGTAGTCGCACGGTAGTTATATTTGCAACCCCACTTTTTCCCCACCATCTCCAACTATATACATGAATATAATTTGTTTTTTAAAGTCTTGAATGGCAGTAGATTATACAATAGTTTTTGGATTTTGTTTTCCAAAAATTATTCAAGATTTTATATTAAATAAATTTCTTAAAAGTTAGGAAAATTAGTTAAATTTTCTTCTAATAGAAACTAGAATCCACATAATTTGAGTTTTTAGAAAAAAAAAAAAACAAGCAAAAGCTAAAAGCATCATTCACTAAAATTTATTACAAAAACTGAAAACCCTAAAAACTATAATATAAAAACCATTTAAAAATCCACAATCACTCATGGCCTTAATTCTAGTATTTTTTTTTTTTGAGAAAAACTCCAAAAACCAATTGATATCAAACTATATTATATCAGAATTATTTGTGTTCTTCACACGAGTGTCTAGTGACATAAATTTAGAGAAGAAAAAAAAACAATATGACAATTGACAAGATAGCAACGAACCATCTTATATAATAAAGTAAGGTTCGTTTAACCACAAGCTGACACATGTCATCCTTCTTTTAACCTTCATTTTAACTATTTATCTATTGTACTTTTTTATATTCTCAATTCTAAAATAAACATATATAAGAAACATAATTTCTATTAATTACACATTCAAAATCAATTATTACAATTTGACTATAATTTACCAAAAGAAATATACAAAAGAAATCAATTAATATAATTTGTCATCTTTTATTTTAATTATTTCTCTATTTTACTTTTTGATATTCTCATTCTTAAAAAAAACATATATAACAAAAAGACATATACAAAGATAATAATTTGTCTTAATTGACTATAACTTAACTCATTAATATAATTTGTAATATCTAATTAATTAATTAGAAAATTTTCAAATTGTTATTCTTTTCAAGTTGATTTCCTCTTCTATATAAGCGATTACCTTTTCATATTCTCATTTCTAAAAGAAACATATATAAGAACAATAATTTCTGTTAATTACACATTTAAAAATAATTATTACAATTTGACAATAACTTAACCAATTAACAACATAATTGACAGTAATTTTTTAAAATGTGTCTTTTCAATATTACTCTATTATACCACTCGATATTCTCCATCATAAAAAAAACATATACAAAGACAAGTGATCATCCTTCATTTTAATTATTTCTCTATTTTAGTTTTTGATATTCTCATTCCTAAAAGAAACATACATAACAAAAAATATTTACAAAGATAATAATTTCTCTTGATTGACCATAACTTAACTCATTAGTACAATTTGCAATTGCTAATTAATTAATTAGAAAAATTTCAAATTGTTTTTCTTTTCACGTTGATTTCCTCTTCTATATAAGTGATGTAGTACGAACATATAACCCCTAACAACTGTAGATAATTATTACAATGCAAATTTCAATTTTTTTCTTCTTCAGGTTTATTTTTTACTTCTATATAAGTGATTTAATTGGAGCATATAACATCTCACGAATGTAAAATCACTTCTTTATAGTGCTATATATATATATTAATTTATTTTTTCTTTTCAAGTTCATTTTCTCTTTTTAATATATGTGATGTAGTTGAGAACATAAAATCAATGACGAATGTAAAATCACTTATTAAAAAAAAAAAAAAAAAAAAAAAAAAAAAATAATAATTTATTTAAATTATTTAATGTTTACCCCCTAAAATTATAATTTTTTCCGTAAGTCTTATTTAATTTCATTAACTAAATATAACTATATATCAACAAAACAAATATAAGACTAATTTAAATGGCATCACAATCTTATATAGTAAAGAAGATTTTCTCTTATATATAACTGTTGTAGTTAGGAGTATAGAGTCAATGACAAATGTAAGATCACTTCTCTATTTTCCCATCTTATGCTTTCAATGTAATGTGAAAAGTAAGGTAAGACTTTTTTATTGGACGATCTATATGAGTCTCTCCACTTCTTCTAAGATAACTCAACCAAAATTTAGAATATTTTTTTATTTATTCGTGTATTTTCATCATCAGAATTTCATCGAATTCATTTTTATAGAAGTGTTAATTAGTTTTGAAATATATAATAAGTTGTAATAACTTTGTGAAATATTGATAGAAATATAATTATTAGAAGACGATCCCAAAATACAAAAACTATTAAATTATATTATTTTTAAATAATTAAATAATAATGTAACTATCATTATTTACTTTAGTATATGGAGAAAATAGAAACATGATATATGTTGTAAATTATAAAATTGTTTTACTTAAGCGGAATGCTCAAACGATATCTACATAGATCAATCATTTTGATATATATTATTTATATATTGTTGTATTATTTACTACATTTGTTTAAACTCACGCAACGCGTGAGGCCTTCCCTATTTACCAATGGATGTGTGTAGTGGTGGTTTTTGCTTTGTTTTGACTTTCTATTTTGTAGTTGGGGTTTCTAACAAACATTGTTTTGTGTTTTCTTCAGAATAACAAACCAAATATCATGAATCAGATAAAATATGTTACAACAGCATACTTCAAAAAATAATTATATTAAATTAATACTGGCTATGATTGGTTACTATGTAGCGGTAACAAAATAGTATATCGTTTTGGTAGTTATCAATTACAAATATCGCAAAAGTATATTTGTGCTGCTGCTCCTCTATTTTAAATCACCAAAGCGCAAACGCGCTTTAGCATCTGCGTCCATTGTTTCAGGTATCACCACAAAATGTTCCAAACCAAACCAGCTAAAATTAAAAACATTAGAAGAACAAGCAGAGGTGGTTTCAAGTCCAGTCAGATAAGATTTAGAGGCTTTTAAGTCAATCTATCTTCTTTTAAAACAAACCAATCATCCATCTCTCCATCATCACTAATGTTACCAAGAAGTTCATTTCTTCTACGATCATAACTTCTTGGTTCTGTTTCCTTCTTCGTATCATCATCTTGTTTTGCTTCAGTTCCATTGCTTCTAATCTTCTGTGTCATCTCCAACTTCCATTGCTCTCTCTTTTCTGCACTCCTTGAAACATTACTTCTCCCTCCTTCCACTGGAAATCCCATGAACCCATCTTCTTCTTCTTCTTCTTTCTCTTGTTGTTGTTGTTCTTCTTCTTCTACAAAACTCCACGTCTTTGAAACTCCGCTGTGATGATCACCAACAGTCTTTGAATCTGGTGTGACGATTGAAGCCTTTTGTCTCTTGTGATCACATTTCAAACATACTGAGTTTCTTCTAAAATTGATGTAATTGCACCTGATGATGTACAAACACATTATCAATCTCCAAATTTTACCAAAGGGAAGATTTTTAAAACGTCTTTGACTTTAAGCAGCCTTCTTTAGCTTTAAGGTTTAGGGAGGATGACTCACGACTCGCATTCCCACTCTCCCGGATTGATTTGACGTGACGTAGGCTTGTCTTTGCATCTTAAGCATCTCGTGTTTTTTGAAAAGTTCAGGAAATTGCATCTGTACGGTGAAAAAAAAAAAACAATCTTAAACGGGTTTCATGTTATTTAATCAGACCACTGATTGATGAAACTGTAAAAGATGCCCTCACGTTTGGCATATCCAATCTCCTTTCTTCAGTGGGAGATGATCTTTCTGTTCTTCCTTCAACTGTTTCAGCCTTTCCTCAGAAAAGACATCACATCGCAAGCATCTTATGTTTTTAGCAAAATTTAAAAACTTGCACCTGCCAGATAAGAATGGTTCATAACAAAAATGAGTTCAAAGATAAATCTCCCTGAAATCAAAATAGTAAATTTTATCCATAAACGCAGCAAGATGATTACTTACTCAGTACAATGCCAATCCCCTGGCCTTTTTCGTGGGTCTCTCTCATCACTATCCTGTGAATTTGGCTGGAGCTCATCTCGAGCTGTCTCAATCTCAGCAGATTCAACATCTTTTAAGCTATACGCTACACTTTCTCTCAACAACTGCCTCACAGAATCTTCAACAAGTTTGGTTTGACAGGCACGGTTCTCCACAGTAAGAGAAATGGAATCAAGCCCGTAAGTTAGCAGTATACGCATGACATCTATAGTGCGAGCACCTTCATCTTCTCGTGCTTGTGCGTACGCCCTTTCACAAATCCCTCTAAGGTTGCAAGAGCCACACACCTACTAAGTAAATGTTTAAGCTTGGTTAAATATATTTCAAGTGATACCTCAAACTGTTATAGGCGAAAAAGCGGTTGAACTTTTACTGACTATAAAGAAGAAAGCAACATAAAGTGAGAATGAGAGAATAAGGAATGCATACATTTCCTTCATCAATGCCCACAAAAGCTCTTAAACGTTTTCCTGAGTTCACGACCTTCCTGTCAGTGCTAGGACATCCACACCCAACAATCACTTTGATATCTTTCCTCGACAAGTATCTGTAAGGTACAAAAATTCTTGTCAATTCTCACCAATTTTCAACTAAAAGAGAGTGCTTTAGCAACTGGAAAACAAATGCAGGACTTGAGAGAAGAATCTAATATATTTTATGTAGTTTCAGCATTACGTCGAACACCTGGTATGCAATTTCGATCACTTGAGCATCGGATTGAATTAAAATCGCATATTACCTCACGAGAGTAAAACGATGGCGGGCGAAATTGAGACAGGCGGTACGAATTTGATTGGATTCCTTGGAACTCATCAATGGACTCAGGGTTTCTCCGAAGTAACCTTTTTTCACTAGCATCCCTATCAAATCTAGCCATTCGGGCCATGGGTGAGAGCATGGATGAACCAAACCTGGTCTAGCGATCTCCGTGATTTGGGTATTAGCCAGACCGTGGAATGGTCTTGGGTACCCAGTGATTCGATGGAAGCATCTATGGTCGATCCTGAAAAATCTAATCATGTAGAAAAAACACAATCTGCTTTATTAAGCTATGGTTAGTTCCGGAGAAAGCAAAGAAATGCAACTGTGTGTTTTTGTTATGACAAAACATTAGTCCCGTCTTAGGCTTCTCAGAAAAAAATGAGATACATAGTGAGTTTATCTCTTTGTTTTGTTTTGTCTCCACTGTTTTAAAACTTCAATAACAAAAATTTCTTTTATTAATTTTTAAAAAATAAACAAAGAGATACACACTATCAATCTTTCTTCAGAGAAAGTCTAACTCGGGATTAACATTTTGTCATAAAAAAACATAGTGCATTTCATTGTTTTCTCCAGGATTAGCTATAGCTTAAACTGATGATAAGTGTAAAGAAAATGGAAGTTAATGGTTTTGAAGAATACTAGAACAAGTGAGACTCTTTATATGACATTTATAGGCAATTTCCGTAGAGGAATTTTATTTTATTATATTGTTTATTGGTCAAGAGACAAAACTGTAATTTTTGTGATAAAACTTGCATTATTAAAAATAGAAAAACAACAATTATATTGAAACGTATGGAGGAATAACAATTTTTTTTTTCGGAAATCAAAGAACTTATTTAAGTTATATTGTGAAAAACATAACGTCAATAACATCATTTTGCCTAGTTTTCTCGTTTTCTGTAATTCATATTCGTCAATGCATTAAAACATTGGAAACAAAAATGAATTATTTTTGGATTATAATTGCATTAAAAATAGATAGACAATTATACCAAAACATTTATAATGAAACGGAAGAAAGAAGAATCAACCTTTTTGTGGAAATCAAAAACCTTAGTATTTAGTTTTATTGGAAAAAACATAACGTCAATAGCATCGTTTTGCCTTTCTATTCAGTTTTCTCTATATTCGTAACTCATTATTGGTCAATGCATTAAAACATTGGAGACAAAAATAAATTCTTTATGATTAAAATTGCATTAAAAATAGAAACCGACAGTTATAATTTATATACTGTATTGAAACGGAACGAAGGAGTACCAATTTTTTTTGTGAAAACATATCGTCAATAACATCGTTTTTCTGTTTGGTTATCTCGTTTCCTGTAATTCGGATATCCGCTGCTAGAGGATAATAACTGAGGCTTAGAATATACCATCTTTTTATCTTTGCAATGCATACTTTTATCAAAGGATGCATTATGCATACCGAACGAATATTTTATTTTTCCGGAATCTAGTATACGAAAGAATAGACAATATACAGATTAAAAAAAAACTAGCTATTTTACAAAAAACAAAACATACAGACTCATGACTATAATATACTATTACATAGACTTAACAAAACAAAATATTATACAAAGGCAACGTGTATTAGAGAGTACAGACGCATGAGCTGATCCAAACCACGTGTACGTAGTAATATCACGCAGAAGTTGAAACAATTAAAAGCTACGAGTGAATGAGGACAAGACGAAATCGCCGACAATGGACCGCCGTTTCCCGAAGAGATCATTCACCGGAAGTAAACATTCATATCAAAACCTCCACCGATGATATGAAGAAGAGCCACTCAAATACCCAAATAAGGCTTTGAGCTAGCTAGCCTTATATAGTTTCGTGTTGGCGACAAAAAAAACTAATAGCTTCACCCGATTTTTCAACTCCGAAAGCGGCGAAACTTGGTACGGTAGAAGTAGAAAGAATACAAAACAATTAAAAATATACTAAGGATTAGAATCAACGCCATCATCATCGGATAACGCAGAGAGAGAGAGGTATAGAAGGAATGAAGAAGAAAGCGTCAGCTTTAGTATTGTTTTAAACAACACGAAACTAAAACCCGGTTTAAAAAACAAAACCGGGTTTATTCATAACTAGAAAATATCTGGAAAAAAAGATACAGCGCGAAAAGGGAGAAAAAAACATATCATAATTAACTTTACACGTGGCTTATACTAATTGGATGTTCATAAAAATTCAAAAATGTTCAATTGTGGACGAGGTAGGAGGATTGGTTCTGGTTTTGATTTCTATGAACGTAAGCTCCATAGTTATTACGCATCATCGATCTCTCCACGCAACTCGGACATGTTTCCGACGGAGGAGAGCGAGAGCGTGATGATTTTGACGAATTTGACGAAGACGCCGTTGAAGGTGAAGGAGGAGACGAGTTCGTCCTTTTTGATCTCAACGGAGAAAGGAAGACACGGATCTTAACCGGCGTCATTGAAGAGAGATCGTATTCTTCCATGAGATTCGTTAGATCTTCGTCGCAAGTTACGGTTACAAGCGAGTCGAGATCATCCGTCGGTAACTTACACCGGAGACTACTCACCGTAATCCCGCAGATCTCGCCGAGCTTCTTCGTCAGCTCTGTTTTATAACCATCATTTCTTCTTTTTAAATTTGAAATTGGAATTCAAAAATAGGATGATTTTAAAAACTAACCGGTGAATGAAACGGAGCGAGAGACGGAGAGAACACGTGTATCGCCGCCGTGATAACGGAGTTTGCCGTCAGGATAACGTGGAGTGATTCTACCGCCGTAGCTACAGAGGAATTTGACGGTGGTTGGATTCGGTACCATATCACTGTTTTTTTAAATGCTTATTCAGTTATTATTTTATAACTGTTCTTGAAGCCAAATACAACACTAATACTCATGCCCTGTATATATAGACATAGGCTTTTCGAATAGTAACGTGCGGGACAACTGCAAAAAAAATATAGTGCGGTTCTAATAGTAACAAAAATATACATATACATATATATATACAAATATTTTCGTTACTATTGGAACCATATCATACCATGTGATAAGTTTTTAAAGTAGTGTGACAAGAGTAGATATAAAAGGGTAATGATTTATCCTCTTTCTTTTGTTTTGTGTCACGTACTTTATTTTAAAAAGAAATTAAACAAAAAAATAAATTTGGCCGACGTAATTTTTTTCTTGGATTATTCTTTGAATTTGTGAAGGAAAAAAAAGTGATATTCCAATATTGACGCGTGTTATAAGATAAGTGAATGTTTTCTGTAGATTTACTTAGTAGGCAAGCAAAAAATTTCATGAAGACAATAATGTGATGGTACATGTAAGTAACAACAAATATCAGATATGCAGACAGACAAATGTACATATTGTGTGTTTGTTTGATCTCAGTACACTATATTAGATTCTTCTTCTCATGTATGGATATCATTTTCAGTGGTACAGTAAAAGTTTAGATATTTTCCCATATCTTTTTTTTGTTTGTCTGTAAACAAACTGTTATATAGTAAATGGGAAAACGAATTAGATATTTCCTTACACTTCTTCTCTAAAGTTATTTGATATGATGCATTGATGTAGGCCTTTTGTCTTTGTGAAAGGTCCCTTGAAAAGGCCTCAACGACCATGACGATTTGCAATATCGTAATATTCTTGATATCTATAAGACTTGTTGACAAAAAAATAATTGGTATCTATTATTAAGGATATTCTCTCGTATCCTTGATTGCTTAAATTACGTTAATTAATCTGTATAGCTTCAATTCTCTTTAAATGTCATTATGTGTAATACCCTAGTATAAGTCTTGTATAAATAGCTCACTACGATGAATAAAAGTTAGACTTCCAATAATCATCTTCTACATAGTATCAAAGCAAATCGATTCTAATATAAATTTTTTTTCCCCTCTCTTTCCTCTCTCTGTTTTTCTCTGCTTTCTCATCTCCCCATGGCTTCAACTCAAAGCTCTGCTCCTCTAACCAATTCTGACATCATCACTGTTAACAACCAAACACTTTTCACCATCAAAATGTCAAATGTAACCAGGCTTCAATCCACGAATTACATCATGTGAAAAATCTAGATCCACTCTCTGCTTGATGGATATGCTCTTGTCGGACATCTTGACGGCTCAACTCCAGCGCCACTGCAAACTGTCACGAATGGTGACACCACTACTGTTAATCCCGATTTCACACGTTGGCAGCGTCAAGATTGACTGATCTTCAGTTCTCTCATCGGCACGATGACCACGACATTGCAGCTGCTTGTCTCTCGTGCAACCACCTGTGCCAACATATGGACCACACTTGCTTCAACATACGCCAAACCTAGTCGCGGTCACCTGAAACAATTAAAGATGCAACTCAAAAGCTGGAAGAAAGACAACAAAACAATTGATGTTTATTTTCAAGGTGTGACCACTCGACTTGATCAGCTAGCGCTTCTCGGCAAAGCAGTTGATCATGAAGACCAGATAGACATGATCCTCGAAGGGCTTCCTGAGGACTACAAAACAGTTGTAGACCAGATCGCCGGGCGTGACACGCTTCCGACCATCACAGAGATTCATGAACGGCTTCTTAATCATGAAGCTACTCTTCTCGCTGCAGCAGACATGGCTGCACTCCTTCCGACTCCAGTCACCGCCAATATGGCTCAAAATCGCAGTACGAGTCACCGAGGCAACAACTCCTACAAGCCAAGAAACACAAACAACAACCAGGGATACTACCAGCAATCGTAAACTCAGCCCTGACACTCATCACCAACGCAATCAAGATCGGATTATCGTAGTCCACGACCATACCAAGGGGAATGCCAAATCTGTGGCATTCATGGGCACAGTGCTCGTCGTTGCTCACAGCTACAAGTCCCTCAACCCGCAGCCAGACCTCAGTCATCTCCATTCATGTCTTGGAGCCTTCGTGCAAATCTGGCCATCGGTTCCCCTTACTCCGCTGACAATTGGATTGTGGATAGCGGAGCAACACATCATTTGACCTCAGATATTAACAATCTGTCTCTACACCAGCCACATACTGGTGGAGATGAAGTCATGATCGCAGACGGTTCAACCATACCAATTACTCACACCGGTTCTACTTCTCTACTCACAAATACTAGACACTTACCATTACATAATGTCTTATATGTTCCACACCTACACAAGAACTTGGTTTCGGTGTATAGACTATGTAATGCTAATCATGTCTCTGTGGAATTCTTTTCTACATATTTTCAGGTGAAGGATCTCAGCTCAGGTGTCCCATTGTTCCGCGGTAACACAAGGAATGAGCTCTATGAATGGCCACGATCAGGCTCATCAATTACCACCATGTTCGCGTCGTCGGGTTTCAAAGCATCTTTATCCTCATGGCATGATCGTTTAGGCCATCCATCCTCACCTATCCTACACAAAATTCTTTCTAGTTTCACTCTTCCTGTTTCTTCTTCTACAAAACCACTAGCTTGTCATGATTGTTTCATTAATAAAAATCACAAATTACCTTTCTCCAAATCCACAATTTCTTCTTCTCGTCCATTACAATACGTATTCTCCGATGTGTGGACTTCCCCAATTCTATCCACAGAAAATTTCAAATATTATCTTATTATCATCGATCATTTAACACGATACTCTGGATATATCCTCTTCGACAAAAATCCCAAGTCAAACAAGTCTTTATTACCTTCAAAAATCTGGTTGAAAATCATTTTCAAACTCGAATTGGCATATTCTATAGTGACAATGGTGGTGAATTTGTGGCTCTCCGAGAGTTTTTCTCCAACAACGGGATCAGTCATCTCACATCTCCTCCGCACACTCCGAAGCACAATGGAATCTCAGAACGAAAACACCGTCATGTGGTAGAAATCGGTCACTCACTTCTCTCTAAGGCTTTCGTACCCATGAAATTTTGGCCTTATGCATTTCAAGTAGCAGTCTATTTGATTAACAAGCTGCCGACACCGATTCTCTCGATGCTATCTCCATACCAGAAATTGTTTGATCAACCACCGAACTATGACAAATTGCGAACTTTTGGCTGCGCATGTATTCCATGGCTACGTCCTTATGCTCAACACAAACTCGATAATCGGTCGCTGAAGTGTGTATTCCTTGGCTACTCCAACTCTCAAAGTGCTTATTTGTGCTATCACATACCCACTGGACATTCGTATGTCTCACGTCATGTCGTATTTGATGAATCAAATTTTCCATTCTCTACTCCGTCGATGGCCGCCGGTGAAGGTGACTTTGTTTCCAACTCGTGGCCTTCTCTTGTGTATCCGGTTGTTGCATATGTCTTGCCGCCTGGGACTCCGAGCTCAATCCTTCACCAAGTGTCACCATCATCCGCTGTGCCTCCTCCATCTCCTGTAAACTCTCAGGTATCACATTCTTCTTCTCGCTCATCTTCTTCTCATTCTCTAATTTCTGAGCCCACTGCTCCAAATAAAAATGGGCTGCAACCCCCAGCCCAGCCAAGCCCAACATCCAATTCAATCCACACAAACTCAAATAGCCTGTATACTTCTCCAGCCCAAATACAAATACACACACCAACTCATTCTGATCCACTCGATAACCAAACTAACCCACAACTCCTAAATCAACCTGATCCATCAAACATATGTTCTCAAACCGATTCTTCAACCTCTTCTTCCTCTGCAACGGATGAACAACACCTTATTCCAATCCTCCCTCAAAACCCAACAAACACCCACTCTATGTCCACACGATTCAAAACGGGAATAATTAAGCCCAATCCAAAGTATGGACTTGCTACATCACTCACCGCAAGTATCCCAACAACATCTATTCAAGCACTCAAAGATGAGAATTTTCGCAAAGCCATGATCTCTGAAATCAATGCACAAGTTACAAATCATACTTGGGATCTCGTGCCAAAACCATCACCAACAACAACAATTGTCGGATGCCGTTGGATCTTCACGATTAAACACCACTCGGATGGCTCCATCAGTCGCCACAACGCTCGCTTAGTCGCCAAAGGTTATAATCAACGCCAAGGTATAGGCTATGCTGAAACCTTTAGTCCAGTAATTAAGGCAACAACTATTCGTTTGGTCTTGGGTATCGCAGTTGATCGCTAATGGCCTATCAGACAGTTGGATGTCAACAATGCGTTCCTACAAGGAACTTTGTCGGAAGCCGTTTACATGGAACAACCACCTTGGTTCGTTGATATAGATCGTCCGAATCATGTCTGTCTTCTTCGGAAAGCGTTATACGGTCTTAAACAAGCACCTCGTGCATGGTACACGGAACTTCGGTCTTATCTAACTGGATCTGGTTTTGTTAACTCGGTTTCAGATACATCGCTATTCATTCTTCGCAACGGTCCTTCCATAGTTTACATGCTTATTTATGTAGATGATATCTTTGTTACGGGTAACGACACAACTCTACTACAACAGACTCTACAAGCACTTGCAACAAGATTCTCTGTTAAGGAACATGAAGACCTTCACTATTTTCTCGGTATAGAAGCAAAGCGTGTAGCCTCAGGCCTTCATCTATGTCAAAAGCGGTACATTCTTGACTTCCTCAAGCGCACCAACATGTTATCAGCCAAGCCAATATCCACACCAATGCTTCACTCGCCCAAGCTCTCTCTTCGTTCAAGTACACGTCTCCCTGAACCAACTGAGTTTCGGGCAATAGTCGGTAGTTTACAGTATCTTGCATTCACACGTCCAAATATATCCTACGATGTGACTCGTCTGTCCCAATTTCTGCACGCTCCTACATCAGATCACTTGGTTGCAGCAAAACGGGTCCTCCGATATTTAGCTTCCACCCCAGACCATGGAATTTTTATCACTAAAGGTAACTCGATGGTCCTACATGCTTATTCTGACGCAGACTGGGAAGGCGACTCTGACGATTTTGTCTCAACAAATGGTTATATTTGTTATCTTGGCAAACATCCTCTCTCGTGGTCCTCAAAGAAACAACGCGGTGTCGCACGCTCTTCTACTGAAGCTGAGTATAGGGCAGTGGCGAACACATCATCAGAACTTCAATGGATTTGTTCTTTACGTCATGAACTTGGTATAAAGATACAATCGCCTCCGGTTATATATTGCGACAATATAGGAGCCACATACTTGTGTGCTAATCCAGTTTTCCACTCACAGATGAAGCACATAGCGATAGATTATCATTTCATAAGGAATCAAGTTCAAGCTGGAACGTTACGTGTGGTACATGTATCCACGAAAGACCAGCTAGCGGACACATTGACAAAGCCACTACCCAAGCATACATTCATCACCTTCGCAAACAAGATTAAAGTTTCAAAAGCTCCTCCATCTTGAGGGGGTGTATTAAGGATATTCTCTTATATCCTTGATTGCTTAAATTACGTTAATCAATATGTACAGCTTCAATTCTCTTTAAATGTCATTATGTGTAATACCCTAGTATACGTCTTTTATAAATAGCTCACTGTACGAGGAATAAAAGTAAGACTTCCAATAATCATCTTCTACAATATGAAGCTGGCGCAAGTGCTGGCACAGGAACTTGTGCAGGAACTGATTTAAGAACTGATGCAGAACCTGATACATAAACTGATACAAGAACCGATACATGAACTATATTTTTTTGTTTCTCCAGGTGTGCTAGTTGCATCTAAAGTTTCAAGTTGCTCAGAAACTGGACTCACAATGTTCTCTACATATGGAGTAGTAGGAGATGTAGTTGTAGATATCTACTGGAAGTGTAACCGAATCAGAGTGTGCGGAAGCAAAAGGGAATTGTTTTTCACAAAAGACAACATCACGAGATGTAAAAATTACTTCTCTTTCAAGATCATTAAATTTTCATTATTTCTTGCCAGTAGGATATCCGATGAAGACACATCTTCTATTGCGAAGTGAAAATTTGTCGCCTTTGTGATCGATGTTGTGAGCATAAGCTAGACACCCAAAAACTCGCAAATGGTTGAGCAATGGAGGACGTGCATATAATTTTTCAAAAGGAGTCTTTCCAACCAAGAGAGGTGAAGGTGTTCGATTCATGAGTTAAACAACGGCAAGTACTCATTCACCCCAATATTCAACAAGAAGAGATGCTTGACAATTTAGAGCACGAGCTATATTCAAGATATCTCGATGTATGCGTTCAACACGTCCATTCTGTTGCGGTGTCTGAACACAAGATGTCTCATGAACAATGCCTTTGTTATGGTAACAGCGTTGATAGGCATAATAATTTAGTTCTATTATCGCTGCGGATTGTTTTGACTTTCCTGGAGAATTGTCGTTCGACCATTGCCAAAAAATAAGTAAGACTAAGTGAAACTTTAGCTTTGTCAGGCAACAAATAAATCCAAAATGCTCGAGAATAATCGACAACAATAGTTAGGAAATAACATGATCCACAAAAAGATGTAGTTCGGTAATGACCCCATAAGCCGTAATGAATCAAATCGAAAACTAAATTTGCATTATTGGAACTATACAGTCACTAAAACTTTGACGAGTTTTTTTAGCTTTATGCAAACATCACAATTTTTAATTAAAGACTCACTATTACTACTAAAACCATTGACTCCTGGAACCATTCCAACAACACGAGAAGATGGGTGGCCCAAACAGTGATGCCATAGAACCAAATCATCTCGAACACTTATATGTAGGGATGTCACATTATCAGTGCTACGAAAACGGTATAGTCCCTCTCCCTCTTGTTCACTCAATCCCATAAGTGTCTTGGTAATGCGGTCCTGCATAATCAAAACCTTATCAGTGATTTGTCCCACCAAAAAGTATCGGTGACCAATTTTCCAAAAGAGATCAGATTCGTATCGAAGCCGTCAACAAGACAAACATTTTGTAATGATAAACGTTCTATAAGACCAATGGTACCTTGTTGGGAGGCAAGTGCATCAGATCCATTTGGTAATTTCATCCAAACATGAGGGATTGAATGAAAATCTTTAAAGAAATCATCACAACCGGTCATATGGTGTGTTGCACCAGTGTCTATGANTAGGAGCCACATACTTGTGTGCTAATCCAGTTTTCCACTCACGGATGAAGCACATAGCGATAGATTATCATTTCATAAGGAATCAAGTTCAAGCTGGAACGTTACGTGTGGTACATGTATCCACGAAAGACCAGCTAGCGGACACATTGACAAAGCCACTACCCAAACATACATTCATCACCTTTGCAAACAAGATTGGAGTTTCAAAAGCTCCTCCATCTTGAGGGGGTGTATTAAAGATATTCTCTCATATCCTTGATTGCTTAAATTACGTTAATCAATCTGTATAGCTTCGATTCTCTTTAAATGTCATTATGTGTAATACCCTAGTATAAGTCTTGTA
The DNA here is from genome assembly GCA_004349715.1 of Crucihimalaya himalaica. Taxonomy (NCBI): domain Eukaryota; kingdom Viridiplantae; phylum Streptophyta; class Magnoliopsida; order Brassicales; family Brassicaceae; genus Crucihimalaya; species Crucihimalaya himalaica. The sequence goes on along the minus strand of SMJT01000025.1, from coordinate 1,675,663 downwards.
TAAATAGTTTACTGTACGATGAATAAAAGTTAGACTTCCAATAATCATCTTCTACATCTATGACTATAAGACTATAGCTGAGGAGATAAGAGTCACTTTAATTACTGGTTGGTTAATTTTTTTATTTGGATTAACAATATGTACTATATATATATTATATGTACTAAATATATATTGTAAAAATAAAATCTACTACTATCTATGTTCCATTATATAGAATGTTTTAAGAGGATAATGTTGTTCTATTTTATTTGATTTTTCTAAGTTTCTATGCATAATTTATACTAATCTATTCTATTATATAGGATGTTTTAGCTAAAAATGCACAACACAATAAATTCTCCATTTATGAAAGTTCAATCGATAGAAATAAATGCTACAAAATTTAATTAGACATAAATGCTATAAAATAGACCAAAATTTTTTTTCTTAAAAATCTTATATAATGAAACAAATGTAATATTAATTTAATAGTTCATGACTATTTGAATTTTGCAGTATTTGTTTCTATTTTTTAAATATTTATAAATTAGAAAACAATTGTTTTTTAAAGGGAAAATCTCATAAAAAACCTCCAAGTTGCGAATGATTCCCAACTTAAACCTTCAACTTTTTTTGTTCCTAGTTAAAACCTTGAACTATTGAATTTTCCCAAAAAAAACTTTCAACTCTTAATACTTGTGCCCGAGGTTAAGTTGATTAACGGTCAACGATGAACAGTAACGTTGACTGTTAGTCAACCTTTTTTTTTTTGAACAACTTATCTTTTGATTGATTTGTGTAAGTAGAGTACAAATATTTAACTAGCCATGACAGTGGTAATACATAGGTCGTAAACAAATTTTGAGTGAAGCGGGTTATGCGAGTGCGGGTTGTGGAGAAGGCATTGCGGGTGCCCAAGTCAGCCGAAAACATTAAAATCTAGTCCAATTAGAAAATCTATACCTTCTTGACCGTTACAGCAGATGTGCAGCCAATTTCAGACCTAGATGGAAGGATGTGAGGTCTGTTGATCTCTCATTAACTTATCATTTTGATTAATTAATGTAAGTAGGGTACAAATATTTAGCTAGCCATGACGGGTTATCCACTACAAATATTTAGGTCGTAAACAAATTTTCAGTGAAGCGGGTTATCCACTATTGGAGTCAAAACATAATTAAACTTTTTTTAATATAAATAAGAATTTTCTATCTTATAGACTTATGCTCCAAATTAAGTTAAAGTTGTTGCTTTATTGGAAAAAGAAAACTACAAAAAAAAATTAAGTTTTATTTTATTTTATTATATTAAATAAAAACATAAAAATAAGATTTTGGATTGGATTTTAATGTTTTCGATTGACTTGGGCCGAATTTTGTTTTAATAGTGATGCAGGTTTATATAACTTTCTTTTTCAGATATTGCGACCCGCACCTGCAATGTCTTCTCCACAACCCGCACCTGCATAACATGCTTCACTCAAAATTTGTTTACGACCTATGTTTTACCACCGTTATGGCTAGCTAAATATTTTTACCCGACTTACACTAATCAATCAAAATGATAAGTTGTAAAAAAAAAAAAAAAAAGGTTGACTAACGGTCAACGTTACTGTTCATCGTTGACCGTTAGTCAACTTAACCTCGGGCACAAATATTAAGAGTTGAAGGTTTTTTCTGGGAAAATTGGGCCGACTCTGTTACACTACCTCAACTATACCGATTCTTCGATATACATCCTAAACTTTTTGCCTCTATAATAAACACCCTAAACAATTCTACTCTTTATTAAACATCACGAACTTTACATTTTCTTCTAATTGCAACATGACGACTCTAAATTATGATTAAACTCATTCAACCGGTAATTACGTTTAGAAAATCACGATTGCGTATAGTAAACCGAAACCCATCTTCTTCTTTTTTCCAAACTAACCAAAAATCCCTAAATTCCTAAACCCATTTAGGGATTTAGGAATTTAGGAATTTAGAGGCTTAGGAATTTAGGGATTTTTGGTTCGACTGGGAAAAAGAAGAAGATTGGATTTCGGTTTACTAAACTCAATCGTGATTTCCTAAACGCAATTACCGGTTAAATGAGTTTAATCATGAGTCGCCATGCTGCAATTAGAAGAAAATGTAAAGTTCATGATGTTTAATAAAGAGTAAAATTGTTTAGGATGTTTATTAAAGAGACAAAAAGTTTGGGGTATATATCGAAGAATCGGTATAGTAGAGGTAGTGTAACAGAATCGGCCGGGAAAATTCAATAGTTCAAGGTTTTAACTGGAAAAAAAAAGTGAAAGTTTAAGTTGAGAATCATTTACAACTTAAAAGTTTTTTAGGATTTTCCCTTTCTTAAACTGTGCACTTTAATGAACTAGTATTATAAACGTTGTTTGAGAAAAAAAATCTGCTCGCAAAATCATGTTTCGGAAAATTATTTTACGAAAATATACACTTTTTGAAAAGTTTTGTGAACTATAGAATTAAGAACTATTTCGCAATTAAGAAAAACTAAGATCCTTGAATAATCTCATTAAAAATCTTGCAGATACGAAATAAATACCTAAAAAAAAAAAAGATTTAAAATCATATTTTCACAATATAACTTTTGAGAAAAAAGTGCACTTATGAGAAAATGATGGGGGACCCAACCGTTATTGTTTTACTTAAACAGTGACCTCAATACCAAAACTAAGTGATGATACTGTAGCCACGATTCACGTAATTCAGAGCACTCGGCTCGAACATATTCATACCATTTGTTTATGTGGCAACCATTGTAGATTGTTTTTTTTCAAAGTAATTCTAGTGCCTGACAATAATATTGTATTCTATATTGTTTCATCTCTGTCTGCCAACAATGGTTTGCCGTTTACAAGTTCATATTCCTACACCTATTCTCACAAAACAATGCAATAAATAAACACAATTTTGTATAACTATATCCCATACTAAGAACTAGCCTTTTTATGTCTCATCTAACGTATAACCTTATTATCTCTACACACACATCCTCATGGATGCGTCATATTCCCAGAGACCTCTCATCATTTGGCGTTCAAGTTTCTTCAGTCTCCCACTGATCCAGTTATTGTGTAGAACAAAGCAATGCTTCTTCTCGCACTCTGCTCTCACATCTTCCTTCAGCCATAGATCTCCATAAGCTCCATTCGGGAACAGTTCTCTGTCCAAGAAATGAACGGTCAGGTTTGTCTCTGGTTCAAGGCATTTATCGTCTTCCAAGCGATACACTCCACCTTCCCCGCATAAAGTGTCGTAGAAGCTAGGCTGCTCCGATAGACCAGAGGTTGCAGCATGCTTCACCACTTTCTCCATTGCTGCTATCGTCGGGCCATCAGAACGTGCAAAGTAAAATCCTGAGTTTAAACGCCTTGGTCGGTTTATAGGTACTGGAAAAATCAAACATAACCCAATTCATTAGAATTCAAAACAAGGTTTGGTCCAGTTGATCAGTTCATCATCATCACCTGTTGTGTTGTATTCATCGGATTGTGCGGCGAGAACAGAAGGACCGAAAGACTGAAGCAGAGGCAACGGGTTTCTGAACCAATATACATCTACATCGCTCAGGAGAACGTTATAGCCCAGCTTCAATATCTTCAGAACTGTTCTCGACTTAACTTTGGTCACTTTCTGGAAACACTTTGATCCAAAGTGGCAGTCATTGAAGCTGATATTCTTTGGAGCATATGGATCAGTAAAAACTGGCAAACCCTGTTGTATAGAACACGACACAAACTGATTTTAAACTCTCTCTGATCGTACAATGTAGTAAGAAGGAGAAGCAAGAGGCACTTTTTTACCTGCAATATAGAAAACTGATAAGTTTCATCATCAAGGGCACAAACTAAGAAATTTGGAACTGCGAGGCGGCGTAACCTGCAGACCCAACTCATCAGCATGTCCTTATAGCTATACCCAGCAACTGAAAGAACAACAGTTCTGTTCTTGTCTGCAACTAATGGGAGAAGAGACTCCAAATCAAAAGGAAACTTCAACAGCGGCACTGCCTGATCTTTCTGCACAAAATCTAATTTCAAGCTTCGCGATTTAGTTCTACTGATACAGGCTGAGATCTTCTCCCGCGTTCGAAATCCTAAACTATTTCCTTTTGGTATAGACAGATCGATGGAACGATCCGAAGCACTAACAAATATATAGCGCTTGTTGCACTTCAAAAGCTTAGGTAGAGTATAAGACCTGGATAACAATGACCCGTAGAGCTGCTCGAGATGGGAGTTTCCTGTATATTCCCAGTTTCTTATTTTGTGTTCTGAGACATTATCACTCCTATTCTCTGCATTGCCAAGGAAAAAGCTCGATATGGTTGAAGTGGCATCAAACACAAACCTTCTTTTACATGAAATAGCTTCATTAATGATCCATTGATTATAAGTTCCTCTTTGATACAAAAATGGTGGAAGAACTCCACAGTGCAAGGGCACATCAACGTTGTTCCATGCCATAATCATTTTGCCTTCACTAGAATTTGATTGCCAACTCATCAAACTTATGATTTTCTGCAACTGTTGACACGAAGATCAGATCAGATCATAATAATAATCAACAAAATACAAAAGGTTTCCTCCTCCATACCTCCCCAAATCTCACTCTTTTCCCTTTGCCCTGACGCCAAAAGTGTCCAGTATCATCCCAATCGAACGGAAAACGGGGAAATCCCACTGATGAAGCAAGGAGAAGCCAATCACGATCAATCTCGTGAGCATGATTCAAAGCAGAAATGAAATCTGGTAGTAAAACAGTCTCTGGATCCATCAGAACAGCTATATCGGATTTATATGCTTCGGTTCTCGCCAGCATCGAGTGTAAAAATGGAGTGCCGAGAAACCTAACAGTTAAAACAAAAACAAAAACGATGTCACATGCTCAAGATCTTCCCTTTGCATAATCCATTATTGTAAATCAGTCAAAGGCAAGAACTAGTGAGACAAGAATCAATACAAATAAACAAATGGAGTGGGAAAAAAGAAGAGCTTACGTGAAATCAATGGTGGAATCAAGAAGAATACGAGAACCAAATTCGTCGGTGAAGGTAGAAGAAGGGTTGTTGTGTTGAGAGAATAAAACAACGGTGACTTGGGAAGACAAAGCGAGCCATGAACGAATACACAGTAAAGATTGGTTTTTTACTTCGAGGGAGGAGCCATCGAGAGCAGTGAAAATGGTGATTCTGGGAGCAGCAGCAGCAATGGAGTATCTGAAAGGGTCATTGAAAGAAGAAGGAGATAGAAGCTGAGTGCCGTAGAAGGAGAGAGCAATTAGGAGAAACCCAGACAGCCAAACCGACAATAGCCCAGCTCGGAGACCCTGTAAGATCGATTCATTCAATCAAAGTCAAAAACTCTTTTAGAAATTGAAACACAAGATCTCCATGTATGGGGAACAAAAAAACAAGTGAAAATGGGAACCTTAAGCTTCATGGAAAATCCAAGGAACAAGAGTTGAGAATGAGGAGAGAAGAAAGAAAATAAAAGGAGAAATAAATTTTTTAAAAATGGAGCTTTAACGGAAAAAAGAAGAAAATGGAGAAATACCAAAGTGCCGGCGGGAGGAAGGGGAAGAAGAAGAAGAAGACATGTGAAAGCTTTTCGTCATCTTCAAGAAATTGTTTTCAGAATTCAATATCTCTTCTTGTCCCACAAAAGTAAACTTTTTAGGGTTCTGTATTTTATTTTCTAACTCGTGCAATTCGCCTACCTAACGATACCGACATTATTCAAAGACCAATTCGTCATCTTCACTGAGTCACTGATTTGACATTTCACTTCAGACAAAGTGTCACTAATTTTTCAAAATATTAAATTTTTTTCCTTTATACGATTTCATAAAAATGTGGAATGTAAGAACCTTGGGGGAGGATAAGACACAGATTTGATAATCCAACGTTTCAGAGACACAGACCATCAACAAGTTTGCCTGACAAACTTTTACAAAGTAACCAACCAACAATAGTCAAACAAGTCAACAAAGCAGTCAAAAATCTTTGGTTATTTTTTCTTCAAGAACTAAGGAATGAGCGGTTTACAATGCACTATTTCACTCACAACCGGTGGCCTTACAGTACTTGGTTATATCGACGTCCGTCCAGTTCATTATCCCAACCCTTGCACAGCATTGTCCCAGATACGGTCTCTGACCAGTTTGCTAGAGTGTTCATTTAGCACGATGGCGCCTGTGGGTGGATCTCGATCTTGATCTTGATCTTGACCGCTTTGACCTGTACAACAAATCAGGTTTGAGTTCCATTGAATAACAGGAGTTTAGCACACTCTTTCGTTTTTTTAAATCCAGCTTTAGCCACCTGTTAAAACAGACGAAACATAGAATATATACCTGGATTTGTCATGAGAAGAGTAGAGAGTGTGCTTGTTGTGAGAATGCTTGCTATGTGGTGACCGCGAAGAAACATGTCTATACAATCAAAACATATATGATACTTTTTGTGGTGAGTTTCCAGACTAGCTTGTCTGCTTTTGCTTACCCATTGTCTTTTGTCATACTTTTTGCTTTCAATATTTCTTTTAGCTTTTAGAGCCTAGTGCTAACATAGACTAACAAACATATAGAAACACCAGTGATCTATCTCATAATGCTAATAGTTTAGAAAAGCTACCTTCTTCTGGACCTTCCAGGAGATGGTGACCGATTCCTTCTTCTTGAAGAAGACTTCCTGAAGGAAGACACAAAATCGTTAGGTATCAGCCAAAAGATGTGCGAAAGACAACATTCAAAGTAAAACACGCTATTGTCACCTTCTTGCATCATCAGAGGATTCCTCACTGGATGGAGAAGAGCGTTTTATTCTGGACCTCACAGGAGATGGCGACACGTTCCTTCTTCTAGAACGGGACTTCCTGGAGAAAGGTAATAAGAATCAGGGTGAGCATTGAGAAATAGCATTAGACAAAACAAGCCGCCAGACTAACTTAATGTCGAACATCCTATGCCACCTTGTCGAATCATCAGAGGATCCATTACTGGTTGGAGAACGTCTTCTTTTGTCCTTGCTTGAGTCTTCAACCTGCCTGTGTCTTGACCTTTCTTCTTCCTTTTCCTTCTCCCTCTTTTTACCCCGGTCTTCTTTAGAATTAGTTCTGTGAGGCCTCTCTACCTCCCTTGAATCCTTTTTTACATGGGGATCGGTAGATTTTCTATTTGAATCAACACCTTTACCTTTCTCTGCTGACTTTATGTCACCCTGCTTCATTCTATCTCTTGAGCCATTCTGAGAATCTACCTTCTCTTTCCCACTTTTCGTTTCATCTGTTCTACTTTTATCTCTACTCACATTGTCACTCGAGTCTTTCCCATAAGTTTTATTATTATCCTGACGAAGATTGCAATCAGATTTCAAGCCAGAATTCTTCCTGTGAGGTTCATCTAGTATTACATCTTTATCACTATCAGTTCTGTCAGGATGCTTTTTTCTGCTTCCTGAAGTATCATCATCAAGTACAGAGCCAGCTTTTACATCTGATATTTTGGTACCACCTTCCTCATCATCTTTTCTTCTGGAGCCTAGCATCTGAGAATAATCCTCCAAGCCTGACTTACTGTTCTTGCCGGAATTAGCATTGACTTCAACTTCTGGATCCAATTTCGCATTGGCCATTGCTTCAGGTTCAGGAAGTTTCTCGGTGCTTGGTTGCTGACTAACATCGTGTCTTGACCCCATGCCAAGACTTTCAACTCCATTATTTTCATCAGCATCCACATTAGAAGCAACATCAGTATCAGCATCATCATCATCAGAGGCATAGCTAGCAAGACCTAGCACATCTGCTGGAGAGCCAGAACTAGCTTTTTTATTTGCGCCTTCTACCGAGACCAAAATATTTGCCGAAGCCTTATGATTGTGCTGTACACTGTCATCTGAAGCAATAATGAATAGCACGGTGTAACAGCAACAAAAAAATCGTACGATTCAGGAGTTATTCCACAGATTAATGACATAAAACTAAAAACCACAACAAACCTTTGGGTATCGCTTGATCTTCATTAATGACTTTGGTTGCAATTTCATCAAATAATTCATCTGTAACCTGTTCAAAAGACAGATGTCAACTGTTGCAGAAACATGTTTATAGACCAACCACTCAATTTCTATCACAGGCCACCTACCTTAAGAAGGACTTCAGTCAAGATACGCTTTATCTCCATATTAATTGCTGTTGTTCTCTCTGCATCTATCTCATCCTACACGAAGCAAACCATGCATTTTAGTGATGGTGCTGGATCAAATTAAATTACCAAGACAGCTTGAGTCCTCAAAAAGAAAAGTGACAAAACAGTATTAAAAGTTCAAAGAACCTCATCCTCCTCTTCTTCTTCGTCAGAGGATTTAGAGGGGCTGACCCTCTTTTCGTCACGCTGATCAGCTTTCGCAGGAGGTTTATAAAGTACATCATCATCCATAGATTCTCTCTCCTCAAAACTCCCTGAAGAAGGTCTTCCAAGATCTGCTTTTTTCTTCAATAATTCTTCCTTAAGCCAGTTAGGTACAGGAGCCTGGAATCCACCTTATTAGCCAGAATTCATGGAAGGTACTGAACTCCTCTAGAAACAACTCATTCTTACCTTTTTAGGAGGAACAGATGATGCTGCGTATGAGTCATCCATGAATGCTGCAACAGGGTGAAGAGGCGGCTTTGTCCCAAGAGCATATGGGGGTACAACAGGCTGGAGATTTGATGGGGGAAACCTTCCATATGGAGGCATGGTATGACCCGAAACAGGAGGTATAGGCATAGATGAGTCATGCTGCAAAGAAAGTAAACATCGAACTTGCCTCCACCGAACTAAGACAAAAATGAAAGATAACCAAACAATGCTAGAGTACCTGAGGTATTGACGGCACCGATGAAGGGATTGGAGGATAGACTACTCCCGTTGCGGCATGGGGCTGCCATGCATTGTGAACACTAGCATAATCAGAACTCTCTCTGGTAGAAAATTGTACAGGCTGATCACTAAGGTTTCTAGGTGGAGCAGCTGTTTGATCTCCATATGCATATTGCATATGCTGCTCTGCATGAACAGGTCCCCCACCATCAGGCACAGATATCTGCACCTCATGTTGAGCTGTATTTCTAGACTCTTCTTTACCTGCAAACAGAGAAACTAGTTTAAGTTTTGAAGGTGTTAATAGCTTAGCTTAATAACTGTTACCAATCTCTAGAGTCTAGACCAACAAAAATGGCCAAAAAGAGGCACTCTGTTTAGGGAGTAAAATGCAAGGAGACCTATGCTCAGTAATGGGTAATCTATTCGTAGGATATATGGGTTGTTCAGGCGAGCAAGTACCCATATATTACACAGCACATCACTATACACATTATTGAATATAAACTTATAGGACAGGGAAACTTTGAAGACATCTACGGAATTTCAAAGTTACAAGGAAACCCACATAGAGTGCTTGACTAGGAGCTACAATGATGATCTAAGTAAATGGTTACCTGCTACAGAAGAATAACTATAAGGTACCTCCTGCTGATGAATTGCAGAACTAGTAGGCAGGTTTTCTTGATGGGAAAATCCAGCAGAAGAACCTCCAGGAAAACTCTCGTTTCCCGTTGAATAATTTGGATATCTCTCCGGATGTGTTGTGGGTGGAACTGGAAACTGCTGCTGATAGCTTACTCCTGGAACTGCCTGTTGATGAACATCTTGATAGCCATAAGTATTGTACTGCTGTTGGTAGACTTGTTCGCTAGGTTGGTTCGGTGCAGACTGTGATTGCTGATCCTTGTTCGCAGCTGCCCATTCTTTTGCTTTCACTGCCCAGTCCTCGACGTTGCTATTAGCTGCGATCACGATATAATCAGAAACCAAAACCCTAATCTTCACTCAATAACATAGATGACGATGAACGAAAGTAAACCTTGAGAAGTGTGACCTTGTTGATATCCCCAATTTGGATTGCCCCATTCCTAATATGCAAATCAAATTCAAATTATTAACAATTCGACAACGGGAAAACAAAACACAGGATAATCAAACAACGGAGCAACCTGATTAGCCTGAGGATGCGGCGGAGGAAGCGACGGTCCGGCAGGCGGAGGAGGAAACGGACTGTTACCGTTAGCGCCAGTGTTGAATGGCGGCTGGTGAGGAGGATAGGAGGAAGAAGAGTAAGGTTGGCCCTGAGGATAATGCGGCGAAGGTGGTCCCCACTGCGGCGGAGGTGGAGGTGGTGGCGATGGAGAGTGAGGGTTATGAAATTGGTTAGGGTACCATGCAGGAGGACCACCGGGCTGCGTAGGAGGAACCGGTGGCCTCGCCTGATGCTGATAATATTGGTGGTAAGGATCCGTCGGAGGCGGTGGTCCAGGGGGTGGTCTCATGTACTGAGGCGGTGGTTGGTAAGCGTCCATTAGCAGCAGCAAGGTCTTGGGTCCTTGACTCTTGCGTTTTGAGATTGCTGCTTGTTCTTGAATTAGTTAGACCGAAATATACCTTGAAAACTGCAGGTCGTCTTCAGTAGTTTCCTTAATTTTTCGTGTTGTTGTTTTAGGAAATATCGAAACGGCAGGTGAATTGCACTAACTATAAAAAACGACACGATTTGTGTGAAATAATAATTATGAATTATCTATGGTTACACCTTTACACAAGTTTTCAATCATTACACATTACATATCGCCATGACCATTCAAAAACATAATCATGACTATTCAAGAACAGTTTAGCATGTGTAGGATCAATTATACGACAGCATCGGCTTGTCTCTTGGTCAATCTAGCGTATAAGCCATCTCTGCTCAAAAGTTCTTTGTGATTGCCCATCTGTTTTGTGGACAAATGTAACAGTCAAGATCACATAGAACAATTGTTTCATCAAATTTATCAAAACCAGTAAGAGAGTGTGGCTTACCTCGACGACTCGTCCACTGTCCATAGCCACTATTCTATCCGCAGCCTGAATTGTAGAAAGTCTGTGAAGGAACAAATGTTAAATCTGTCATAAATCGATCATCAAAAACATGGAAAAGATTCAGATTTGTATATGAAAAGATACCTGTGTGCTATCACTATGACGCTTCTCTTTGTTGCTGAGTCGTTCCCAATAGAACGAAGCACGCCCTGGAAAAACAGAGGCTTAAGAATTTGTGCATCCAAGTAAAATCTCTTTTTGGCACTAGGGAAGTTACCTTAACGTTGTGTTCGCTCTCTGCATCAAGTGCACTTGTGGCTTCATCAAGGATGAGAATTCTGGGATCTCTAAGGATGGCACGCGCTATGGCAATCCGTTGTTTCTGCCCTCCACTGAGTAGATCATCATCAACCATTGTGTTGTAACCATTGGGAAGTGCTGTGATGAAGTCATGTGCGTAGGCTTGCTTTGCAGCCGATATTATATCTTCTTGCATTATATTTCGATCACATCCATACTTGATGTTGGAACTGATGTCTGTGCGAAAGAGCTTTGGTTCCTGTATCATTGTGACAGCTTTAGAAAGGGAAAGTGAAATTCATCAAAAAAAAAATTGATTTCACATAGCAGAAATGTGAGGAGAACCTGCCCCACGTATCCGATTCTTTGCCTTAGCCACTTGACATCCAGCTCTTTCAAAGGAACCCCATCGAGTAGAATCTGTAATTCAAAGAGTCAGCTATTAGGAAGGAAAGCTTTAAAAAGTTATTTTACAGTGAGTTTGAGTAACCTACCTGACCACTTGTTGGTTCGTACAGTTGCAGCAAAAGATTAACCAGTGTGCTTTTGCCACTGCCACTTAGACCAACCTAAACAAAACAAATTCGTTCACATATCACTTTCGATAAAGGAAAACACTGGCATCATTGAACTACTTTGAGATATACTTACTATTGCCACCACTTCACCAGGATGCACAGAAATGCTTACGTTTTGTACCACTGCCACCTGAAAGATTGACTTATGATATGATTGTTAAGACAAGCTGAAATATGAGCCCCAAGGCCCCATAAAATTTATACCATAAACAGGACTCGAAAAAACTCTATGGTGTGTGTGCATAAATTCTAATGTAATCAACAATAATGCAAGATGGTGCAAATGCACAACCTTATGTTTGGCCATTAATTTGCAAGCACTAATGGGTACAAAAATCGCAAGTCAGAATTTAAAATGATTTTTGAATCTGTGACGATACTGGTAAAAATGATAGAATTTCTGATTTTGCTAATCAAGAAATTCTGGTTCAAGGACATCCACACGAAAGCGAAAAGCAGGAAGCAAAAGGTTATAAGAAAATAGATTCCACTTGAATGCAGTCATACCTCCTCTCTTGAAGGATAGCTGAACGACACATCTACAAACTCAATATGTCCTGTCAGTCTCTGCAGTCTCGTCCCTGCAGCCGTTTACAAATGAAATACAATACATGGTAGAGCATAGCAATCACCGGAAGCCTCTAGGTAGGAAGTCAAAAGTGATTTACTCTAGGTGGTGCATCGTGGGAGGGGTTTGATTCTAGAAGTAATATCAACTGATAATCACTTAACTCACGCTTCCATCAATCTCATAAATGGTCAACACGTTCCTAAGATATAGTGCTCTTTAGCAAAAAAAAAAAAATGAACCTTGCCTTTCGATATAAATTGATCACTTGGCTTAAGATCCATCATCTGAAAGACCTTTTCACTCGCTCCAACTGATTGCATCAAAGACGATAAATTATCTCCCACCCACCATGTAGCATAGATTAACCACTCACTATACAACAGAAACTTTGTCAGCTGCTCTGCTGTTATTTGACCAGCTAAGATAGACATTCCTCCAATCAGGACAGCAATAATCTATAAAAGAAGAAAATGATGAATTAAGTCACATTCTTAGCATGAGCATCACCATCTTTAAAAACCACAATTTAATTGGCCCTTCTCACAAACAGTCAAAAGAAAAAAGTTAAGCAAACCAGGGGTTATATTTGGAGAAACCTGAGTTGCATGGTATAGAGTGTTGAAGCTCCAGTTCCAAATACCATACGCAGCACTCTGTCTCAAACTAATATCGGCTAATCTCTGAAGCCAGTGATTGTACCTGCACCACAGAAGGGAAGAAAATCCATGTCAACAAATAACTTGGCTGTGATTGAACCTGTTCTTGAATGCCAATATCGCAAAACTTTTCACCAGAAAAAATATAAGAAATGGAGACACTTTCAAGGTTTTTCACCTTTTAAATTCTTGCTTCTCTGTCCCATATACACGAACGGTTCTCATCAAAGAGTATGTCTCTTGAGCCACCTTGAAGATCACAGAGCAGTTATAACGAAAGAATTCATTGCATAAAAGACATCTTAAGATATGAGTTCTTGAACAATATACTTCATTTGCAGAAGCTGTGATCTCCTGAATTAGCTTCGCTGTCTTCTTTTGGTACCTACAACATGACCAGATGTAACTTGATTTTCCGCCCTCAGTCATAAAAACACTAGGCTTTAGTATCACTTGCAGCTGCCCAAGTGTATAATCTATTATAGCTTTTCAGATTCGAAATCTTAATCAAAGGGAGAAAAGTAATTGTAGAATCTTACATCCCATAAACGTACATAACCGCAGCCAAAGTACAGCAAATTGCCAATGTGCACAGCCCAAGGGGCCAAGACAAAATCAGCAAATAAATTAATGCCCCTGTACCCTAGAAGAAAGAAGGTGAACATACATTCAGATGTCAACAATGCACGACACACTTCAGGCGAGATGAAAATTATATTGTTTAGCAGAAGACCTGAAGAACATTGCGAAATATCATGTTCAGATCATTTCCAATGACCCTCGAGACTTGCTGACAGTCCGATCCAAGTCGGCTTGTTAAGTCACCAACAGTTTGAGAGTCGAAAAATGATATATCCTGATGCAAAATCCAGCCAAGTTCGCGAGAGTAATTCAAATATATTAAAGATACACATGAGCTACCAAGATTCAAAAATGATGCCACAACTAGAAATTTTCAGGACCTGGAAGAGAAGAGTAGAGTATAGTGTTTCTCTCATTCGTTTCACCTACAGAGAAGGCAAAATTCCTGAGTAGGTTAGAACTACAAATAAAGAGGAAAATTTGTGGAAAGAAAACTCACAAGTATCATATTTGCAATCCCAAAGAAGCATCCTCGTATACCACTGGAATTATGAGTTGAGCAAAGAGTTAGCTGGAAAATTACGTAAAAGTATCTCAAAAAGAGCAAGTGGTCAGACAACTCATTCAACTTGAAAAACAACCCAAAAAAAAAAAAAAACCAGAGACAAGCGTTTGACCATACAAGATCTTGACCTGCAAATGCCTGAAGTAAAACAAAGCAGAACCAAGAGCTTGACATTTCGATGAAACACAGTGATATCACCACTTTGTGCCGAGAAGATCGATGCTGTTAAAAAATGCGGAATTGTTATCTCTGAAAGCTGTAAACAAAGTAGAGAAAATACATAAGAAAATGGAAGATTCTGATTTCTGATTCTAACTACCAACCCTATTGCTGCCTTATCTTTCACTATACCACTACAAAGCTATCTTCAATACAATACCAAGAGAGTGTTACCTGTTATCACATTTCCTGATCCAATTCCAAGCAATATATGACCACAAAACAAAGATACTCAGACTAGAAACACTACACATACGAAGTTAAGAAAAACCACGCACCGCAGCTATGATAAGAGTCGAAAACGCAGCGAAGATGACCCAACGATCCTCAGCCACAAGTTCCCACATCCGACTTAACGCAAGCCAAACAGTCACTGGCTTGGCAATGAACCTACTATCAACCTCATCCGTGAAACTCCACCAGCTTCCACCTGGTAAAATCGTTCGGAGGAAATGAATACATTGCCGAATTCTCTCAGGAAGTGAAACGTTGTCTCCTTCTCCTTCGTAATACTCCGCAGTTTCCACTACTGCTCCATTCACCGTCGAGCAATTAATCGAAGGCAGACGAAATTTTCTACTTGAAGATTGAAGAGTGAACGCCAATTTCGATTTCGTAACGAATCGGAGATTCTTCCTTCTGATGTTGTCACTGGTGGAAATAAGAGAACACCGGTGAAGGGAGACGCGGATAGGCCGGCTCGTGCAGCCGAGTATCTGCAGAGCCATGTGATCGGTGGAGTTAAGATGAAGAAGCTTTACAAGTTACGATTTCAAAGCTTCCGTCCGAGCTTTTTACTTGGTTCATATGAAATGCAAGGAGACGAAATGAAACGCGTCGTTTTAAAAAATTGAAGAAGAAGACGTCACGTAAGGAAGCTTCGTGTCAACCAAAACAATCTACAAACCGAGGTGGAACCCACGGCGATCCACCTCCGAAGGCATGAACCACATGGTAACAACAACACCGGCGCGTGAGAAAGGCGCGTGGAGGTTCAATCATGTGGTGGATAGAAGATCTATCTCCCTTCTACTTCAAGTGCATTACACATGAGCTAAATGTGGGATATCAGTACCCGGTTTGATTACGGTTTGATTTCTTCGGTTATAGAAAAGTTGAAATAATTTATCACTTGGTTTGGTTTAGGTTCGATTTTACGCAATTTTAGTTTTGTTTTTTAACTGGATACAAAGGCCCATCTCACGTTACAGCCCAACAATAAATTTGTAAACCCTAGAGGGCAAAATAGGAAATGAAAACTTCTATCGTTTTTATAAATCTGTCATTTCTTCAGAAAACCCTAGCCGCTGCGAGGGAGAGAGGAAGGAGAAGAGAGGCTCACAGATCGGTGAAAATGACGACCAGATTCAAGAAGAACAGGAAGAAGAGAGGTCACGTCAGCGCTGGACACGGTCGTATCGGTAAGCACCGTAAGCATCCTGGAGGTCGAGGTAACGCTGGAGGTATGCATCACCACAGGATCCTCTTCGACAAGTACCATCCAGGTTACTTCGGTAAAGTTGGTATGAGGTATTTCCACAAGCTGAGAAACAAGTTCTTCTGCCCAATCGTTAACCTCGACAAGCTCTGGTCACTCGTCCCTGAAGATGTGAAGGCGAAATCAACCAAGGACAATGTTCCTTTGATCGATGTGACTCAGCATGGTTTCTTCAAGGTTTTGGGGAAAGGTCATTTGCCTGAGAACAAGCCGTTCGTTGTGAAGGCTAAGCTTATTTCGAAGACTGCTGAGAAGAAGATTAAGGAGGCTGGTGGTGCTGTTGTTCTCACTGCCTAGGTTAGGTGAATTTTTATTTGCTTGACTCTGTTTTGGCTTTTGAATCTTCTCTGGAGTTTTATTATCTTTTGTTGTCTTTTGGATTTCGGAATTTTTAAAGTTAGTAGTTTGATGAACCTCTTGTTGGATTTTGATAAATGTTTGTTATTCCGAATTCAGATTTGGTTTGACATCTGTGGTTTCGTAATTTGGTAGCTTTAGAATTTGCGTCAATGCTGATTCATTTTGGCTGGCATGGTTCTTGATCTGAAGTATCACTCTAGATTTTTGGAAATGCATTCAACAATAGACAACAGTAATTTCAATGTATGAACAGGCATTTGGAAAGAAAAAGTAGTCTTATTATTCCATTTTGTATAAAAGCTTGGTGAGAAAAACAGATTTATTTTCTAGAAAATATAATTTATTGATATTCCAATGGAGAGCAAGCGGAACATCTGAAGACTTTGATGCACCTTTTCCGCTTGACAGTGTCGGGCGATCAACTTTGTCAATGTTGTGGAGATCTCACTCATTATTTTCTTGATCCGCTGTACTCTCTCGACTATTTATTTCGGGATATGAGAATTAATTTTGGAGACGGACTGAACAATGAACGTATACCCAAGAGCTAAGCCAGTAAGGGATCCTCCGTATCAAGCTGCTTTGCTTGAGCCAATTCTCCTCCTGGGACTCAGGAGGCATCATCAATGGCAGTGGTCTGGTCATACATCACAGGTCTACGCATTCGACAAAGCATAGCGAAGGCATTTACCAAAAATTCTTGGTTATCTTGGTTAGATATGATAGGACACTTCTCATATACCAATTACACCTCTTTGGATTATAATCCAAGTGTGAACTAGAAGTGAAAATGTGAAATAAGTTTTTGTGATTGAATCAGGGCCAAATTGGAATATAAGTTTTGGACATGTAAATAGCACTTGATCAAACATGAAGTCAGCGAGTAGCTGGTAGAGCACGCCAGTTATTGGCTTGTTGTATGGCATAATTACGAGAATTTGCAGAAAGTTGTTGGTGTATAACTTCCTTCACGTGACTCGCAGCTGTTTCGCCACCACGTTCAGCGAGTTCTAAGTAAAGTACAGATTTCAGCATCGCCCCTTCCTGCATTATCCCATTACATTCATCAGTTCCTCCTCCCACAACCGTAAATCGAATCAACTCATGGTCCAACATTGCATACTATGGAGTATGGATACAGATACGACGATACTTTTCAAATATGGCAATTGTCTACATGGATTCTTCTTCATATTATCTTATTTCTATACAAAAGCTTTGTTGGATCGGGGTGAGATGAGAGTCTCTTACCGAAAATAGAGCAAGGCCGTGTTCAAACTGAGCTTTGCTATGGCCATGATCAGCTGCACGTTTCATCCATTTTCTTGCTAACTTGCGGTTTTGAGGTAAGCCTTCTCCAACCGAGTAACAAAGTGAAATATTATACATTGCTCGTACATACCCACCTTCCGCTGCCTTTAGGTACCATTTAGTCTGTCAAAAAGAGGAAAATTCCCATAATTTATATGCAAACTTTATGGATTTTTAGAAAGATGATAAAGACAGAAACTGAACATTTCCACAAATGAACTAAGCACATGTACAAACATAGCATTATCAGCTTCCAAAAAATGAACAAAGAACATGTTTAAACATAGGAGTATCTATTTCCACATATGAACTAAGCACATGTCCAGAGATAGTAGTGTCAGTTTACACTGAGTGTGTAGCCATAAATATGAAAAATCAGAAACAAAGATGCAACTTTCAATCAAGATTGAGGCACCACCACACAAAGAGAATACATACTCTATAGAATCTCAAATAGAAAAACAAAGAAAGGATCAGAAGAAGGCACATACAGCTTCTAGCAGATTGGTTTGCACGACCCGGCCTTGGTGTAAACAAAGAGCTAACTGATACTGAGCTCGAACATAACCATTCTCGGCAGATTGTTTCAACCACTTCATCGCTTCCTTCGGATTTGAGGGTTGAACTGCAGATACAAGCAACCAATTGCTCAGAAAATGCTCCACCAATCCATTACAAATTGGTCAGTAATAAGCTCGTCGAAATTCTAGATACCACGATCCAGAAAACACCAATATCAATCATGAACAACTCAAATTGCATCGCAGGTTATAAAATCGAATCCATCACAGACATGGGAACTTATGTTATTACCTTGAAGATAAGAAATCCCCAAATTACATTGACCAACAGCATCACCAAGCTCCGCAGCTCTCCGATACAAACTCACCGCTTTATCCTTCTCGCCCGTTTCCCAATACACAAGCCCTGCGTCAACCATAGCGAGCGTAGATCCACGCGCAGCTCCTTTCAAAAAAGAATCAAGAGCCTTATCGAGATTCGCTCGCACACCTCCTCGACCATGCTTGAACCTTTTCCCCCACCGAAGCAGCAACATGGACTCTCTCAACGGCTTTAACGCATCTCTCCACGATTTACACACCGACGACGCCGCTTGAAGATTCGGAAGACTAAACGGCGCTGCGATCTTCATCAGTATATCAAACGGAATCATAGAGAAATCTCCGAAATCATTCGACGGAGGAGGTGAAGACGAAGACCTTGAGCTTGTGCTTGGCTTCGTCGTTGCTCTGTTGATTGGAGAAAATCTACTGCGTTTTTCCTTGTCTTGAGTTTTCAAAAACGATAAGGAGGTGAATCGAGATCCTTCAGATCTACAAGGCCATGTTCTCTGCTTCATCTTCTCCGGCGAAGGAGACCACCGTCGGTTTCAAAGAGGGGTAAGTAAACGATTCGCTTCTTTTTTTTTTTTCTTTTTCTTTTTTTCCGCGTATGTGCCCAGTAATTTATTTTCCTTTTTTTTTTTGATTTTGTTATATGGTTACGAAGATCGAACGGTTATGTGATGAGAGACAGTTAATCCACGAGATAATAGTGTGACACGTGGAATACTTAAACCGCCAAGAAAATTCGTATAGGGTGAGTGGACCAAGATAACAAACAAACATTTTTTTTTTTTAACAAAGCTAACAAACAAACATTATTATTTGTTTTGGGCTGGGTCTGCAAAAATTATAGTACAATTCTCGTCAATACCACTAAAATAAGTTTATTTTTCTAAAAATATCATAACAAGTTTTATTTTCCAAAAATACTATTAAAAAATTTTATTTCTAAAAATACCACAAAACTAAAATCAAACTTTAAACCCTCAAAACTAAACTCTAAACCTTCAAAACTAAATCATAAACCCAAAATACTAAACCCTAAACCCAAAATACTAAACCCAAATCCAAATATTTAAATTATAAACCCTTTTAATTCAGTTTTTAATTTTCTGATATTTTTGAAAATAAAACATTTTAATAGTATTTTTGGAAAATAATACTTATTATGGTATTTTTAGAAAATAAACTTATTTAGTGGTATTTGAAGGAATTTTTCAAAATTATATGTATCAGTTTATTTTATATAATAAATATGTGGAAATTAACGTATGTGAAAATATAAAAATTATTTTTATATAATAAATACTTGGCTAGATCATGACACGAACCGGACAGTTGTTGGTACATGCGGTTTATTTTTTGAGATATATGATTCATTATTTAGTGTTTTATGTAGTGAGTAACCCCTGATAAAATTAAAGGACAAATAAAATGTAACTTTATTCGTCAAATTGTTCGGACCTTTGTAATATTAAACCTAAATAATTTTAGAGTTGGTACAAAAGGGTATAAATAAAATAATTTCCCCTAGTGGTAAGATAATTCGTCTAAACTAAACTACACATTTAAATTATTTGTTTAAGATAAATCATACCAAGTGCTCAATGATTCATCTAAAAATTATAGTTTACGAATCTTTATAGGATAAAATGACATTTGATATGATTTGTATCGTTAGTAACTGGTATAATTAATTAATTTGGATAGTAACAGGTATAATTAATTAATTTAGATAATAAGTTGATGCTTTAAAAGAAGGTAATTACAACCAGACCTGGTCAACTGCACAAGGTAGCTACAGAAGCAATGATTTAGAGCATCCACTTTTAGAGTACATATTTTAGACAAATAATTTATTGTTTTTATGTTAAAAATAATATTATAAGATTTTTGTACTGCATTCAATTTTCGTTAGACATTTTTACATTTATGTTTTAGGTTTTTAAGTTAACAAAATATTTATTAAGTTAAAAAATATATATTATATATGTTATTAATGATTTTATTAGTGAAATTTTGGTTTTTAAAAAAAAAACCTAAATGACGACAATTATTTTAAGAATATAAATTTAGTATTATTGTTTTTTCTTTCTTACAAATTGTTTACAAAAATTGGTAACTTTTATGAAGTTTTTATAGTATGTTATTTTTTCGTACGAAATTAAAAAACATTCTATTTTTTGGTTTGCATAGGGCATTTAAAAATATCGGACCGGTCCTGACTACAACATGTGAATGTGATTGTCCCCTAATTACTTGCTGGATACTACTGTTTATATGAAAAATATGACTTGAAAATTTCCAAAAAAAGTCAAATAATGATAAAATCTCCCATGAAATAAGAGTATGAAACTGTTAACGTGGTAATACATAATCTCCAAATCTGGTTTGCAAACACCAAAAAAATAAGAAATGTATATCACTTATTAAATCTCCAATATATTGAAAAGTTTCGAATTTATTTGGTTTTAATGTTATTAACAAAATTTAATAATATCACACACATGATCCATCAAATAAATATCAAAATAAAAGTTTAAAACAATATGATTGGTCACCAATTGCAATTTGGGATAATTAATTCTCTTAATTCTTCTTCATCATTGGTTTAGTCGATACTAAAACTAATTCTACCGATAAATATACCACACAAAATTTTTTTTAACTAAGACAGTTACAATAAGAATCCTGCAAATTCTGTAGTTAATTCCTAATTAACTAACTCACTAGGAATGTAAATAAGTATCAAAAATCTTATGCAACTTCATGTGTACTTGTTGAAAAGAAAGTATTCAAATCTCGAACTTTGAAAGATATAATCATTTGTCATACAGATATTTTCTGTCGTTGTCTATCTTTTTCCGGTAGATGTCTGTTACAGATGCCGGAGGACACTCAAGTTACGGCAGGATTCTAAATTCTTCCTGCTTTGGAGTGGTGACTTTGTCTTCTTCTTTCTCTGGCTTTGAACTCCCCGGAGTTTTCGCTTCGCAGGGATCGTCACTTTAAGCGTCTTTCCTAAAAACTCCATGACTTTAATCCTAAAAAATTCAACAAAAAGACCTAAACGAATATAAGAAAAAAGGTTGTTGAATGTTCTACTATATATATAACAAAAATGTAAAAAAATTTCTTTAAAGAGAAAAAAAGAAGAAACTTTAAAATCGGAAAGGTTGTTTTTTTGGAAAAAAGAACAAATTTTATTTTATTTTTCGGAAAAGGAGTAAAAAGAGAAATTTGAAGCTGAGAAAATTCCAGAAGATGGAGGCAAAAAATAGAGGTTAATTGGTTCTCTTATTGTTAACTAGGTAGTTTCTCACGCGTTGCGTGGATTATGTGTTAAAATGAATTTGATCATTGATTTTTTTCTAAAAA
Organism: Crucihimalaya himalaica; assembly: GCA_004349715.1. NCBI lineage: Eukaryota > Viridiplantae > Streptophyta > Magnoliopsida > Brassicales > Brassicaceae > Crucihimalaya > Crucihimalaya himalaica. The sequence goes on along the minus strand of SMJT01000025.1, from coordinate 1,653,896 downwards.
TCAATATTATAATATACTTTCTTACATTTTAATCTTTAAATTTATTAAAACTTTTAAAATATATAGTTCATATTTAATATTATAATTTTCTCATTTATTGTATTATATAACAGTGTGTTAAATTAGTTTTACACTACAATTTGATAAAGTGGATGGAAACAAATCCATAATTATTTTATTAAACAAGTTATTTTTGTTATGTTTGTCATAACATTGATATATTGGTTTGAAAATAATATCAGTAAAAAATATTGTTTCTCTTTTTGTCATTAATTTTTTTCATATTTTTTCCTCTAATATTTTTTAAGTAATTTTATTTGTTAAAGAATCCATTTTATTTAACAAATAAATATTTTTAATCTAACATAGTTTTTTTTAATTCGAGTAGGTACCGTCGAAAGAAAAGCACAATAACATAATTTGTTACCTAATAACTCTTCACCATTGTCTCTCATATCATTCAACTCAATAAACATAAAGAATCTGGAAAAAAAATTCAAAACCAATAGAACATTGTTGTTCTTTAACACTATTCAAAAACATTTTCTTGGTAAAAATAATTTTTCACTTGTTGGTTCGATGACAGCAGTTAAATGCTGATTCAACATCGAAATCATAGCTTGTGTACAAACTTACAAAGTTGACATAAGAAAACAATTTGAAGTCTATTAGTTGTAAAAAAAAAATTGAAATAGAATTTACAAAATTATGTATTACTTGAAATATGATGAATAATGAAATGTGTGTCTTTCTTATTCATAGGTAGACATTGAGGCTCTAGAATTCAGGAGCATATAAAATTTGGAACCGTTTACCCAAGATAAAACATGAAAACATATATAGAATTTGATGATTTTGGTTCAATATTCTGAATTAATACTAATTAATAGTTGTATGTTATGGAATCATCAATTAGTGCATTTGAATTAGTGGGGGTTAATTAAAAATTTTTGTGGGTTGAAAGACTAATGTATTGAAATAGATAATTATTACAATTGTTATCACTTCAACTTAGACAATAATTTAAAGTTGGTTTTTAAATCCAAAATTTTTTAAAGGGAGATTAATTAATGCATTTAAGTGGACAATTATTGCATTTTCCACGACACAGTTTTTTTGTCAATGAGAATATCAAGTGGTACAATAAAGAAAAATTGAAAAACACATGTTAAAGGTTTTTGTCAATTATGTTGTTTGAGATTCTTTCAAATGTTTTAACAAATTAAGTTATGGTCAAATTGCATTAATTGATTTTAAACATGCAATTAAGATAAATTATTGTTATTATATATGTGTTTTTTAGAAATGAGAATATTAAAATATAAAATAGAGAAATAGTTAAAATAAGAGATGACACATGTTAGATTGTGGTTAAGCAAACCCTACTTTATTATATAAGATGGGAAAATTCTAATATTAAATATGAAATAGATATTTAACAGTTTTTGATAAATTTAAAGATAAATATATATATATATATATATATAATAGAATTTTTGTATATGTAATTAAGAGAAGTTATTATTTTTAAATATGTTTTTTAGAAATAAAAATATCAAAACAGAAAATAAGAGAAGTTATTATTTTCTGTATATATTTTTTATGAACGAGAATATCAAGTGGTACAATAAAAAAAAATTAAAAAAACACATGTTAAAAGGTAATAGTCAATTATGTTGTTTGAGTTTCTTTCAAATAGATTAATGAATTAAGTTATGGTCAAAATTATGTTTTTTTAAATATGTAATTAAGAGAAGTTATTATTTTTAAATATATTTTTCAGAAATAAACATATCAAAAGATAAAATAGAAAATAGTTAAAATAAGAGACGACACGTGTCAGTATGTGATTAAACGAACCCTATTTTATTATACTCTTTCCGTCCCATATTACTAAATTTTTTAAGTAATGCATAAATATTAAGAAATAACTAATATTTTTTTATTAATAAAAATTTAAGCAATAAAAAGGAAAATAACAGAATTCAAATAGTAATAAATAAATATATTAATATAAATTATGCATAGAAAATTGAGAAAATTTATTATTTTGAAACAAAAAATATTTTTAAAAAAATTTAGTAATATGAGACAGAAGGAGATACTCGCCTGCATCGTTATTAAATCACCGATTTGTTAAGTCCAAGACTTATTTAATTCTCTCTCTTAATTTATAAAAGGAAAGATATAACTTGGCGGAAAATACATATTGGAAGGAAAATATGATAGTAAAAAATTTAAAATAAACAATTATCACGATCATTATTCCTAAGTTTTCTAATATGATACATGCTGTCCACCTAGTAATTAAATAAATCATTTACCATTAAATAATAATAACTCGTCCACTTTTAACTATTGTAGTTTGTGGCTCTGTTATACCAAGGTTTTTTAAAGAGCACAAGAAGAGTTTTACTCAGAGTAGAACCAGTGGTTATAGCTTTTTAAGAGTGTGAACAGACAATAATAATGTCGTGAAAGAAGAAGTGATCTCTGAGTCCTTTCTTTTCACATTCTGGAGTAACCAAAGTTATCACCGTACTCAGACATGAACTCATCATTGAACTTTTTGAAACTGTCCATAATCTCTGGCATCTCTTCTTCTGCAGGCAGAATTGTTGTTCTCAGATGAAACACCCTAAAACAAAATAAAACAAAACAAAATGAGCTCAAAGAAGTTGCAGAAACATGAAAATGTTGTTTTTAGTCACAAGAGATTTCCACCCTTCTTTTTGTCCAAATCCAGAGCCTGGAACTGTGGAGATTCCTGTGGCTTCTAAGAGCTTAAGGCAGTAGAAAACGTCAGGGACTTTTCCGGCTTGTTTGGCTGCTTGGATTGCTTTTGACGGCAACTTTATTTGAGGAAATGAATACATAGCACCTTCTGTGAAATTACAGACGACGTTTTTGCAGCTGTTGAATCCATCAGTCATCATCCTTGCTCTTCTTCTCAGTGATTCTAGTATTCCCTTGCTGTTTATAAGGGGGTTCCAAACAAGTTTTGAGATCTTGATCCTTCAAAGCGTGTTTACGTAGAGTGCAACATTTAAATAATTATATTTACCTTTCACGAACAAATTGGTCATACGAAATGTCTCCAGGCTTTGGTGGACTAACCATTAAACCCATCTGCACATAAAAAGAAATCATCGGTTTCAGCGGTGAAATCATTCTGTAAGCAACAGTTGCTAAGAAACTAAGAAGGACTAGCTTACAAATATCTGCGCAGAGACGTTGGGACTGAGAGCTATAGAGGCAACCTTGTATATCTCCTCAACGGTCTGCATTACCAGAAATTTAAAAACTCTTGCAATTACCAAAACACAGGTAAATAAAAGAAGTTCAGGTACAAACCCTGGGAGGGATATTTGTCATCTCAAAATAACCACCTCGTTGTCCACATTCGCCCCAGTATCCTTTGGAAACAGTGTGGAAAGATATGAGCTGAACTTCCTTGCTAATAGGTGCTCCCATATCCATCAAAACCTTTAAAATAAAATGAGATCAATCATGCAGAAGTTCCAGAGACCAGTGATCACAGAGCAAATGCATAGGCTAATCGAATCGAAGCTACGGAGTTAAAGATACCAATGAGAAAGTTTTTTACCTTCTTGGAACTGATAAAGGGACGCTCATCTTGGTATATGTTCTGCTGATACACTTCGTCTCCAAGAAGAACCAATCTCTCATCACAACAGAACCGCAGTATCTCTCTTAAATTAGCTTCGCTAAGACACTGACCAGTTGGGTTGCCAGGGTTAATGATCACCATGGCCCTTACCTGCGTTAATCATAAGTGAAACAAAAATTAGAGCAGAGAAGTAAAATTCATAAAAGGTCTTGCATCAACAGTTGTGAGAAAAAGAGTGGAAGAGTATTACTGTAATTCCTTGAGAGCGAGCCTGAGCAACAGATTGGCGAAGGTTGTTAACATCAAGTCCCCAGTTTTCATTCTCTTCAAGATAGTAAGGAACAAGAGTGCCACCTAACAGAGATATGGTAGCAGAGTAGAGTGGATACTGTGGAACTGGAACCAAAATCTGCCAACCAAGAAAACTTGTGACCCAGAGGCTACTATAAATCAAGCCTAAACATACCATTGCCAAAAAACTGAATTCTAAGCCATCAACCAATCAGATATACAGTTGATGTGGGATCATAACATTCAGCCAATTTGCCGTGTATAATTATCTCCTCTAGAGTAAGTCTTAAACAGGGTAAATTTTGAGGCCAAATTGAAACAGAGCAAATTCATGATAAAAAAAAACAAACGGAATGGCTCATATCAATGTATTAACACTTTAGAAGGAACAAGCGAGTTAAGGTTCATTACTCCGTCTTTTTGACCGCGTATGATACAATTCAGTATTTGCATCACACCTTTGCTAGCTCCATCAGTTAGAAATATGAGTTCTGGATCGCTGTAATTTGAGGATAATAAGCAAAGACCTCAAGAGTAATTTTTTTTTACAAGAAATCTATTTCATTGCATAAATAAACAAAATGGAGCAATAACCTTGGATATCCATCACGCCGTTCAATGAACTCAGCAACTTCTTTCCGAACTCCAGGAAGGCCTCTTGAGTCACTGTACGCACCTGATTAAAAATAAAGCAAAACTTGCTTTTTGTTTGTACAACCTAAGCCAATATAAACCATGATCTGAATTGTCTAATAAAGTCATACCAAGACCACCAGAGGTCAAGGAAAGATAATGCTTAGCTCTTGCAATAGCATCTGCTGGAAATATCATCCCAACATTTGGGTCATCTAGCAGAAATGGTGCTTGGCATAAAGCAACCACCTGCATTGGTTTTCCAACTGTTTAAGTCTATAAATTGAACAAGCTATATCGTCACAAAATATGAAAATTGCATTTATACCTGACGAGGAAATGTCAGAGGCTTCTGTCCTAAAGCATGAGGGTTTCCAACATTTGTGAAAATAATCTGTAAATGTGACATTCAAACAAGTTAGACAACCAAACACACTGCCCATATCTCAACTGCAAATGAAACTCGTAATTGCAAAGTTGTACCTTTTTGCCTTCTTTCTGAAGCTCAGAAGCACGGAGATAGAGTTCACCTCTGACTGCATACTGACAATTCTTCACGTTTTCATTCAGGGACTCGTAGTCTAATGCCTTGAGAGACATTTCCAGGATCTACTTTTCAAATGTTTCCTCACTTCCACCTTATCAACGCTCTCTACAACCAATATAAGCAGGTGTATAATATGTTGATAAAGTCATCGCAAGAAGATACATAATCGAGTTTATATATTGGAGCTAAGCCCTTTATTATGAAATCAAACGATGAAGTAAAATGATTGATCACTTCCTCTCTAAAACCAATTTAAGCAGCTGTATGATAGGCTGATTAAAGTCATCAAGAGAAGAGCCATAATCGAGTTTAAAAATCAAAGAGTGAAGTGGAGCCAAAACCCTTTATTTCTGGGTTTGAAGAGGTTTAATGGAACTAAGCGTGAGTAAACTACTAGAGAACTAACATAACACAAGTATAACAAATCTACAACAACGAGATTTGACTTGTTGAGTTGATCACACAGATTCTCGAATCTATAAATACAGAAACAGTGACAACAGCGAAAAAATCATCACCAACCCACTAGATTCGAGTACAAACCCACGTAGATGGTGAACCCCACACAACTCAAAATCCACAGAAGAAATTTCAAAATCACAACCTCAAATTAAAGAAAAGAAAAGGCGACGCCTTTTGAAATGGGTTTTCGAAAGTGGACAAAACTACAATTATATCGAACTTGATCAATCAGGACTCACCTTCGACTCAGTTTCGGTACCTCCAAAGCTCTCTAGAGAATCAAGTTCCAGAGCAGAGCAAGAAAGACCGGAGGGCGCTTATTGCATTAACATTTTTATATGATTAAAAATAAAAAATTGTATATCCTTTTGGCAGATTACAATTGTGTGTCTGACGTGCATTTGGACACTCGTCTCATCAGATCATGTGGCAGCTGAACCACTGGAATCGGCAAAAAGAGATATATTATCAATAACCAAAAGTCATTTTTGTAGCTTTTTGCTACAAATCTGATTTTTTTTTTAAGTAGAGAGAAATTCTATGGACTCTGTTTTTTTTTTCTTATTCTTTTGCAAACAGTTTCTGAATTTTTTGCAACTCAACCAATTGAAACGTCGCACGTCCCTTGCGTTTCGATCCACAATGTCCTCCGGACACAGACGCTTTGTTTCTTTCTCATTGTCCTCAAGAAAAAGAGTGTCTCCATCCGAATCTTTGATGGGGACTAATTCAGTAACATGAAATCATGTATGTGCAAGATGGTTAAGAACATAATCATAAATCATAAACACATTAGAAATAACCAACGTTTGGTCTCCAGACACTGTACAATTCACTAGCCATCCATAGACAGCCCCACAAGCATTGTGTTGTGTGTCCCACTCTGTAAAAACATTCTCAGTTTTCAACAACATTACACAAAACAAAATCCAAAAAGAATCAGAAAGGTATGTGCTTTCTCTATTCCGTGTATGATTTGTCAGACTCTCCACATTGTTGGAACTATTTCATCTTCCGTGATATCTCTATGTAATTCATAAGTTTCTTTAGAGCCTTCCCACTGTCAATAGCTTCCTTTGCTCTCTCCATTGCTACAGCTACATCTTCTGCACCTTCACTTCCTAACAAATGATCCACAATCCCAGCATTTAGGACGATTCTATCATAAGCCGCGCCTTTCTCACCACGAAGCGCTGTCAAACCCAACTCTATGTTCTTTGACACCTGTTCATTCAATAAAAGTATGACTAGAGTTTTCCCTTTTATTTTCTACCACAGTCCCCAACAGTGTGAAAGAAAATGTGTTTTTGGAGGTTTTACCGAACGATCAGTTCGTGGAGTCTCAGTTGGTTCAAACCCATAATTTCTTGCATCCACCTCAAGATTGAAACTCTGACGCGACACCCCTATGATTCCAGAAGTTACTTTAGCTATAAGTTTTAGGAGCTGAAACTATATTGATGTACAACAAGAAAAATACTAGTACCAAGGGACATGGGAGATTAGTTTCATATCTATTCGAAATAAGGACCAATCTAAGCAAATGACAGCTCTAGTGTTAGATTGCAGATCAATTTAGAAAGGCCAATCCACCAAAACACTTCGATCACCAAGGCAAAATAGTACATCAAAACTCCATGCCAGCCAAATACAAGATTAGCTGGTAGTTTATTAGCCTATGGATTCCTACCACCTACAAGCCGGTTTACCACAACACAAATTTGCGCCGGGGTTCATATAATATACAAGCAATAGAGTCTACTTTGAAACTAGGAAAGTTAATTTAGCTATCCTTACCGTCAGCTTCTAGAGCTGTGTCCGAACTCGACGAACGAAACCCAGAACAGTAGTTAACTGGGAACCCTTTTGAGGCACTTGCTGCTCGCACCCGTGTTGTCATTGAGAGAGCCCCCTCCTCGCCCTGCATTACCAATAGAAACCTTATAAATTCCCTTATAATCATACCTGAAAATTTTCCGTTAAAAGTTCAAAACTTCAAATGGAAACTAGTAGGACAAGTTTCTAACAGATCTCTGGTTCTATTCTACGTTCCAAGTGTGTAACAGCTGGCAGGGCATTAGTGTATATATATTGGCAATAGAGAGAGCCAACCTTAACAACCAGTCCAGAGTGGACACCTCTTCGTCTCATAAGCATTAAGAGAGGTTCTTCGTAGCCTTCGTGGTAAAATCCAGCCACAATTGATTCCTTCCCTGTCGCCTGCAGTGACAAACAGTCCATGAAATATCTGCATACAGACACCTTTTCTCAAGCCCTCTGATGTTTTTTTCTCCTAAAACTTGTCTTAGTCATCATGTGCTATATAACATCTCGAGCCATTAAAATCTAATCGCATGGAGCATAAAAGGCGGTGACCTGTGATAGATCCCTTACCCTCACAAATTGCTGAACTTTTTCCGTTGTTGCCAGAGGAGGGCGTTTCTTTATATGCTCCCTCATTTCGATTAACGAATATCTGAAAATATTAAAGAAACTTATTAACACACCCATATATTATCTTTACCACCAAAATGTTTAAGGAAGGGAAATAGTCGTATGCATTAGCATAGCCCAAGAAAGATCTAAGATAAACAAAGGAATGCCTCAAACAAATGGTTCTCAGATTTCATACAAAGACGGCCGAGCTTCCCGTAGACTGAGATATGCAAAACCAGCCTTCTCGTCCTGGAAGAATCAAACAAGATATTATAGAGCGTGTGAATCATAAATATAGGCTTGCAGGAGAAAGACGGACACAAAAAAAGTAGAGAAAACCTGTAGAACATTAGTTTAAATTATGGTAGGCACCTCGATGAGTTCTTTTGCCTGCTGAACAGACAAGCTTGTATTTGCTCCCATAAACTTCAGCATTTGTTCCTCAGTCACACCCCCCTGAAGAAAATAGGTAGAGTTGGAAAGTTTAAGAAAATAAATCTAAAACATGTCGTCGAAAGCATAGGAAACTGGTAATACTGAAATAGATTAATTTTTTTTTCATTAATACTTTTGGAGGCATCCATTCCACGCCATGGAGCATTGAAGATTCACCATAGCAGGATCTAACTGTAGCCACAAATAGAGTGCTTCGAAAGAATCGAGTATTCCCATCATAAGGCTCGCCATAATGGGTTAAGGATTTGACATCAGCAACTGGAGGAGCCCCTGAAATTAATTAAAGATGCTTTAACTCGAGTCAGAACTTGTATCCTTGCCTGATATTATCATTTAATTCTCTGAGTCTCACTAGATACTAAATGAATTGTTTTACCATGTTCGTCATCGAATGCAAGGCAGTAAGCTTTAAGCTCTCGATCTGTTTCTCTGTTCATACGTTGGCCAATCAAAAACGCCGAAAGCAATGACTCGCTTACTCTCGAGTTTAAGCTACCTTCCGTTACAAGCGGAAGAACGTCTCTTAAAACACCCTTAACCTCTTCATAACCAAGGTGACCTCCAGCCAAAATCTCTCTTAGCGCACCAACCAATCTCATCTCACGAGTTTCATTACCAACAAAAGTTGGTCCAACCGAATTTCCCGTACCCAAAAGAGAGCCTTCAGGATCTGCAATGAAGAGCACATCAGGAGGTAGTGCCCGAACCAGGAGTGGCCAAAACACATCCATTGCCCGCTTCTCCCCTTCGCTCCATTGAGTTTCCTCCGGAAATGCATTTGCACGGATTGTCATCCCAGCAAAAAATGCCCCAAGTTGCGCCTTTGAAACAGGTTCTTCATCTTTTAGCTCCCCTCTAGCTGTATCCCAGTGAGACGAGGAATAAGGCTAACCAAGAACCACAAGCAAATCGTACTCACTTGGATTTTTCACATTCTATCATAAATTCGAACAAATCCACACAATTGTAACACCAAATAAAACAAGCTGAAGATATAAAGCTTGAAACTTTCAAATGCTTAAGCTTCGAGCTAAAAAAGGATATTAAAACTCTATCAAAACCGCTTCTTTCGTCCGCTAATCAAACATAAATCACCAATCTATTAAGTCCAAATTGGAAAAATGAAAATACTCACCTGATCTTAATATAGTATCAAACACCTTAAAAGCCTGTTCTTCACTAAGGGGTCTAGTCTGAGTCGGCCCTGTACAAACCCTAGCTTGAGCATCAAGAACTGTAGGGTTTGGCTTCGGAATCGCTGATCTCCGATAAGTAGAAGATAACGCCGGATTCTTAATATCTGATTCCTTCAGACCAAATTGTTCCATCATTGCAGAATCCAACACTGCCTTTATACTCAACCCACCAGCTAGCTTTCGCCACCGTGTACGGCCACCACAATCGGTTAAAGGAAACCGGAGACATGAAGAACTCAGTCCATTGAAGTGTAGAGACCTGTTGATCTGTGAAGAAGAGATCGAAGAGAGAGAAAAGGAAGATTCGGGATTTAGAAAAGCTTTCATCGGATTTTTTGTCTCGCCTGAATCGCTTCTAGTGTTATCTGACTTTGTAGAAATCGAGTCTCTGTGACGTTCTCAGATGACCATCTTAACTCACACAGTTTTATCGATTTGACAAAAAAAATGTCAAACAAAAACTATACAAAAGTGGAAATTGTATAGAGAAATTATACAAACTACTAATTTTAATTTAAAAAAAATTATAATTAAAAAAATTTCTAATTTTTAGAAAAATTATAAAAAGTAATTTTATAATATAAAATATGATTTGAAAAGTTACTATCTCACAAGATCGTGATATATGTTAATTTTATCGATTTTAGATTTTGACACGTGTCAAAAAAAAAAAGTCAAAAAAAACTATACAGAAAAATAATTAATTATTATTGTTCCAAAAAAATGAAAATTTTGTAAAGAATAGATTTCTATAATTAATAAAATTTCTAATTCTAAAAAAACTGTAAATAATAATTTTATTATATAAAGTATAATTTTAAAAGTTACTAACTCACAAGATCGTGACACGTGTTATTTTTATCGATTTATGATTGTGACACGTACCAAAAAATAAAAAAACGTCAATTATCTTATTATAATGAAACTATACAAAAAGATAGTTAACTATCAGGTTCAAAAAATGGAAATTCTATAAAGAAATTATACAAATTATTAATTCTTAAAAAAAAAAAATTTCATAAGAAAATTTTTAATCCTAAAACACTAATTATAATAATAAAAACTATATAAACAAATAATAATTTGTACGGTTATGTGTAGGGGTGTCAAAATGGGTAATCCAACTCAATCCAACCCATTATCTAATATGTTATATGCTAAATGGGTAATGGGTCAACCCAACCTATTAAGCAAATGGATTGAGTCAAATCATGACTCATTAAATTTAGAGAAATACCCTAGAATAACATCAAAACTAGTTTATTTTCCTAAACTACCATATACTCTTTATTTTTCCATAACTAACATTCATTAAACATTGAAATGACTTGTTTACCCTTGTATTAATCTTCCAATTCCTTTAGCTTACGACATCGCTTTCTTACCTCTCTATCATCAACATCTCCATCGTCGTTCTCCTCCGACGTTAGCTCCGGCGAGGTCTGGTGAGGTCTCCGCCGTCTTCGTCTTCCTCTGAAATCGTCTCATCTGCCATCGACATGTTGCTCTAACATTATCAATTTAAGACAACGTCGTCTTCGTCATCCTTCGACATGGCTCCTCCGACATCGTCATTGCTACTCTAACGAAGAATAAACCAGGTTTGACTAGTGTTCTACATCATAGAAGAGGTGAATTTGATGTTGCTTAATTGTAAAGAGATGATTAGATTGGTGTGATACACAATGCAAATCCAAAATTGAAAAGTAATCAAAGTTAATTAGTTTGATACTTATTTCAATCGCTTACTCTTTATGTTTCAATTTGATAAATTTGAGGTCTGATTTAGTTGGAAATTTTAAATCACTCTCATGAATCCAGACATGATTCTGAGCTTGTTAAGAATCTCAAGAGTATTATCAAGGCAACTTCGTTTTCATACAATTTAAACTTCATATCATAGTGGTGAAATTGAAAGAATCTAAAGTTTGATGAATTTGGAAATGTATCATAGTTTTGCGGTGGTCCAATCTCAGTAGCAGAGTACATGGAGGAGATTTTGACTAATCTTAAAGTAGGATTTTACATGAATCGTGATGCATTTGGAGCTTAAGGTGATTTCATTACTTCTCCAGAAGTTAGTCAAATGTTTGGTGAGGTAATTACTTAGCATTTGTTGAGTTGATAGTTATGCATTTGTGTTTTCAATTCTATGTTTGAGCTTTAGATTGGGATTATGTTACTTGGTGTTGTGTTGTTAGATGATTGATGTTTGGGCTGTGTGTCTTTAATGTAGGCTTCTTCTCTTTTTAGTTTAATATAACGTGAGGATTTGCAAAATTGCAATGTAGTCTTCTTCTCCTTTTAGTTTATTATGTGTATCTTATGTAGACTCGATCTCTGCAGAAATCTTTCTGTGGCTCGTGTGAGAAAATGGTTGATGTATGAGAAGGTTCATAGTAGTATTACGGAATTGAAAGAAAAAGGATATATTTTATTCATTGGATTTGCAAAATTATGTATAATTAACAGATGGATTGTTGGTTTAGGATCCGTTGGTCTATCCCCACAGTCTACACCTGCAGCCTTGTATCTCATGATACATTGCACATAGTCTACACCTAAGGGAAGGGAGAAACATGAGCATGTGATGATTATTGCTGTCAGTGCATTATTTAGGAAGGCTTTCCTAAATATGTGTTTAGCCTTCCCAATTTTCTAGGATTGCTTCATGAAATAATGCACTGTATTACGTTTAAGGATTGTTGCTGCGAGGCGTTCAAATATGGATAAAAATAAGCTCGTTCATGATTGCTACTGGACGAAGACATGGGCTTTATACTCTTTTGGTTTAGTAATGTTTACAGAGAAGGTGGAGGTTTTGTAAGTTAACAATGATAGTATAACTAAGGGATGTGGTGTTTGCTTGTTGTTGAAAATTATGAGGATTTGTTATCTCCATCTGTTTATCAGGGTTGTTGTGATCATTCTCACTTAACTGATTTTGAGATTAAGTAGCAATTGAATTTGTTGAAGAGAGTGTAGGGGAGCATAAGAGAACATTTTACATGTGTTTTGTGCTTTCCCTAAAATCTCTAGAAAGTTCTTTTGAACACCAATTCGGCATTTTAATCATCAACACATCACATTGTAAGTCTTGATACACATTGGATGACTAACTCAACTTTTTAGTAACTAACAAGCATTATTTAGGAAGGTTTTTCTAAATATGTGTTTATCCTTCCTAATTTTCAAAGACTGCTTCCTGAACGTGCTTATTTCTTTTGTTCTTTCTTTAGATGTCTTGTTTCTTTTTCTTTATTTGTGTAGAAAGTTATTAAAGGCTTAGATTATTGGTTAGACACAAGTGTTCCTGCTCAAATCCTAAAACTACAAATATAGGAAGATCTTCCTAAAATACAAGAAGGCTTTCCTAACTTTAATAATGCATTTCTAAATGATTATTAAACTAGGTATCTCACATAAACAGAAGGTACACTCTTTCCCAAAACACTCATATAATCTTTAAAAAATATCACACATCATCTTAAACTTCAAGAACTACTTCTTAAATGATAAATGATTATATACAAAATCATCTCTAAACTCTAAATTCTTCTGAATCAAATGCAAACTAATCTAGAAAACTAATCTACACAGCTGTCGCAAAGTTTATTGGTGCTCTATATGGAGTGATTGTTAAACTCGATGGAGTTGTGGGTCAGGTGCTCCAACTTGGAACATGTTGCTCATCATCAACTTTGTGTTTCTTCGTCGGAACAACATTCTCAACTTCCTTACATTGATTCTTTTCTTTTTCCCTGAGATCAACATGTAAGAAATAACCCCACATTACAATGAAACAAATCAAAGATATCACACACTTCTCCAACCAACACAAGACACGAGATGATTCTGTTTTGTAAAAAAACACTTCAAAGATATCACAGACACAACACTGGTTATTTACAAACATATCACAAAATACTTCATAAAATCCGTTTTAAGAAGGTCTTCCTAAAGTTTACGAATCCTTTCCTAAAGTTTACGAATCCTTTCCTAAATTTTCAGCAATGCTTCCAAATTTTTCAACAAAGCTTAATCCAATCAACATTTTCTGTGAGAAACCCCATGATATAACCTATGAATGAATATGAATGAAATTCCAAAAAAAAATAAGCATGAATTACAACAACAAACCTCGGGTGGAATAAAACACTTAAGATCGAACTTTTGGTTCATTGGTTTATGACTTCACCTCCTTCTTTACCCTTTTGCTTATGAGTAATGTCCTTATGCAACATAAAAACATAGGACAGGGTTAAAACAAATGGTGTTGTTTATGTAAAAGATCTTAACCATGTCCTTGCTGTAGAAATAAACTTAGTAAATCTGTTTTACGAAGGTCTTATACAATGCTTCTTAAAATGTTTAGAATGTTCAACATTGCTTCCTAAATTTTCAACAATGCTTAATCCATTCAACATTTCTATGAGAAACTCTATGATAATAACCTATGAATTACTTTGGGAGTACGGATAAAGTAAAGCAAGTAGTCACCAATAACCATTTTGCAATCAATGTAAGTTTCTAATACGTTGATGCAAATTCTCAAGCATAAAACCTTCAAATCCAATTAAACAAGGCATATTTTCCTGACAATAACAAACACAATATTTCTGATGATAACAAACACAATATTTCTGATGCAAAGACTCCAGCTTGTGAATTAGATATGTTAATGGGTGAATGATATGGGAAATACTCACAATTTTAAACAATAAAAGATGCAAGTTTTGCTGCAATATCCTCCACCACCAGCAGATATCACAAAGGGTGAACCTGCAACGTTTAATCTCTCCAATTAACTAACTCATGTTTTATTTAAAGACCAAATTTAACTAAGAAGGGACAAATCTGAATTTATCACACAATAAGCTTCAAGTTTAAAAACAAAAGCCAAAATCAAGCGTTTGTTCCACATAATGCCATGATCCTTCTCAAGTTCAGGTTTGTAAACAGTTTTGACCAGAATTACTATCCTACTAAATGATTAGAATCTATCAAAAGTGACAAAAATCAGGTGATTTAGGTTTTTAGGGATTTAGAAAAGTCATAATCAAATCTTATAATCCTTACAATTTCTACAATAGAACAAGAATAAAAAGTGAAAATGGAAACAAATCTTACTCATTGGAGACACGATGATGATGTGTTGCGTTGGGAAGAGAGATTAGGGAAGAAGAAACACGAAAAGAGATTGAGAAAGAAAAAGAATCGCGGCAACGAGATTTCATCGATGATATGTCGGCGATGTGAAACCGACGACGTCAGATCGGCGACGAAAGATCAGAGATCGGCGAGGCGGCGAGAATCTAACGAGAGATAGGGTAGAGAAGCGACGATATATCAACGAGACATTTGAGGGGTATTATTATAATTTTGTTTGATTACAGATGTTAAAAATGGAAATTGTTGAACCGGGTGGTATATCTGTCCCAAAAACATTGAAGCATGGTATACATGAGAATTGCCCTTAAATTTAATGGTTTAATTAGTCAAATGGATAACCCAATAATCAATTATATTTAATGTGTTAAATTTCTAACTATCATCATCAACATACCATATTTATCATCATCATACCAAAATTTTCCCGCCAAAAATGAAATTGCAGAATTGTTTCTTAATTAACACAATTTTACAAATTTCTCGCCAAAAGCGTGATTCCTTAATTTTTCCGCTAAAACGTGATTTCGTAACTTTTCCACCAAAAATATGATTCCATAACTTTCTCGCCAAAAATATGGATCCGTAATTTTCTCGCCAAAACCGAGATTCCAAAAGTTTTCCGCCAAACACGTGATTCCTCAATTTTTCTGCCAAAAACGAGACTCCGTAATTTTCCTGCCAAAAATGTGGATTCACAATTTTCATGCCAAAACATGATTCCATATTTTCTCGCTAAAATGTGATTTTGTAACTTTCCAGCCAAAAATATGATTCCATAATTTTCCCGCCAAAAAACAGATCCGCAATTTTTCCGCCAAAACTGAAATTCCATTATTTTTCCACTAAAACCGAGATTTCATAATCTTCTCGCCAAAAATGTGATTCCATAATTTTCCGCCAAAAGTGCGGATTCACAATTTTCCCGCCAAAACATGTTTTTTTAATTTTTACGCCAAAAATATGAATCCTCAATTTTCCGTCAAAACCGAGATTTCATAATTTTTCTGCCAAAAACTCGAATCTACAATTTTCCCACCAAAAATATGAATTCATACTTTATATGTTTGAAGATGTTGATAAAATGTTTATAGAAAATTATTGGGTAATGGATAATCTAATTTGACTCATTAACCTATTTCAATCCAACCCATTTGACTCATCAATCCATTTGACCCATCAATCCATTTGATTCATTAACCCATTTGACCCATTATTATCAATCCATTAGGGTTTATGGGTCGGGTTGAGTTGGGTCGACCCATTATCTTTGACCCATTAGTTATGTGTATCAACGAGACTGGTCAAATTCTTATTCGCAATCGTGATTTACTGATTTTTACAGGGAATGTCTAATATACTTTTAGAGTTCTTAATAATTAGTTCTGTAATTACTTCATATGACCCAAACAAAATTGATGTAGGGTTAAAGAAAATAGAGGAATTCATTTGAATATGGTTGGCCCCTCAATACTCATCAACCCAAGCTATCAAATGTTATAGGGCTAAGGGCTACAAATATATGGACTCAATCTATTATAATAAAGTAGGGTTCAATGAACAACATGCTGACACGTGTCCACTTAATTTTGTTGGGCCTAGATGGGCCAGCGTTTAATCTATTATAACACAAATCATTCACCCACACAATATATAAATCAATATAACAGCATTTAATTGTAATTAAATTTAAATTAATTAAATACAGAAATTAAATTTATGCTTTAATTGTAACATTGCATAAATTAATAATAACTTCTCTTATTGATATTCTCATTCATAAAAAACATATACAAAGAATAATAACTTCTCTTTTTTTATCTTTTGATATTTTTTTTTCTAAAAAACATATTTAAAAATAATAAATTATCTTAATTACATATACAGAAATTATTATTATATATATATATATATATTTATCTTTAAATTTATCAAAAACTGTTAAATATTTATTTCATATTTAATATTAGACTTTTCCCATCTTATATAATAAAGTATATAATAAATTAAGGTTCGTTTATTTTAACTATTTCTCTATTTTATCTTTTAATATTCTCATTTCTAAAAAAAACATATATAATAACAATCATTTCTCTTAATTGCATGTTTAAAATTAATTAATGCAATTTGACCATAACTTAATTCATTAAAACATTTGAAAGAATCTCAAACAACATAATTGACAAAAACCTTTGACATGTGCTTTTCAATTTTTCTTTATTGTACCACTTGATATTCTCATTTATTTCTAAAAAACATATTTAAAGTAATAACTTCTCTTAATTACATATTTAAAATCAATTAATACAATTTTGACCATAACATAATCCATTAATCTATTTGAAAGAAACTCAAACAACATGATTGACTATAACCTTTTAACATGTCTTTTTACAATTTTTCTTTATTTTACCACTTGATATTCTCATTCATAAAAAACATATACAAAAAATAATAACTTTTCTTATTTTATCTTTTGATATTTTTATTTCTAAAAAACATATTTAAAAATAATAAATTCTCTTAATTACATATACAGAAATTATTTATATATATATATATATATTTATTTATCTTTAAATTTATCAAAAACTGTTAAATATCTATTTCATATTTAATATTAGAATTTTCTCATCTTATATAATAAAGTAGGGTTCGCTTAACCACAGTCTGACATGTGTCATCTCTTATTTTAACTATTTCTCTATTTTATCTTTTAATATTCTCATTTCTAAAAAAAACATATATAATAACTATAATTCCTCTTAATTGCATGTTTAAAATCAATTAATGCAATTTGACCATAACTTAATTCATTAAAATATTTGAAAGAGTCTCAAACAACATAATTGACAAAACCTTTAACATGTGCTTTTCCATTTTTCTTTATTGTACCACTTGATATTCTCATTTATTTCTAAAAAAACATATTTAAAATAATATCTTCTCTTAATTACATATTTAAAATCAATTAATACAATTTTGACCATAACTTAATCCATTAATCTATTTGAAAGAAACTCAAACAACATAATTGACTATAACCTTTTTACATTTGTTTTAAAGATAAAAATGTAAGAAAATATATTATATATATCTAATAGATTTTTAGAAAAAAATCAACGATCAAGTTTATTTTAACACATAACCCACGCAACGCGTGGGAAACTACCTAGTACTTTATATGTTTGAAGATGTTGATAAAATGTTTATAGAAAATTATTGGGTAATGGATAATCCAATTTGACCCATTAACCCATTTCAATCCAACCCATTTGACCCATCAATCCATTTGATTCATTAACTCATTTGACCCATTATTATCAATCCATTAGGGTTTATGGGTCGGGTTGAGTTGGGTCGACCCATTACCTTTGACCCATTAGTTATGTGTATCAACGAGACTGGTCAAATTCTTATTCGCAATCGTGATTTACTGATTTTTACATTGAATGTCTAATATACTTTTAGAGTTCTTAATAATAAGTTCCGTAATTACTTCATATGACCCAAACAAAATTGATGTAGGGTTAAAGAAAATAGAGGAATTCATTTGAATATGGTTGGCCACTCAATACTCATCAACACAAGCTATCAAATGTTATAGGGCTAAGGGCTACAAATATATGGACTCAATACTTTATATGTTTGAAGATGTTGATAAAATGTTTATAGAAAATTATTGGGTAATGGATAATCCAATTTGACCCATTAACCCATTTCAATCCAACCCATTTGACCCATCAATCCATTTGATTCATTAACCCATATGACCCATTATTATCAATCCATCAGGGTTTATGGGTCGGGTTGAGTTGGGTCGACCAATTAACTTTGACCCATTAGTTATGTGTATCAACGAGACTGGTCAAATTCTTATTCGCAATCGTGATTTACTGATTTTTACAGGGAATGTCTAATATACTTTTAGAGTTCTTAATAATTAGTTCTGTAATTACTTCATATGACCCAAACAAAATTTATGTAGGGTTAAAGAAAATAGAGGAATTCATTTGAATATGGTTGGCCACTCAATACTCATCAACCCAAGCTATCAAATGTTATAGGGCTAAGGGCTACAAATATATGGACTCAATATCTCTTATATGTGTGCAGAAGCCTTGTAGAGTTATTTGAGTCTATAGAAATTTAGCTTTACTCATGAACGGATAGAAAGTACTTATTGTTAAATAGATGATGAGTCAGTGCCAGAACTTGTAACCCATTTGGTTTGGGGCTAAGCTTCACCCCATGTGTTCAAATTCTGGCAGAAACGGACGTCGACATATATTCAAATCAATATCTTATTATATAAAAGAGGGTTTTCAAAAGTTAGTAACTCATATGATGGTGACACGTGTCATGTTATTAAATTCAAGATTTTAAGATTTTGACACGTGTCAAAGTTGAAAAAATGTTAAAAATTAGTATAAAGAGACTTTACAAAAAAAAAAATTAACTACCATTTTTCAGAAAATATAAATTCTATAAGGAAATTATACAAATTACTAATCTTATTCTATAAAGTAAATTATACAAATAATTAACTTCCATAATTAAGAAAATTTCTAATCCTAAAAAAAATTGTAAATATTGAACTCTATATAAAGAAATAAGTAGTTTTATGTTTTCTCAACAAACAAAACACTTTTCTTCAAAACCATCATACCTTCAACTTCATTCAATTGGTAAAAATTTTATTCATTTTAATTTTTAAAAAATATTTTAATTTATTATTATGAGTTAGTCGTAAAAAATATATTTATATAGTTTATGATTATTAATTGTTCTTCTAATTTCGGTTTGTTTTTATTCTATTCTTAAGAAAAAATTATTTTAATTTATTATTATGAGATTGTCGTAAAAATAGTTGATTTATATATTTTTATGATAAAAAAATAATATTTCCTCTAATTTTGGTTGATTTTTCTTATACTTTTCAGAAAATGTCTATTCTCTAAAAGATATTTAGCAAAGAAATTCAGAATGTGAACATTAAATATTTTTTATGTCGATTTGAAAAAACAAATTCAATATGATCAAAAATAAATAAATATTATTCAAATAGAAATAAATCAACCTATATATAATCAAAATAAAAAATTAATTGTAACTTTGTTAGATTTTATATTGGTGAATGATTTCGTATAGATGTTTTCAATATTTTATTATATAAATATTTTTACGGGTAATTTAATTCTATTTTCAGATTTTTCTATTCATATTTTTTCAAAAAAATTAAAATATTAAATTATAATCTCGCGTATACGTGGCCCTAATCTAGTTATATTATTATATATATATATATATATATATATATATATATTCTTCCATATGTGAGGTATTTTGAAATACCTCTTCTTCCTTTGTTTCCTTTTTTTTTTTTTTTTGACAACAGTTCTCTTTTTGTTTTCACAAGCCAGTCTCTCGTTGTTTCCAAGTCTCGTAAAGTTTTATATTGATTTAAAATCTTCTAAATCGGATTGTAAATAATAATAGAAAGTACAACATGAAACTTGTACAAGGATAACAGAAACCTAAACAAACCAAAATATGGTTTTTGATAAGTATATTTTATGTGCTAGTGTTTAAACCAAAATGAACCAAGTTAGGGAACAAGATTTATATATATATATAAACTATGCAAATTTCGTGACATGACCACACATAACAAATGACTAAATGCTCACATGGACGATTGACTGTGAAATACAATTTCCGTCTAACTGCTACACAAAATGTGAATCTAGGTTAGGTTTGTTTACTCGGTTACTATTTGTTTGGCCAATCTGTTGCTTTTTACTCTTTGTAGCTTTGTTGTATCCTTTCATAGCTTTGTTGGTTTTTACTCTTAAGTTAATCAAATCGTAGTTTGACCCCTAAAAAACTTATAGCAGATGTAGATGCATACATCATCACTGTATATTGTATTGATTGCGTTACAACGTAAACACATGTTTTGGAACGATAGAGTGAAAGAGGTTTAATTGAAGTTGGATTAGGAATTTATGGAAATTATTCGACATTAATATGATTGCTATGACAAAAAAATTAGACTTATAATAACATTACCCAAAAATGATTAAATTGGAACTACAGAAACGTGAAAGTTGAAACCGTTAACAAAATTATAGTTCCCAATATATTTTTCTTTTAAAATTTTGATTCACATTTGATTTTCAATATGATTCACTTCAAATGTTTGGATAAGTTGAAGACACATTTCTTAAGAACTAGAACAGTTTAACCTTTATACTTGATACTTCACATATATATAAAAAGGGCTAAAAGGCCATAAATATAGAGAGAGTAAGAGAGAAGTTCTACCACTTTGGTTCTACATATTTATTTATAGATAAACTTTATGATAAGCTAAAAACTAGAAAGTCTTCTTAGTTATAAGGCGTTATATGCGCTTATGATCTAAAAGTCAATGCTTTTAATAAGCTTCATGTTGGCGAGTCTCTCGAGAAAGACGTTGAAAACATCTTCACGACTAAGCATGCTGACTCGGACATGCTTCTTGTCAGATCCACAACGTTCTCCTGCTCTGCTCATTACCTTGTGTCTCCTCAATTCACTTACCAGATCCGTCTCTTCCTTCGTCCCCAACCACGCAAACGCTGTAACCATATTTATAACACATCGACCGTTACGTCTTATTCATTTATATCCAACCGTTACAAAACTTTGTCGTTTAATGAATTATTTGTAATTTACCAGGGTAAGATTCGAGTGATTTTCCAAAGTAGTTGCAAAATGCTTCAGGGTATTTCGGAAGAGTGAAAACATCGCTCTCTTTCACCACTTCTCGTAGCTTTTCCCACCGGTACTTCATCATCTCACGACCATACTTGAAGAAATTCTCAGACTCGGACTCACTTTTACAAGTCTCCTTAAGAACTTTGAGTATCTTAGCGGTACGAACCTGTGACTCCTTAGACACACCAATCGAGTTCACTATTATATATTCAACCATCTTCTTGGCCACCTCCTTGTCCTTCACCAATGCCCACCTTCATCATCATCCAAAAAAAAGTAAAGAAATTAATCCTTTTATATAGTTTATATACTATAAAGCATGTTTTGAATAAATATCTAACCCGATGCGGGACCCCGCGTGGCCTGTGATCTTGGAGAAAGTGAAGAGCATGATGTCATGGTCTTGACGGCGAGTGATGGGAGTGTAGTGGGGCCAGTAATAGGCAAAGTCATGGATCACCTTGGCTTCGTCGTCGTCTGGACGGTTCACCACAGTCTCTCTGATGGTTCCGTCAGGGTTATTGGGTGACGTCACTAGCTCGATGTAAGGACCTTTTTTGTCGAAACCCCATGCGTCTCCTTCCCACTTGTACATACCCGACCGAACATATGTCGTCTCCTCCACATACGTCTATGTTCAAAATATAAATAAAATTATATTCTCAAGAATGAATTATTAACAAGAGAAGAATGGTTTTTGGTAAAAGCAAAAAAATAAAAGTGGGGACATGAGCATGTTACTGATGTCTTTGCACATGAATCCACAACACATGTAGTATGTAAGAAGGGAAAGGGTTTTGTTATAAAAAAATGTTAAAATCAAGAAGAAAAAAAACTTGGTGGATGTGTTGTGTTGTGTTCGAGAAACATGTCTGTCACTCTGTCTTTTAGATCTCCAGTCTTGCTTTTTGCAGACGACGCCCACTAAATCTTTATATCAAATCAACTTTCTTTTTCAAACGACTTACGATTTTAGATTAATTAACAATATAAAAAGACCTAAGTGAAGCTTCTTCAAAAATTTATGTAGACCAAAGATGAATATACTTCTTTAGTAAATACTTTTTAAAAGTTATTTTCATTTTAAGTTGACAAAATAAAAATTATTTCATTTAAGTAACGTATGACATCCCATATAAGTGAAAAATACATCGACTGCTACTTTGTCGGGTTTACATTTGTTTAGGCAGTTTTATAAGATGGATTCAAAGCAACATCAGAAAGAAAGAAAAAACCGTTAAAATTCTGTTTTTTTTTGTTTGTTAAGATTTAGTTTTATTTATCCGAAGGAAAGAAAGAATGCAGAGTAAATATGAAAATTTAATTTCAGAAAAAAAAAAAAAAAAAGAGAAACCAAGGATAGATCTGGACTTGATCCAAACTACTCAAATTAAAATTAATTAATCATTATTCTGGTTCGTCTACCTAAAAAATCGGTTCATTAGTCAAGGGTCAGGCTATATATATATATATATAAACTGTATATTATAAAACAAGATTTACTTGATACTGTATTTGTTTGTTAGTTGCAAAAAACCCGTCTAGAGTGCTTAAAGTTAATTAATTATATATGTCAACGGAGATTAATACTAATAAAAAAGAGAAAGATACGAGGAGAGGAGGATATATGAGTTTAGTAGTGGTGGGGACTTACGGAGTAAAAAGGAGCGGCGGCGACGACGCTGACAGGGTTGGTCCCAGCGAGTGAAGATAGTGCGTGGACGGCAGCTTGACAAAGCTGCGTCGAACCGGTCCCGACCACGATGTACCGGTCCTCCGTCGCAGCGTTACCGACCGCACCGTGCAACTCCTTGATGGCATCCTCAAGCTCTGGCTCAAGGAACCAACACAAGTTGGTCATGTCGCTGAAGTAACTCATAAGATCACAACCACGTATCGTCACCGTACATCTGTCACCCATCTTCCTCCAGTATTCTTCGTAAGCCGTTGGATCACCGCTGCAATAATTTCAAGAAAAATAAATAAAATTATAAAAAAAAAGAGTGAAACTCGGAGATTTCGATTTGTTTTGAGCCTATGATCTTGCAATGCCGTTAAGAAACGTACTGATCCAGATTGACGACGAAATCGGACAAGGGGTTTTTCTTGTTCGAAACGTTTTCGGGTTTCTTCGGGTTCTCCAATTTCACCATCTTCTTCTTCTTCTCCTTCTTCTTCTTGGTTCGGTTGGTCTTTTTTGCTTCGTTTGTACAGTGTTTAATGATTAGAGAATAGTGTAGGTCTGTGTGTATTTATAGAAGGAAAGCGATATTTACAATCTTATTTTTATTAATTTGTTTTTTTCCATTTAAAAAAAAAGGAAATGCAAGAATGGTATCTGCTTTTTAATTAGAATATATCTATATATATAATAAACTTAAAAATCTTTAGCTTTTTAAAGTCAATAATATTATAGCACTTTTCTGAAAGAATTACTTTACTCCGTAATAAACAATATAACCTGCTAGAATAAACGCTAGGCGCTAGTCGGGCGGAGGGTACAGGCCTAGCGCCTAAGCGGGAAATCGGAGTTTAATCGGATTTTAGTCCGGACGGGATTTTTTTATACTATTTTTAATATTTTTATAAATTTTATATAATGTTAGTATGTTTATAGAATATATTGTTATATTCTTATGTTCAAATTTTATTATGTTTATAATGATCCATATATTGTGAAATCTAGCTAAGTACTTGCATTTTAAAAAGGCATATCATATAATTATATAAAGATCAAATTCACATCAATCCAAAATACAAAAAAAGAAGTCCAATCACATGATTACAAAAAATACAATGTCTTGATCTTGAGAATACCAAAAAATAATAGTAAAAGGAATACAAAATCTCCTTTTTTTCTTCAAAGATCAAGTTGTTATCATGGGTTTTGGACTTCTTGATGTGTTTGCAATTTGACATTGTTACTTAGTATCCAAATTAGACCTGAAAATATGGAAAGAAGGAGTCAATACCAAAGAAATTGCAACCGAGAGTCAATACCAAAGAAATTTGCAGCCGAGAGTCAATACCAAAGACAATAACATAAATACATTGCAGCCGAG
The DNA here is from genome assembly GCA_004349715.1 of Crucihimalaya himalaica. Taxonomy (NCBI): domain Eukaryota; kingdom Viridiplantae; phylum Streptophyta; class Magnoliopsida; order Brassicales; family Brassicaceae; genus Crucihimalaya; species Crucihimalaya himalaica. The sequence goes on along the minus strand of SMJT01000025.1, from coordinate 1,629,251 downwards.
ACAATAAACAACAAAGACAATGAAAGAAACCTTGGATTCAACGTAGAAATCTCTTATTCAAAGTCACAGAACAAAGTAGTGAAAGAAAATATTATGGAATCAGAACAACAAAGAGAAATATTAAACTAACCTGAGATTCATGAAACAAAGGCACCTCTTGGTACACATCCGGTTCAAACTCCATGTGGACATCATCTTCAGGTTCTGATTCGAAATCGTCATAAAGATCTCTAACCCTAGGAACTTGTGTTGTTAAAATATCTGCCACGACACTATCAATGTCTTCTATACGATGCCCCACAATCCACTCTTCAACAATATCTTCATTTCCATCATCCAAAATGACATCCAAATTTTGCTCTCTGATTCTTTTCTGCCTAATAAACAGTCTAGCATTGAACTGGACATAGACTAGACTGTTAAGTCTACTAACGTCTAGCCTATTCCGTTTCTTTGTGTGTATCTGAAAGCATCAAAATAAATAAGTCAGAACATAAACTATAAAAAACAGAACCTGCAAGCATCAAAATCAACAAGTCAGTAACTATAAAAGACAGAACAGACAATAAACAAAATAAACAATAGAAGTACATCAACTATAAAAGACAGAACAATTAAGATCATCAAACAAACCCCTTCAAAGCAGCTCCAATTTCTTTCACATCCAAATGAACTCGATGTTAAAGCTAGAATCCTAGTTGCCAACTTTTGCAAATTTGGTGCTCCACATCCGTAGTTTGCCCACCAATGCCCTAAAATTATGTAACAGAAAAGAAAAAAACCATTAGTATTGAAATGTACTGTAAATGAGAAGATTAAGTTATGAAATGAGAACATTAACCTAGATCAAACTTGTCGTCCTTTGTCTCGCAGCCTTTAAGTGCCAATGCTCTACCAAATAACCCAACTTTGTTCTTGTATAAGCTGATTTCTTGGTTCACCACTAGATCTTGTTTACTGAAATCACCATGGTAATAAGTCTCCACACCGTTCATGAAGCCTTCCACGATCTCCATATCATACTGGATTGTCGGTTCTTTATAAAAATTATAAGGGTTGAGGAAATAGGCAGACACATGTAATGGAGAATCCAACCTACCTTTCATCTTCTCATCAATAATCTGAAAGATAGGATGGTAATTTTTCTCCAAATGATCTGTAGCTTCTTTGATAGTCTTCTTAGCCTCTAGCATCTCACCAAAAATGAAGCCCAATGAAGGTATCTTCTCTCCATCTGCAAGTCATAGAACCTTCACCAAAGGATTAAAAACTTTTAAAACTAACATCACACCATTCCAGAATCCAAAGCTCATCACAGTATCAAACACTGTCTTCCCCTTCCCTGACTTTGAATGCACGCAGTCAACCCACTCGTCACTGCCAAACATGGCTTTTAGTTGAGCCTTCTTCTCATACAAACTGCTCAATGTCAAACAACAAGTTGCAAACCTTGTTGCTCCTGGTCTTACAATGTCTCTCTTCTCGGTATAGATTCTCATCAATGACAGTGTCTTCAGACGCATGAATGATGAATCAAAGAAAAACAAGCTTCAGACGCATGAATGATGAATCAAAGATAGACAGAAAAAAACAAGCTTCAGACTCAATCACCACATAAGATAGACAAAAATGTTTGTTCGATGCAAAAGACACAAGTTTTCAAGTGTAAAAGCTCTGATTTTTTTTTTAATTACTAAGGAAATTAAGAAAAAAATGAAAATTTTTGCTTATTAGAGAATTATCTCACAGAACAACAAGTCACAGGTGAGCTCTTTCACTTTCTCTGTCGTATCTTTCACTTTAACATCCCAACAAGAGGAGAGACATCAAAGAGAATATATTATTAAAAAAAAAAGGAACAGATCTTTTGACACAACCATGAAAACCAGAAAGTTAAAATTTAGTAAATCAAAGAGAAGTAAAATCCTCTCCTCGGTATAATCAGGTGGTGTTCGTTTGGCAGTCGCCAGCGACCGCGACTGCGCGTTGTTCGTTTGGCAGTCGCGGCGACTGTCGCAGCGACCAGCGACTGTCAAATTCGAATCGCTGAAAAAAACAGCCACTGGTCGCGCGACCAGTCGCCGCAACCAGTCGCGGGATCCTGCGACTGCCAAACGAACAACACAGCGACTGCCAAAATAATTTTATAAAAATAAATATTAATAAAAATATTTTATAAAAAATATAAAAACTGCCAAAATAATTTTATAAAAATTAGATTCATAAAAATTTGGCAAAATAATTTTATAAAAATTTTATAAAAATTACATTTCTTTTAAATGAAGAAATTTGATTTATAATTAGTTTAATATTTTTTTATCATTTACTAATACTACATATATAAAAAATAAATATTAAAATTTTTATAACAAATTTTTAAGCCAAATATGATAAATAAAGTCCTAAATTTATCAATAAAAACATAACAAAAACATAAATTTAAATTATTTTTGCAGTAATTTTTAAATCTTTCTTTTAAATGAAGAAATTTGATTTATAATTTGTTTTCAATATTTTTTTTATCATTTACTACTACTACATATATAAAAAAAATATTAAAATTTTTATAACAAATTTTTAAACATTTTCACATACAAATGCATCCTAAATTTATCAATAAAAATATAACAAAAACATAAATTAAAATTATTTTGGCAGTCGCTGTGTTGTTCGTTTGGCAGTCGCAGGATCGAGCGACCAGTCTCGCGATTGATAAACGAACAACGACCTGCGATTTCTAAGTCGTAGTCGCAGTCGCTGGCGACTGCGACTGCCAGCCGAACACGCCCTCAATCACAAGCAACATGAATTATTATTATTACTAACCTCGATCAGACGCAATCACCACATGAGAACAACAAAAGTCAACAGAACAAACAAAAGTCATATGATAATTGATTCGCCATTTGTAGTTTTATCTAAATTAAAAATTTTATCTTATGAATGGCTATTACGTATTTTGGTATCACGATTTCAAGAATAATTGAGTTTATTCGTAGTTCACCCCCGAATATTCCATGTCCGATCTCCTATAACTCGAGTCAAGAACAACAAAAGTCAACAGAACAAACAAACGTCCGAAAATCAATCAACACGATTCGTCGGGGAGAGATCTCACCACTTGTCGGCCCTAACCTCTAATGGCCTTAACAGTAATAATTTAAACTGAGAAAGAGATAAGAGATTCTAACCTTCTAAACAGCCGTAGATGATGTCGGTTCTTCGTAGATGTTGTCACCGAAGGTTGATTATGGATTATGGTTAGAAAAGTTTCGATTTCTTATTTGGGGATAAACTAGATTAGGGTTTGTCGTTTGAGGCTTCGACCTAGGAAGAGACACGATTTGGGGGTTGTGTTTTGTGTCTTTTATTTTTTTCCTTGGGCTTTTACAAGTTTTGGCCCAAAATGTTTTTAAAAACAGATTAATGGGCCAAACCGATTTTCTAATAAATCAGGTCAACGGTCAAAAGGCGGATAAGGCAGCGATTAGTCGGAGCAGCGCCTAGAGTAGCCGAGCAGGAGGTAGTCGCGGCGGTCAGTGTCCTTCCAGCGCCGCGGCGGTCAGTGTCCTTCCAGCGCCGCGGCGGTCAGTGTCCTTCCAGCGCCGCGGCGGTCAGTGTCCTTCCAGCGCCTAGGCGGCTGGGCGGCCGCCGTTTCGAACAGGGAATATAACCAATAAATAGCTATAACAGCACTCAATATTTAAACATATTCAACAAAAAAAATAACTAAAGGGAAAGGAAATAACACATAATTAGAAAAATTACCCTGAGTTAAAAAATATACTATCCTTTTATTTTATAAGATATTTTTTTATTCAATGCACTTAAATTTTTAAAATTGTTTTTGGAACTAGAAATTTTTAATTTGATAATTTAGTGTCTCATCAAATATTAATTATGCGTATTATATTGTGATACAATTTATACGCATCTGATTAAGAATAATGTCCACATTTTTTAAATCGCCACTAATCGATTTAAAATTTATTTTGTTTTTAACATTTTTTGTCGGATGCTAAGCAACCTTCTCCCGACTACTTGGAAACAAAAAAATCTTTCGTTTGTCGATTCGTAAATCTAATGAATACAAGTGCATTTTTTAATAAATTTCAAACTATATGAGACTTAATGAATATCAAATGTGATTTGATTCTAGGGTTTCATTTATTTCCTAAATCGTTAATAGTTTGACCGACGGTTTGGCTCAAATACTAAGGGGGGTGTATTCAACTTAACATTTTAAGAGATTTTAAAGTATTCTTAAAATCCTCTGTTATTCAACTTGTGATTTTTAAATCACTTCTCAAATCCAGTGTTATTGAATTGAAACATTTTATAAAATCATTCAAAATAACTCACAATCTCTTGTTATTCAATTAACAATTTCTAAAAATCATATCAAATCAACTGTTATTCAAAATATAAAATTTTTTGTTGGAGAAACTCAAAACACTGATTTTGGGAGACTCTTGATACAATTTTACTTGTAAAATCAAAATGAAAAAGTCACAGCTCCAAAGGTAGTATTTTGAAAGATTTGTAAAAAAAAAAAAAAACGGTCTTTTTCTCTTTCGTTATTAACTCTCTTGTTCTCATCATCTGTTTTTTTCACAATCAATGGATTATCTCTATGAAAAACACAATCAATGGATTATCTCTATCTACTTTCCTCTCTTTGAAGGGATATGAAAGACAAATCGAAGACAAATCGAAGAAGACAGATAGAAGGGATTGAATCCAGATGCCTCTCTATTTCAGATTATGGGCTCATGATGCAGAGGTGGTAAGATCTTCGCCGGATTACAATCAGACGATGAAAACCCACAAAACAGAACCATCGCTCTCTCTCATCCTCACTCTGCTCTGCCTTTGGAAAACCCACAAAGCAGAACAATCCCTCGAATCAATCTATATATTGTTTCTATAAGCAAGCCTTTGAATATCTTGCTAAACCCAAAGCAGAACAAGGGCACAACAACATTTGTCTCCTTAAAAAATTCACTTTCTCCGACGACGTCTCCTCGCTTCATCATCTTGTTCATTTCGATCCCGATTTCGACAAGAGTGTGTATGGCTGTGCATCCCTCCTCGAATTTTTAACTAAGCATGGAATCGCCTGCCATGTGCCTAAGCTCATCTGCTTCATGATACTTCAATGCGTTAAAGATATAGACATTTGTTTTGTTATTGACATCTCTATCAAATTCAAATCATTGCTTACTCCTAATTGCTACAAGGTTTTGTTAGATTCCTTGGCTACTACTAGTTTGCTCGATGTAATGGAAGATCTCTACATGGAGATGTTGGATGTGGTTTCACCAAGCGTTCACACTTTTAACACCATGGTTAATGCGTATTCTAGGCATGGGTAAATGGTGAGGTCGAACCAGTTTGTGTGTAAGATGATTCAGTCTGGTATGGCTCCTAATCTTTCCACATTTACTTCTTTGATTATGGGTTACTCTATAACCAAAGATGTGGATGTTGTTCTTAGGGTTTTTCATAAGAATATGGTGCAATATGGGTGTGTTCCTGATTTGAAATGCTATGAACACCTCATTTCGGGGCTTTGTTTTGCTAAAAAACTAGGATTAGCACAGAGGTTGTTGGATCAGATGCAAAGACAAGGAATAACTCCAAGTTGGTTTGTTTTTGATGAGATTGTTAAATGTTGCTGCAAGCCGAAAAAGTATGGGGAAGCTGCACAAGTTGTGGATTATATGATTAACAGTGGCGGTTACACACCGGAATTAGAGGATTGCACAACAATGATTTGCGGGCTCTATGAAAAAGGAGAAAAGGAGAGTGCAAATGCAGTTTTCCATAAGCTGCTTCACTGTGGCGAGTACTGAAGTTTTCCAAATGCAGTTTGGAATATGCAGTTTTCCATAAATGCAGTTTTCAAGAAGTTTATGAGGTACGATCGCTATTCCAACCTTGTTGACAGGAAAAACTGTAGTAGACAGGTCCTTCGTTAAAGTGGACATTCGAAGTGGGCAGTCAACTTCAGATTGGAGCCTCATGTTGGTGAATTATCATCATCATTCAGCTTGAACCGAAAATCAAGAGATGAAACTAAGAAACAGAGAACTCAAGAAGTAGCCGTTGATGCTAGTTTATCAACTTGGTCAATTGATCTACAAGTTGGGAGGTATTGACAAGCGTGTGATTGAGAGGTTCGAGAAGGAAGCTGCTGAGATGAACAAGAGATCCTTCAAGTACGCATGGGTTTTGGACAAACTTAAGGATGAGAGAGAACGTGGTATCACCATTGACATTGCCCTGTGGAAGTTCAGTGATCAACACTTCTTGAAGCAAAGATGAAACACAATTTCAATTCAAAAAAAAAAAAGATTACAAAAACCATTGAATCCAGAAATGTCGAAACCAGATGTCGAAACTATCGATTCCAGAAAACTATCGAAACTATCGAAACCAAATGTCGAAAAAAAAAGATTACAAAAACTATCGATTCCAGAAAATAAAAAAACCAAAAATGTCGAAACCAGATCAGAGAAATCAACCATAGACTCAGAAACCATAAACAACACCATGTTGTTCACCTTCAAAAACCGAAGACGAGGCTTGAGGAGTTGTTTCCTTTTCTAGTTTTAAAAGTATACTAAAATCACCCCAAAGTTAATAATAAAATCTCATCAAATCACAAATCATTAAAATGTAAATCACTTAAAAACTTTAACAAATAATCAAATCTTATAAAAACTCATTCAAATCTCTCAAAATTCTAAAATATTAAAATTTTACAAAATCTCCTAAAATGTTAAGTTCAATACACCCCCCTAAATCTCAAATGGTTGATTTTAATAGGTAATTTTTGTACTCTGATCTAGCTCATTTTGAACATCTAATACAATTATCAAGTTGGCAAAAAAAAAATATTTTTAAATGAATGAATTACTTCTACTATATATATATATATATATATATATATATATATATATATGTTTAGTTTTACTTAGTAAGTATGTCGTTTTATAGTTTCCAAGCATAATTTTAAATAAAATATTTATACATACGATCACAACTTATTAAATAAAAATAAAAACTAATAAACGTGTTAATATTGAAAGCTTTTATCCTCTTGTAATTAATTTGTATTTGGAATTTCTTAAAATTTGTAACATTTAACGAATATAAAATAATTATTGTTTTAGTCCTCTTAAATTTTATTGATTTATTTAATCTATTTTGATAAAAAAAATTTAATGATTTGGAGTAAATATAGAGAAACTGCTATTACTTTTTATAAAGTTCTTTAAAATGTCACTTCGGAAATATAATTTTTCAAATTTTTGTATTTTTAAATAAAAAAACTTACACTTTCTTATAGTGTATAAAAGGAGAATGCTTATTGCTAATCATGTTTTGGTTTTGAATGAAAGTAATTATGGTCTAGGTTTTGGCTTTTAAAATTTAAAATATATTTCCAATCAAAATGCAAAGATTTTCTTAACAACATGTGTTAACAAAAAAAAAGATATGTGTTATATTAGATTTCAACCGGGGTAGCTAGTGACACAACATCAACACTAAATCAAACTATTATCCTACATATCCTGGTCCTACTTTTTGAAAAGTGTTGATATCCTTTTTTTGGAAAAAAATACTCCATACATTTCTTAATAATATATGTATAGAAAAAAACATAAAGATAAATATTTTGTATTTTTGTATGTAAATTATGTGTGTGTTTTCTCCATATCAGTTAGAGTTCATATAACTAATATTAAATTATATAATAAAGGTAAATTAGGTTAAGCATCTAGCTTTATGAAGTTCAAAGAGAGTGCTTAAATTTGGTTAGTCTTAAACACTTAAACCTCAAAACCAAAAGCTCTAAACTCTACTAGAAAATTTACATACATTCAAGACCATACCTATTTCCACCACCCTAAAAATACAGTTAAAAATCTCAAATCCCAAATATTTTCATGCCTTTTTTTTGCTAATTATTCTAAAATAAATATTATAGGACATCTTTTTAAAATTGAGAACCCTAACTTCAACTCCAAGAATTTAGAGTCGTAATTAATCAATCCCAAAGAGTTTAAGATATATTTATAAATCATAAGCTGAATAGCATTACATTTTAAAATATATTTACAAATATTATAACTAGTAACACTATTTTAGAAGAAGTTTTTTTCTAAAAAATATGTTTGAATAACATGCAGTTTGTTATTTGATCATAACTAACTTAAAATTTTGATTAAATGTACATGATATTCTTCATTCTACAAAGTATAAGTATAAAAAATGTGATAATTAAGAATAAAAATATGTATAAATGATCTAGTTTTATGTAAATTTCAATATGTTTTTCAACATTTCAGAGGACAAAAAAAAAAAATTCAATATTTATTTAAAGCACCAAAATGTTAGGATTATTTATTTATTTTTCAATTTTTTATCTCTCTATTTGCTAAATATAAATTACAATACCATTTTAAAACAATTTTAATTTTTTTTTTCTATCAAAGTTATTGCTAAGAATTTTTTTGTACTTCATTTTATTATTTTTACTGTCATTAGCTATCAAATCTATTATATATTATATTTTATTTAGAATTATTCAAAAGATAATGTAACTCATTTTGTTTTATATATCTGTTTTGCAGTCGTGAAAAAATGATTATTATCCATTTCCTGAAATTTGTTATTTTCCCCCGGATATTCATTTTCAAAATCAGCTTCATTAATTGCATGAGTGGGCGAGACTAAATCTTGTAGGATTCTTTCTTTAAGTTCGTTTTGGTTTATTGTTTTCTATACATTGAATGAACATCAATGAAAAAAATCCGAGGGTTATTAATGCTTAAGAGTTCACACTACATTTTACTTCTTGGCTTCTTGCAAACCCAACTTTGATGAGTTTGATGCATCCTCAAAGCAAAATGAATAATCCTCTGTAAAAGCTATATATAAACTTGCTTCCCAATATAAAACTTTACAATTTCGTCATATTAGTCATCAAAATTTGGATGTAGACATATTTGAATATACTACAATTTCATCAAAACATGATATATCTTTTCATGAAAAACCAGTAACATTAACAATTATAACAATGTAAGTGGATTTTCTTTTAATTTTAATAGAAAGGGTATAGAGACTACCAAGTTGGAAAGCGTACGTAGGAGAGACTGGGGGAAATGATGAATGAAGTCACAAGCCATTCAATTTAAATATTTAATTCTCCATTCACATAAGCACTTCATCATCACATATCATTTTCTTAGATGGACCTATTTGAACACTATCTCATTCATACCCGTCGATTTTATTTTTAAAGACAGTAATTATCATGAAACTTAATCGATTTGTTCCAAGAAACTAAACCGGGTGGACGTGATCTATCGACTTATAGAATGATAGGAGCTATCCAATCATTTCTTCGTTTAAACTGTATCAAATCTTTTGGGTCTAATTTCATTTTTTGTAAGGATGATTCAAGTCGTTTGATTCATAATCAATTAACAATTCTAATTCATGGGACCAAGTATTGATTTATTATGCACAAAGAGTCCCGCACAATGATGATGACTCTGCATCCAATGATAATTTTTTATATATTCCACTTTATGTTTTCTCAAACAAATCAGATACTTGTGGTCGAGTTTGCTCTCCATATATAAAAAACAATGTGTATCTATAAATCGAACACAATATGTCTTAATTAATATATTTGAAACTTTACTGCCAATAACAATATATGTTGAAAAGTTACCACTTAAGTTATGCAAAATACACATATAGAATTTGATACGTTTGATCATCTTAAGAAACTATATACCTAATTGTTAAAATGCACTTGTAGAAATTGCGTCTAAAGTGATGCAAAATATCTTTATTACTCTATAAAAACCATCTAAAAGGCTTTGTCAATGGTATGTCAATGTTTTTTTCTTTCTAAACTTCATTCATTTATGGGAATTAACGTAACTATTAACATAGTCATGATGAAACATTGTATGAATTACATAAAACTTTGTCCATGCTTTTATTGACGAGATTACAATCTTAATGATAAAACCATAATTACATCTATATCACGAATAAAAAAAATATTAGAAAATGTGTGCATATTACACTAAAATTCGTCTATTTTAAAAATTTTGACGAGTTTAACTGTTTAAGCTGTGTCTTTTTGAAGGGTCGTGATATATATCACGTGGAAAGGTTCGATATGATTATTTGCCTCACCTACAATTGAAGGGGAAAGCTACACGTAGTATTTAATTAGGTTGACTTTAAAAATTGTCGACTCTGTGATAATCGCAGATTTGTCTTCCTTTCAAGTCATCCTAATCTTTTTAGTACTCTAATTTGTAATAAATATATTCTCTGAGAGTGTTTGCCAAATGGCTAGCCTACGTAGTTATAACGGTGAGATTAAAGGACAAAGAACATGATGAGTCGGTGTTTGCATGCTTCACGCTTCCACTTCACTCGCCGTTGTTCTTGTTGCTTGTCGTCGTTTTATTTTCTTTTTATTAATGAAAAGTGTCAATGTTAATTAACATAAATTCAAATCATATATATTTGCACTCTGTTTCTTACGGATTAGTTCCGACTATAGCTTAGGCCTTAGGTACGTACCATTTTTTAACCCATCGATTTAGGTTTTACAATTGTCTATATAGTTCGTGGCCTAAACCACCTAAATCATTATCAAAGATGAAAAAAACAATTGTAAAAAGAAAACTAATTAAAACGGAGTACAAAGACTAAATTTCAATAAAATTTTATTTGGCTTTTATAGTTTAAAATCTGTAAAACTGAAAAAAAAAAACTTAATCGAAACTGTGTTTTTATATCATCAAACCAAATCAAATAAATCACTCCTAATTAAGATTTTATTTGCGCGAACGGTCAAATGTTTTAGTAAGAAATATGTGTTGTGTTCTTCTATTTTTTACTCTAAAAATAATAAAAATAGAATTATTCTAAAGAGTAATCCTATATTTGCTCAACTCGTTTCCACCATTGGTACAAAGTACAAATAACCAATGTCTCTGCATTTTGATAAAATATGGGATTGATCCCTTTATGTTTAAACTAATTGCCACTTGCATAAAATCTGTTTAACCCAAAAAAGGCTAGGGCCGTATCTCTTGCGTTTTCTCCAACAACTATTGGGCCTAAGCCCATGATTGTTGGTAGGTATCTGTGTTTATCACTTTTTTTTTTTGTTATTTAATACACCCTATATGAATTTGATATGTTCTGTTAATTTAGGTTTTAGAGTGTTTTGAAGCTTATTTATCTTATTTCCAAATTAATATTTAAATTTAACTTGAAATATGATTGTATAATCCAAACCTTGAATTTATGTTACATGAGATTGCTTTAAATAGCATCTGAGTGCAAATATTACGAATATGGTGTAAACAACTGGAACTGAGAATTGGGCCAACTATTAGTCTGTTACAATCAAAATAGCAGTGTAAGAAAATTAAAACACTTCAAGGGAATAAAAATGTTATGGAACTGAATCAAATAATTCTAGGAATTTGGTGAAATGTTTTGTATCGAAAAGTAAATAAAAGAAGGCACGTGGGGCGATTAATGAAGACCATTAAATCGGCATTTTAATTTTTGGTCCCACGTAAATACATCACCACCTCTAATTTTTTTTATATTTTTATTTTGTTTCCTTAATTATTCAATAAATAGACAGTTGTGACTTATGAGGTCTCTGCTACAACCAATTATGATATTTCCATAGAACTATATCTTTTGGTCCACGAATGATGAAATCTGACTCTGCATTTAACTCTAAACTAAATTGAAACTTCATAACCATATAGGACATAACATAGCGACACTCGATTCTCTATATAGTCACATTGACATTGGTAACACTAATCAATCAATATATAAACATTACAAAATCCGTAATGCCATCACACATTCCAAAAACAACCAAGAAAAATAAAAGTATATATAGTTCACTACCAAACTTTATACTGATCATTTTTTAACCAAAAGAAGAAGAAAAAATGAAATACAAGATTTTGTTCGCTCGTGGTGATATTGTTATGGTTTTAAAAACTCATCTACATGATATTTGCAAAACACCTAGCGGCAATGTAAATTCCTAATCTCCCTTAGTTCAAAACTTCATTTGCACTACATGTAAGAATAATAATAATCAATAACCTTTTTTTGTTGTTGTTGTTGTTGTTTTCTTGATTCTTCATGGACATCTAGGGTTTTTACCTGGACCTCCATAATAAAAATAGTTACCCCACACACGATTCGTCCCACCTCTTATATCATAACAATTGGGATGATCTGCGAGAATCTTTAGATTCGAAACGGGAATAAGAGTATTGTCCCAGTCAACGATTTGGAGATTCCGGAAATAAGCTGCTTTACCAAAACCTTCACCGGCGAAATGGCCACTACCCATTTGGGTTGAAGTGTGTGAACCCCCGGGTCGGTTGTTCACAATCTCGCCGCCGAATTGGACCATGCTCCCATGTTGCTTTAGATGCGTGAATAGAAACGCTGGCCAATATCCTACTAACGCACCCGACCCGAATTGTAGCCACCAGTGACCGTGCTTGGGATCCTATACGTAGATTATAATTAATATAACAAGCATGCATTATTATACTTGTTATTGTTATGACTCAAAACATATTCAAATTATTTAAGACTTTGTGGAGACACATCTTCTAAAGCCGGAGCTGATCAGTTGACCCACGAAACATTGATGTGAACCATGTGGAATTCTTCTAACTGTTTATTAGTTCTGATTGGTAACATGATAGAATTGTGGATGAATGAAGGACAAAAAAAATATACGAGAAAAACTTAATTATTAGAGTTACACACTTACACTATGTGGTAAATATTGTTAGTATATTTTTCTCTTTCTAATCTATAAAAATCATAAATATGTACATGGAGAGATGAAGAAAAGTTACCTTCCAAATCAATAAACTTATGTCGAATTGTCCGCCTTTATACGAAGATCTAGGAGAAATCGCAGCTCCGATCGCGATTCGACGGTTGGTTTGCACGAAACCGGAACACAACAAATTGTAGCAACCCGTTGTTCGGTATGCGTCGGACTGAAAATCACTATCACTACCATTGTTAACAAAATGTTAAAAATTAATTACTTAAGCATATAAACTAAGTAAGGATATCAAAGTTGGAGGAAACATTTACCGTCCAATAGGTGAAGAATCTTGGGTAAGTGTCACCGTACAACTCCGGGCTAATTTGCCAACCGGCTTCAATGGTATTAAGATCGTGTGTGAACGAACCGGCAATAACCCAAATCTGAGAAAGACTAAATTCGTATTGGCTGGTCACACGTGGTGACCACACGTTTATACTCGCTTTTGCTCCGTAGTATTGTCTCCCGGTTACATATCCCACCGCATGCTACAAAAAATATTTCACTTTTTTATCAATCAAAAAAATTCTCAAACGCTGAATTTGGAGTCTCATTTTCTTAAACACAGAAAAAGAGGAAATGGAACAGAGAATAATCTTTTTTTACGATGTGAACAGAGAATAATCTTAGTTATGTCACGCTTCACTCCTTTGGATACAACTAGTAAGTGTTATTGTCGTGCAAAGAATTACGAAAAAGCTGATTTTTGGTATCATTCTATATCTTTTTCTTTATAGAGGATATAAAAAAAAGTAAGAAACCTCTTGACTTTTTGCTTAATTAGTATTAAAATGGTACTTACTTCGTGTCCGTTACTAGTGGAATCTCTCCTCACACGCCTTATTTTCCGACCAAATCTCCGAACAGAACTTGCTCTTAACATGTCTTGTTCCGTTGTTCTTCTTATCGGAATCGTACCTTCCGGACAAGACTCCCCAAATAAACTCCACAGCTGTGAATCTTCATACGATTCATCTTCTTTGCCATACTCTTTTGGGATCTCAGGCGGATCCTAACGCAAATAAATTTAAAAATCTTTGATAAGAAACTTACGGAAGAAGAAAAAATGGGAAAGTAAATTTACCATTGGTCTCTGTCCTTGTAAGAGAGGATGATCAAAAGCTGGTTGCTGATGAGTCGAAACACAATCTATTGTATCTCCATCTGAGCTCTACAAACATAATACATAGAGAGAAGAAAGAGAGTAAGAACAGAGTAACAAAACTTGCATGTCGGTTGACTAACAAAACAGAGCAAAAACAGAGTGAGAACAGACTAATACATTGATCAAATTGAAAACTTGAGGAATAGAGAAATTGCCTGAATAGTTTTAACGGCAGGTTTGTTGATCTTTTGGAGCTCTTCTCTAATCAGTTTCAGCTTCTGAAGCTCTTCTTGCGGCCGGAGAGTTTGTTCGGTGGCAGTGGAATTGGAGGAAGAAGCGGTGGAGAAAGAGAATGAAGAAGAGACGAGACAGAGTAAGAGAATCAATCTGAGAACGCTAGAGGAGAACATCGTATCGGACTTGAACGAAACTTGATGTGGAGAATGATGAAAACATCTGCTGTCTTGTTGTTTTCTTCTTGAGTGATCAAAAAGACAACATTTAATACGGTTTTGAATTGTTGTTCGTCTTCTTGATGTTACTGACACATCTCCCAACAAACCCATTAAACACATAATCACTTTCTCTAAGAAAACCCAGAAGATAAAAAAAAACAATAAAGAATGAATCAACTCAACTCATCCCTCAACAAAAATTTATTAGAGTTGTGTGTTGCGAAAGTTTTGGGCATGTGGGTTACATAAGGTAATATATATACAGGGTTAGTGATGAATTAAGGTTTTTTGCAGATTTCTAGAACGTTTAAGAAGTAAATGATAAAAGAGGAGAGAGTGAGATAAGAGAAGTATACTTTATAGTAGTATTTATGTGAGAAGGGTAATTTATAGAGGGATATTTGGATTTCGTGTGATCATTCTTTGGTTTGAAGAAAGGGGTCAGAGCTAGTCAGATGAAATTGAGTACCTTTGAATTTTGGGTTTCTTCAAAGTTCTTTGTTTTCTGGTGTTACTCTCTCTCTCTCTTTCCAAGCCCTTTTTTTTTTTTTTACAGTTAATGTAGAGTACTGTACAAGTTAAATTTATGTTCCATGTTACATTCAAGAAATTACGATGGAGCTAACTATATTTATTCCACAATGTTGCTTGTTGAACAATGAAATGTTTTATTATGGAATCTCTAACAAACAAATATGGTGAGTTTTCTTTTAATTATAGAAGTCTTGAGTATACGGTACGTATCTCTTTAATTAGAGACCAAAGTATGCTTAATTATAATCTTCTCTCCAAGCTGGAAATAGAACCATAACTAGTATTAATGTAGTACAGTAAATAATGTATGTAATTGTTAGGTTGAAGAGCAAACGGTGATATAAAATCTAATTAAACTATATATCTATATGAATTTGCGGAAAACAAAACAAGTTTATTGAACATTACAATAGCATAGTACGAGTTGTGAAATATAATTGTCGAGGCTCGAGAGTGTCTATCCCTTAAAGTATAATCATATTGTCTCTCAAAATGGAGGAGTGATTTAACCAAGCATGCAATTATGCATACCATATATATCTTGACCCAGGGTATATGATTCAAATGACATAATATTTTTCTTTCGTATATCAAAACTATACTATAACATTTCACTATACCTTGCAACTACAATATACAACCATATAAGATAATAATTATAAGTGGGTCATTATAAGAGAAGAGGGTCAATAGGTATTGAAGTTGCGGAATTAAGTGGGTGCGGTCCTCGTAGGGACACATACACATTGATGATCCTTTGTTAGTCTATTTATATTCTTAATGAGTAATCGCTCTCCTCTAGCTTTTCCCCTCCCATTTTTTTTTTTTTTTGTAATTTCTTTCAAAAATCACTATGGCACTATAAATTTTGTCTCTTTTGAGATTTTTACTTTTAAGCTCCTACCATACTGTTTTTATTTTTGGCTTTTGATTAATTATACTCAACACAGAAGCAGAGTTGACCATATATAACTTATGATTGAGTGGAAAACAAATTATGAGTGAGTTTGGCACAGCATGACCTTAATTATATATATAAACAAACAAATCCTATAGCTCTATTTAAACTCATCCTAATTTGGATGGATGATGCGGTTAATTCCAATTTGCTTAAAGTTTTTAACCCAAATAAGTAAAGGATATAAAGTTTTCCGCATCTTTATCTGATTTCTTATCTAAACACATCCTTTTTGGCAAATGCAAATTACATGTAAATATATGGATCCCATAGGGTTTAATGGTTGGGGCCATACGCATGCTTGCACGTATACATGAATACGTATGTAAAGACGCATACAGACGTACTTGTAGCATAGAAAGTATATTGAAGAATCCGATCCATATATACCAGATCATGTGGCCAATAACAATTCTATCTTAGTTTAATATGCATGCTGCATGATCGATCGAACTGAGAATTTGAAGCGGTAAGACAATTAAAAATTAAAGAAATCAATTCAAATATTGAAGAGAATGTATAAGAAAAGGTCTTCTATAAAGCGGGAGAATTTGATTCGTGTCAACAAAAGAATGGCACAGAGGGCAATAGCTTTGGTGGCTCATAGGAGCAGAATTATATATTATATGTGAATCTCTGAATCATGACTCATGAGGGAGAATTATTACGACCACTAATTGAAAAATGAATCACTACATATTTGCATTAGTAGACCACTAATCCGAGACTACAAAAATTATCTGTTCACATTAGCTTTTATGCTTACCAGTTTTTGACGTAATGTTTGGCTCTAACTATGGAAATGTATACGTAGGATTAAGCTTTGAGCAAAATAAGGAACGAACTGTTTAAAAACGTCAAAGAATTCAGATTCTTAACCGAATCAAATTGAGTTACTAAGTTATCACAAAAAAAAAGTTACTCCATATGTTTCTAATAGATCCAAATTTTAAACTTTTCACACATATTAATTTTTTTTAAAATTGCTTATAAATGCATTTTTATATAATTCTAAAAAAATATAGTATTCAATCATTTTTCTTGAAATTTCATCATCAATAAATAATAAAAACTTAGAAAACTTTAAAATATATATTTTTGAAACTTTTTTTTTGGTCAACTAAAAACTTTTTTTAAGGAACAGAGGGATCGGAGTACTAAATAACTGTAGATATTATAATTCCAATAACCACTTCATATTCAAAATTTCCTTGATCAAAATAAAGTGTTTATAACATGATATTGTCGTTCTCATACTCCAGAAAACTAGGCATAATTCAATAAGGCCAATTCCTCATCATAAACTCCACTACACCATTTACATTCCCATTTCTATTTCTGTGTGAACGAATACATATGACGAAAATTGAATATGTCATTTAATCTGTTCTATAATAGTCTACTTTCTTTTTAACTAAAAGAAGACAGAGAAAGAATGTGAAAAAAGTGAAGAAAAAGAGGAATATTGAAGCAAAAGGAGGATACAACAATTCGATGTACGAGTAATGATGCTGTCTAAAGCCGTCCCATGCTCAGCTTTTTCTTCCACGAGGTTAAATTTTCTTTTATTTTTTTTGAGTTAGCTAAGATCTCATTCAAGTACCGTCAAATATCTATAGTTATACTGTACGATTCGGCATTCGACTCTATGACTTTGAAATATTTATATATACTATATACGATTCGGCATTAGACTATGATTACTCATCATTTTGTGAACAAGGTGTTTCACAAAGCGGCGTGATTATTACATATTTGTTCGGACCATACACATTATTACCGATACATCATCATGATGCACATGATGATTAATGCCTGCATATGTTACTGTGGCTTATCTGATGGCAAAAAAGGGCCTGATATTTACTATATTGGGTTTATAAGGGCTTCAGATTTGCAATATTGGGCTTTCTACAGTGAAAAGAAACAGAACATTTGTCTAAATGTCTGTTTAACGTAATAAGCAACTAATAAAACACTCTTTTTATACACACTATGTTCAATACATTTCGAAACTGTACACGAGTCAAAAAAAAAAAAAAAGGAAACCTAACGTAAAATCAAACATTTTCTTTTGTTTGTTATCTTGTTCAAATTAACATATTCACATTTGGCTATATCATTATTGTTTGACGAGAGTAGAGAGAGCCAAACAATTATCAGCCATTTCGTGCAACGTGGTGCTTGTGGATTTGGCGAAGACTTTCGACGTCTCACCATCGCTCATGGCGTCATCGCACGTATCAAAGTTCGTTAAGGAGGCACTAAGATTGATGTTAAGACTAAACCCATCATTGTTTTTGATGTCATCTAACGCCTTTTGTAGATTATCGAGTGCATCATCGTAGTTTGAGTAGCACGTCTTGAGTCCTCCGCCGCTTTTCCGGCCATTCGCGGTGGCTTTTTTGGCCTTGATCGTTCTTTTTATCAGCTCTCTTATAGACAGCTCCGTCGCTGCGTTAACGTTCTTTTGGCCCTTCACCACTGATCTGCACAAAACCTTGAAATCTGACACGGAGCATGGATCACGCCCGCCTTCCGTAACCCGCCGAGCCATTGCTACACCGCTTTGGCTTGCCGTCAGGAGGAGGAGGAGGACCACCGCGGTCGCAAGGTGGAGATTTGTTGACATTTTAATATGTTTTTGTGTAGAAATGTGTGGTGTTTGAACACCGATTGTTGATTATTTGAACGAAGAGAAGGAGGTAGTTTATTTATATAAATGCATATGCTAAAAGAAAAATGGGTAATTTTAGTAAGTATTTTTGAGGAAAAAAAGAAACAATTTGTCACCAGTGAATTAGAGAGACATATCAAATTTAGTTCATTGGTTATTTCCAATCATTTTAGGGATGGTCTCTGTCTTCCTTCGAAATGGCCCTGCCATGGCCGATGAATCAACTTACCAAATAGCCTTATATGTTTGATTCCCAAATATACTGATTTGGGCTTCTTTTTTTTTTTTGCGTTGACGGTCATTTAAGAAAGATAATGCAGAAGGATCTTGTGCAGCAATTGCCAGTCCAGGTTTCTTGTGGGCTTGACAAATGATGTTTCGTTCTATTTGTTTCTTAAACAAAAAGTAAGGTTAAGTAATCTTAATTCGTTACTTTGTTTTAGTTATAACTTATATCTTATGACTATGAAATAGAGTCTCGTTTTGGAAAAACTTAACAAGTTTAGGGTTATTGATGCTAGCATATTAATTTATTTATTGTTATTTGATGTATATGATTTTGAAAAATTACTCTCATGACGAAAAAGGATTAATTATTGTTTTCATTAAAGTTATTTATTATGTCAAAAAGTTATTGTGCATGGTGGTTATGAATATGCCGACGGCGAGAATAGTGGTCAGTGTTCACACACCTAAACGTAAGTCAAAGCAGGATCTTTTTATAATTGCCAATAAATCCTCAGATCTTTTTATAATTGCCAACAAATTCCAATATCTTGACAGTGACTGACGTGTATAACGTAAGTCAAAGCTCGATATTATTCGATTTGTTGGTCGAAGAAAAAAGATCTTCGCATTAACGTAGCTAAATCGTATACTCAAAATGCATCATTTCATCAGTAAACAACAACAAGAGAAATACAACACAGTATTACTGTCATTTTTCAATACATAGTTTAGCTTGTATTCAAAAGATAAGAGTTTAATTTTCTGAGAGTGACATGACATCTCAATCAATGTAGGGATTTTGTTTTTGCAACAAGACAAGGATACAATGATACATTAATACGATAAGCATGGCTTGGAAATTTGTGAGTTGACGCTGACTTTGATAGTCACGAGTTGGTCGCTTTGCTTCTAGGCGTCGAGTATTGCTGCGGAACCCACCGGTTTCTAAATTCTTTTATAAAAAATCGCCGACAATTTTCCTCGATTATCCTGCTACCAAGAATTTCACAAACCGTGTGTACTCACAGTATTATATGACATATACAAAAATTTAACGACGTTTATATACGTATACGCAAATTTTCAGGAACAAAATATTATTTTTTCTATTTCACAAAAATGTCATTCTAACATTTTTCACACAAATTAAAAAAAAATATTAAAATTTCTTTTATATCTTTTAAATCAAATTGACTCTCCGTATTACATCAAATTTTATATTGAAAATCTAAAACGACACTTATTCTGAAACAAGAAATTAAACTTTAAACAACATTTTTTGTGAAACAGAGGGAATATAAACAATATTATTCAAAGCTTTCTTAGAAATTAAAAAACATATACTGTGGTTTCTTATTAACTGAATGTTTTATTAAGAAATATCAAAACAAAAAATGCAATTTTCAAAAAGCTGATTGAGGGTTTGACAAATATGAAGCTGTTATTATCAGAAAGTACAAGGCAACTCAGAATGTGCGGCCAAATTAAGATAAATCGTGGGGTTGAAAAAGATGGTCGTCGATGGATAGTGGTGGAGAAAGAATAAAAGGTAAGAATATTATTGAAGTTGCTTTGAATTAGAGACGACCTTCACAATACGGCAGAGAGCTTACGCCATTGCCAATTAGATCGCTTTTGTTTATGTTTATATTATAATATCATAGTTTTTCTAACAAAGGATTATAAATGTAAATGCAATAAAAGGACCTTAATTAAGAGTAAATTATTTGCAAATAACGATTCAAATTTAATTCTTGATTCACATGTGAACCTCAAACACATTCAACAACTATGTTAATCCATAATATTAGGGATGTTAATATGGATATTAAGTTCGCGGGTGTAAATGAGTCATTTGTTCAAGTAAAAACCCATTTACCCCCATTTATCAATCTGAGTTATATGAGTTTAAATGGGTTTATCCATTTATTAAATAAGTTTTGACTTTATTTAACAGGGTATCCGGTTATACCTGTTTATATTATTTTATTTTTTATACATACTAAACTATGTGTTTTTTGTTTTGAATGTTTTTATTTTATAAAGTTGGGTTTGTTGAAATATTTTTCTTTCATGATTTTTTTTATCATGCTTTCAGAATTTTAATTTAAAATATTTTGCATAAAATTATGTTTTTTTGGTTCTTTGTTGCTTTTTATGTTTAATTAGTCATAAAATATTTAAAATATGCATAAATCACATAAGTTAAATAAATTTCTAGTAATTAAAAGTTACATGTTAACACATCAAACGATTTTTGGTGTTGAACATTAATAATTAGGAATATATATTACTAAAAACAAATTGTTAAATATAATGTTAAATAGGTCTAAACGGATCAGAGTAATTTAACAGATCTAAACAAGCGCCCTTAATAGACCCTAAAATTAAATGGGTCTAAATGGTTTAGGTTCTAAATGAGATGGATTTAAATGGGTACGGAACGCCTATTTTAACATCCCTACATAGTATTATCAAAATTATTGTTGCCATTTGCCAGTTCAGAAGTTAGAAAGAATCTAGAAATAATATACCGTACTGTACAAAGAATACGAGCTAATCTATTTATTACCATTCGATCTTGAAGATTGAAGATTGATAAAACTTAACAATTACCTAATTTGTTTGATCTTACCATTTCCTTATCTCTAGATATATATATATCTCTAGATATTCTCATAATTTCTTCTTCTTCTTCCTGATTTATAACATGGTACAAGGGTTTATATAATTTGCGAGACCCACTTTGTAATGATGGGTGACCAAAACAGAACAACAGAAGAAAAAAGTGACAAAAGAGAACAAAAGAAGAAAAAAGTGACAAAAGCAATGACGTCATGCCCCGTGCATTAAAACAGAAGTACAGAACATAACTCCCATACGGCATCGTTTTCAGTTTCACTCCCCCCACCCCAAATGTGATCGTTATCTTTCGTCTTTCGTTGAATCGTAAGAGACAAAAGTCTTTCGTTGACTTCTCCTGCCATTGGAAAATTTCTGGGGATTTTTTGTTTGACCCAACAACCAAGATCGAACAAATTCATTTTCAACTTCCCGATCGTGCACTCTTTCTCTATCACCAAAACCATTTCAAGAAGGAAAGAAAACAGAGTAAAGATCAAAAACCCTACACAAATACTGTCTTGTTTAATTTCGAAAGCTTAAACACTAAACCCAGATGCCGATTCTCTCTCTTTCCTACATAGTTCTTCTCACTCTTCTTCTGGGTTCGTTTATAAACCCTTCTGTTTCCGACTCGAGAGGAGACACAGTAGCTCAGATATGCAGCAACAGAACAACGACGCCGCAACAAAGAAGTCTCTTCGTCAGCACTTTCCTCGCCGCCATGGACGCCATCTCTCCACCTGTTGAGGCTAAAGGTTATGGCCAAGTGTTCAACGTCTCCGGAAATTTAACAGTCTACGCTTACGGGGAGTGTATAAAAGATCTTGATAAGAAAGACTGTGACTTGTGTTTCGCTCAGATCAAAGCTAAAGTCCCTCGTTGCTTACCTTTCCAAAAAGGTACTCGTGGTGGTCAAGTCTTCTCAGATGGTTGCTACATCAGGTTTGATTCTTCTCATACTCATTTCAATCGCATAAAAATCTGAACTTTTTTGGTTTGATTGATTCTAGTATTTGGTTATCCTTGTTAGGTATGATGATTACAATTTCTTTAACGAGACGTTAAGCTTGCAAGACCAGACAAAATGTGCTCCAAAGGAGATAACCGGAGTAAACCGGACGGTTTTTCGGGATAACGCTGCGGAGTTGGTAAGGAACATGAGTGTTGAGGCGGTGAGAAATGGTGGATTCTATGCTGGTTTTGTGGATAGACATAACGTGACGGTTCATGGTCTGGCTCAGTGTTGGGAGACTCTTAATCGTAGTGGGTGTGTTCAGTGTTTGAATAAAGCTTCAGTGGGAATTGGTTCTTGTTTGGTTAATGAAGAAGGTCGATTTCTTAGTGTTGGTTGTTATATGAGGTTTTCTACTCAGAAGTTTTATAACAATTCTGGAAATTCCACATCAGATGGTGATGGTGGTAAGTAATAAGCTTGAAATGTCATTTAAATTTAGTATATGTTGTTATATTTATGGTATGTTAAGGGAGATTTGTAAGAGAACGTTGATGTAGCAACATTCTTGTTGATCAGGTCATAACCATTTAGGTGTGATTTTGGCCGTGACATCTTCGGTGGTTGCTTTTGTTCTGTTGGTCTCTGCAGTTGGTTTCTTGTTTAAAAAGAGACACGCCAAGAATCAAAGAGGTTTGTGACTTCTGAAAGTTTCAAATTGAGAGTTCTTTGTTGAATTACTTCAGATTTATGGTCCAGAAACAAGCTTGATTTCAAGATTAGTCAGTGGAGTTTGAGTGGTTAATGGTTATCATAGTAAATTTAAAGTCTTGATCTTAACAAATACTTTTTTTTTTTTTTATGTAATGCAATGTAGAGAAGAAGCAACTAGGGTCACTATTCATGCTTGCGAACAAATCTAATCTCTGTTTCTCCTATGAGAATCTCGAGCGGGCCACCAATTACTTCAATGACAAAAATAAGCTAGGACAAGGAGGATCTGGCTCTGTCTATAAGGTAAGTTGTGTTCTAATCATCCATTTTCTATAGTTTCTGTTGGGATGTTCCTACTCTTCTATCGGTTAATTGTTTACCCCTTTTTGTGGAATAGGGTGTTCTTGCTAATGGTAAGACTGTTGCAGTAAAGAGACTGTTCTTCAACACAAATCAATGGGTTGATCATTTCTTTAATGAAGTTAATCTTATAAGCCAAGTCGATCACAAGAACCTTGTTAAGCTCTTGGGATGCAGCATAACTGGACCCGAAAGCCTTCTGGTCTATGAATACATTGCAAATCAAAGCCTCCACGACTATTTTTTTGGTTTGTTTTGTCATACTAAACCTTTTTTATGGTCACCATGTCTTAATGGTTTCTTGACTGGTCCTTGGTGCTTTCTGGTTCAGTAAGAAAAGATGTTCAACCACTGAATTGGGCAAAGAGATTCAAGATTTTACTTGGTACAGCAGAAGGAATGGCATATTTACACGAGGAGTCGAATCTGAGAATCATACATAGAGACATTAAGCTAAGCAATATCCTTTTGGAAGATGATTTTACTCCAAGAATTGCTGATTTTGGATTGGCTAGATTGTTTCCAGAAGACAAGACTCATATCAGTACCGCCATCGCCGGTACACTGTAAAGTCTCAAAACTCATTTTGTTAAAACTTATATTTATACCAAGTTTTGCTTTTTGTGTGTGTTTCTGAAGTTTCTCACTTGTGGAAACAGAGGCTACATGGCTCCAGAATATGTGGTACGAGGAAAGCTGACTGAGAAAGCAGACGTTTACAGTTTCGGAGTTCTTATGATTGAAGTTATAACCGGAAAACGTAACAATGCCTTCGTACAAGACGCTGGTTCGATCCTACAAACGGTAGATAACTCTCTAAAAGCAATTAACATTTTCTTGATGGATTGATTTTAGCTTAAACTCTTTTCTTGAATCTTGAAAACATACTTTAGGTATGGAGTCTTTACAGAACAAGCAATCTGGCAGAGGCAGTGGATCCAATCTTGGGGGATAACTTCAACAAGATAGAAGCGTCACGGCTGCTTCAGATCGGGCTGCTCTGCGTTCAAGCAGCGTTTGATCAGCGGCCAGCTATGTCTGCAGTTGTGAAAATGATGAAAGGAAGTTTGGAGATTCATACGCCGACTCAACCGCCGTTTCTGAATCCAGGGAGTGTAGTAGAGATGAGAAAGATGATGATGACTCCTACGACGAATCAGTCTAACTCTTCAGGATCGAGGAGTGACTACATAACCGAGAGTTCGAGTTTCTTCGAACCTAGATGAGGTTTTAGATCGTGTTGCCATATACAGAATCTTTTAGAGTGGATTCTGAATTATCTGTGTGATATGTACAAAGAATGAGATGCCAATTAATCGTTTGTAACTAACTGAGTGTTACGTATGTGCCACGACAATGTTATAGAAGCTAGGAACAGACCGGTTTTAGAGGTCAAATGGTGGGGACAGATTTCCGGTTTAGTCTCGGTTTAGATTATAGTGATTCGGTTTACGATTCAGTAGCGTTTGTTCTTGAGTTTATGATAGTATATTTATTTCAAACAAATCAACAACTTTTCTACGTTTTAACTTTACAGAATAAATGTAACCATAAAAGCAAACAAATTCGATTAAAAGTTAAAACCATGGATAAGGCCATGAGGGTAAAATTCAAGAAATAAAAGTGGTTTTTGAATTTAGATTTGAAATATATTAAATACATATACTATAAGCTTATTATTATCTGTCTTTATTCTAGCCAACTAGATTAACATTTAGAATTGAATGTCCAACTACTTTTGATTTCCTTTGTAAATGATCTTGAAAAACTTTGACCATGGCAACATGTAAATGGTAACTTGTTATTTATTTATTTCTGGAACTTTTATTGTACCTTTAATCAACCCAACAAACCCATTTTTAAAATAAAAAGTACTTCAACGTCAGTTTATCCATTTGCCATATCTTAATCTTATTTTTGTTGAATGTCGTCGTCTCTCTAACAATACGGACATGTGACGTTTCCTTTATTATTCTTAAAATATTAAGAATATTGAATTTATAGAGAGGGACGTCGAATTGTTGATCAGTATACCTTATGGCCTATGGTGTTTATGAATTGGTTAAATGGATTATCCAAGTAAACCGAACCGGCCCCACTCCAGATGAACTCATTATTGGTCCACCGGTTTTTAGGTTTATAAAACCGACAAATATTTGAATGAAGACAACGACTTCAACATGATCGAGCTGAGCTGGTTTGGTTTCCAAGTGTGAATCCAAGACTTAACTCCACTCATTTATGAAGAAATCTAAAATCTAAAATCTCCAATTGAATTTTTACTTTTTTGACTAATTAGTATACAGAGAGAGAGAAAGAGAGATACAGCAAATTGGGTTGACTATAAGAAACCAAATTAATCAAAGTCAAGCAGTTGAAAATTCTTCTCTTTCAACTTCCTCAATTTCATCAATCTCTGCTTCTTCTCCCTTCTCAATTTGATACCCTGAAACAGAACACAAAGCCCTTGATCAAAGAAAACAAAAAAAAGGAGATCTCTTTCTCAATTCAGTCAAAAACAAAATGAAGAAAGAATCAACTCATCTTTATCCTCTGTTGTACCTTCCATGTCTCTTGATGTTTCTTTCATTACTTCGTCCAATCACCGGAGACGCAAGGGCTCGAGCCGTTCAAGTCACTTGCTCACCCTTGCTTGAGCACAACGAAACAGCTTACGTCCCTAATTTCGTTGCCACGATGGAGAAAATCAGCTCACAAGTGCAAACCGCTGGTTTTGGTGTTGCCCTTACCGGTACAGGACCTGACGCTAACTACGGTCTCGCGCAGTGCTATGGAGATCTTCCTTTAAACGATTGTGTCCTCTGTTACGCGGAAGCACGCACGATGCTTCCACAGTGTTATCCTCAGAACGGAGGTAGAATCTTTCTTGACGGATGTTTCATGAGAGCTGAGAATTATAGTTTTTATAATGAATACAAAGGACCTGAAGATAACATCGTATGCGGAAACACAACGAGAAAGACTAAGACTTTTGGTGATGCGGTGAGACAAGGGTTGAGAAATGCGGTTGCTGTGGCTTCTGAGACTGGAGGGTACGCTCGTGCGTCTGCAAAGGCGGGTGAATCTGAATCTGAATCCGCGTTTGTGTTGGCGAATTGCTGGAGAACCTTGAGTCCTGATTCTTGTAAACAGTGTTTGGAGAACGCGTCTGCGTCTGTGGTTAGGGGATGTTTGCCATGGTCAGAGGGACGTGCGCTTCACACAGGATGTTTCCTTAGGTACTCTGATCAAGATTTCTTGAACAAGATACCAAGAAACGGCAGATCAAGAGGTGACACAATATGTTTTCTATAGAATCTCATAATCGCTTGATCATTGCTAAACAAATTGATTTTTGCAGGCTCTGTAGTAGTGATTGTGGTCTCAGTCCTTAGCTCGGTGGTTGTCTTCATGATTGGAATAGCAATAGGTGTTTATATCTGCAAACGTCGGACCATACGGAGGAAGAGAAGAGGTTAGACCTAGTTTCTTGTTTGTGATGAATTGGTTAAAAGAAGGATTGAGAGTTCTTACTTAGTTTTTTGGTGCTTATCAGGATCAAATCATGTTGAAAAAATGGCGAAAACTCTAAAAGACAGCAGCTTAAACTTCAAATACTCAACACTGGAGAAGGCTACAGGTTCATTTGACGACGCAAACAAGCTTGGACAAGGCGGATTTGGAACTGTCTATAAGGTATGTGTATGATCATGGCTTTATATTTCTATCTCTTTGTAACTATTTAATCTTCTTATAAAGCAAATGAGTGATCATCTAGTGGCATCACTCTCTGGGTTTAGGGGGTTCTTCAAGACGGAAGAGATATCGCTGTGAAACGGTTATTCTTCAACAACAGACACAGAGCAACAGATTTCTACAATGAAGTCAACATGATCAGCACTGTGGAACACAAGAACCTTGTCAGGCTGCTTGGTTGCAGCTGTTCAGGACCAGAGAGCCTCCTCGTCTACGAATATCTTCCGAACAAGAGCCTTGACCGATTCATCTTTGGTAACACCAAATAACATTTGATGAGTTTAATTTGTCTGATCCTGAATGCAAAATCACACCAAAATCATTCTTCATTATTACTTTTACAGACGTGAACAGAGGGAAAACGTTAGACTGGCAGAGAAGATATGTGATCATTGTTGGAACAGCTGAGGGATTGGTGTATCTGCATGAGCAGTCAACTGTGAAGATTATTCACAGAGACATCAAAGCAAGTAATATTCTGCTAGATTCAAAGCTTCAAGCTAAAATCGCTGACTTTGGGCTAGCCAGATCGTTCCAGGACGATAAGAGCCATATCAGCACCGCAATTGCAGGGACATTGTAAGTATATTTAAAGATACACCATTTCTTCAAAAGATGTGATTTGTTTGTTACTTGAGAAACTTAAAATGTTTGAGCTGATCCAATACTTGTGAATCTGCAGAGGTTATATGGCTCCAGAGTACTTGGCACACGGTCAGCTAACAGAGATGGTAGATGTCTACAGCTTTGGAGTTCTTGTACTAGAGATTGTTACTGGAAAGCAGAACACCAAAAGCAAAATATCAGATTACTCAGACAGTTTGATTACAGAAGTAAGTTAGACAGATTTTGTCTTAATGGGACTTAAAATAGTCAAATCAGATTCAACTTCTGATACTAATTGTGGCGTTATGTTCTTTTTGCTAAAAAATAAGGCATGGAAGCATTTTCAGTCAGGAGAGTTGGAGGAAATATATGATCCAAATCTTAATTGGAAGAATGAGATTGACAGTCACATCATCAAAAAGGAGATAGCAAGGGTTGTTCAAATAGGGCTCTTGTGCACTCAAGAGATTCCGTCGCTAAGACCATCAATGTCAAAGTTGTTGCATATGCTAAAGAACAAAGAGGAGATCCTGCCATTGCCTAGTAATCCTCCATTTATGGATGAAAGAGTAATGGAACTTCGAGATGGTTCTGATGGCGATTCAGCTGGTTGTGCATCTCTTGCCACTGTCTCACAAAGTTCCTTTTATGGTAGATGAGCATTGAAGAAGTCTTATAAGAAGAACATAATACAAAATCCTTGTTCGTTGAGCAGAAACTAAAATTTTGTGTATAAACCAGTGAGAGAAGCTAGTTAGTATAGGATATATAGATATGAAATAGAGTAATTTGTATACCATATGAAGATATGCAATGGTGTTGGTAAGTTATCTTATGCATTAATACAAATGAAATAACAACAAAGAAGTACTCAGTGACATCTGCAGACCATACTCAAAAGCATATTTAAAAATAAAGAGTGGTTCTCTTATACAAATGCGATTTCGTTGTCAAAAAAAAAAAAAGAAGAGATTTCGCTTCAATAAGCTCATCAGAGAGAGAAATATTGGAAGAGAGTGTTAAAGCTCAAATCTTTCATCTTGTATCATCACTTATACCTATATAGCCTATAAGACATTAAGTTAACAAATCTTGTAACAACAATAGTTGTCAAAACCGACCAATCTCCTTATAATAAATCATGCTCTAAGTGCTATCTCTTCAACCCACCCATAGCTTCAAACATTTATCTTTACCACCCGAGACTACTCTCTCACCATCTGGACTCCAGTCCACTGCATAAACCTATCCACACACGAGAAACAAACATTTAAGCGATTGGCATTTCTAAGCAGGAAACATTAGCTTTCAAAGTGTTAATACCTCATCCGCATGACCAGGAAGATCTTGCTTTAACCTTCTCTGTCTAACATCCCATACCTGTGCAAGTGAGGTTTAGAATCTGAGGAGTACCTCCATATTTGTGTATGAGATTTAGGACAAACAAGATTACCTTAAGAGTTGAGTCTTTGCTACAGCTCAAAAGCATCCTACTGTCCGGGGACCAACTGCGGTGGCAAAGCTAATTAATATTTAGCCCCTACAAGTGGGAACATGGAAAGGGGAACCAATGCTCTCAAGAAATCTAACCAACCTGATCTGATAAACAGGACCAACATGGCCTTGCAAAGTTGTAATATAGTCCCCCGTGATACCATTCCATATCCTGACAGAGTTATCAAAAGACGCACTTGCGATCCACTGGCCATTAGGTGAGAAACACACATGGTTTACAAGCTGCTGATGACCGTGCATAAGCTCTTTATATTTGTCGCTAACAGACGGTAGCCAAAGAATCGTTTTCTTGTCATCAGAACCTGAGACTAATCTTTCACCGGACTTTCCTTTAACTTGGTCGTATCTTTTGAGCGCAGCCTAAGCAAGCAAACGATTAGAAACAGGGTTAATGTACAAAAAGTGAAAAGATAAGGGAGGGATCTCACCTTTTTAACTTCTTCAGGTGAAGAATCTTGTTTTCCTGTGTGGTCAAAAGCTCCTGTCCGGAGAACATAGTCTGTGCTCAATGCTAGGGAGTTCACCCAATGTCCATGCTCCTGAAGTGACAACAGAATATGCAGAGTAAAATTAGGCTGCTAAAAAGTTATACAAGGAGAATCTCTTCAAGAACCATCACAAGAATTAGGCACCAGGATTGAAACGGCCAGCAACACAAAATATCACGGGGGTCCAAAAATGAACTTTTACCTGCTGCAATTTTGCCGTCAAACATAGACCCCCATCCTGAGTAACTTCCCACATCTTTATTGTACGATCTTGAGAACTGCCAAACACAAGACAGATATTTGAATAGCAAGCAAACAAGTAGTGACATAATTTACAACATAAGCAGATGATCTAAGCTTTTCAAAGCATTAGAAGTCAGAATATTAGAAACATACCATGTATATATAATTCCCTCTCCACCCCATTTGACACAAGTCACGCCACGTAAATGTCCACTGAGACAAGTTACAGTTTTCCTTAGAGTAATGTCCCATATCCTTGCATCCCCATCTTTGCTAGAAGTTACAAACCGACGGCATGGGTAGTTAAGGTGGACTGGTTCCCACGAGATACTAGTAATCCATTTCTTGTGACCCTGGGAGAAGTGTAGTGTTTATCGATCAGTATCACTCACAAGGAGGTTTCACAACATAACCAAAAGACAAATAAAAAAACGTTACTCTAAGGGGGCTGCCATTTAGCTCTCCAGTTTTCGGTATCCAACAACAGACTTCACCAGCTTCACCACCACTAACAAGGTGCTTACCATCTGGAGACCATGCAAGCGACAAAACCGAGCTCCTGTGCCCTGACAATTAATATACACATATTAGAAAACACCAGTGTGAGCATTAGGCGTCGATGGAGGGGAGAGACAAGAACTAAAAAGCAAAAGATTAGTACCTCTGCATGTAAACATTGGAGTTTGAGTGTTGAGATCCCACAGCCGGACAGTCGTATCACCTGAGCCACTAGCTAACTGCTTACCGTCCGGACTAAATGAAACACACAGAACAGGGCCCTCATGACCTAATATTTTTAAAGACAAACCAGTCAGCATAGCTAATCTATGAAACTAGTCGGTAGCTGAAACGGCAGAGAAAAAGAACATGTGACATACCAGCAATGGTAGCAGAAACACGGTTAACAGGGCGAGTTCGGAAAACAGCTTGTTGTCTATACACTATCGTCAAAACATTCTCCACGGACACTGAATGCACACACATTTCCTAGAGCATTATTATTATACTATACCATAGTGCCAATAAGAAACAATCAACACATATGCCAAAAAGAACCTTCATGATTCTCTAAGTAAGTTCCGATGGGCACAACAAGTTCCTCGCCTGATACATAGAAAGCGTAGGGCAACTTCTCCTCCTGAAAATTACATGTAACCATAAACAGAGGAACTCAAAACTTGGCAGCTTATAGCACTTGGGAGCAGCCACAATAAAATTCAATACAGAAAAATCTTACATTGTTGAGAAATGTATTGGCTAGATGGGTAAGCTGCAAAGGCCCTGCTTTGTGAGGGATATACATAGGTTCACCTAAAGGTGTTCCTTCAGTATCCATTAACCGACACATCACCATAGTCCCCATCTCCATCATGTCTGTACGTTTCTATGGTATTTCTACAAGTGAAACCCTAAATCCCTGGTATAAAAATGAATGAATTTTCATATGACTTAATAAAAAAAAAATGACATGATGGTTTTAGAGACAAACGATATCTTATTATAATAGAGCCCAAACCCAGAAAACGTATTAAAAAGGAAGAACGCAAACCCAACCACATAGACAATGCAAATCCAAGGAAGTTACCTGGGCTGTAGAATTGAGAGAGATTGTGTGGGAAGTAGAGAAGATGGACAAAGCGTGAGTGTGAATTCTCGAGAGAGGCCGGCAAAGAGGGAGGAAGAAGAGAGAGTGAGAGAGAGAGAGAGAGAGAGAGAGAGAGAGAGAGATGGCATAATCAGAGACGAAATGGCATAATCATAATCAGAGACGAAGAGGAAAAGTGCGTATAGTTTACCTCTGAGGAGAAGTAAAAGCTAAGTGCCGCAACGGGAGAGAAGCGGTAGAGGAGAAAGTGTTTTACTTGGGTATAAAACCCTAAGTTTTTCTTATGGGCTTTTGAGGCCCATGTTGCTAGCTTCCTTTTATGACTTAATTAGCTTCGGCTACTTTGGTTTCGAGAACTGTCTTCAGAGACAATGATTTGAGGAAGTGAATCATCTCCTTCCTGTGGAGAAACTCGCTCTTCAAGCCAAACGTGACCACGCATCTGAGAAGGTTTCCACCATAACCTCACAAGTTCCTTACGACGTTCCCAAAGCTGTGAAGATCCAGCAATACCAAACATTAAGTGGTGCAGAGACAACAGATCAAGTCTATCAATCTCAGAGAGACTGCGATTTCTAAATTCATGATCGAATAAAGGAAGAGCTGGAAGTGACGGCGGCGAATGAATCTCAATCGGAGTATGATGGTACCGTTTGTTCCAGAGATGATTGTCTTCCCAATCTTTAAGGAGATGCCAGCAACGAGAAGTGGTTGGTGAGAAGACGAGAGAGAGCCAAGCGACGGACGTGAGAAGAAGAGCGGAGGTAACAACTAACGCGGTAACGAAACGAGTGAGACGGCAACGACGGATTCGAGGACGAGAGATTGGGGAAGAGCAAGGACGTTTAGGAGAAGAAGAATAAAATTAGGGTATAGGGTTTCGTCCGCCACCGTATCTAATTTTCTCTCTCTCTCTCTCTCTCTCTCTCTCTCTCTCTCCT
The DNA here is from genome assembly GCA_004349715.1 of Crucihimalaya himalaica. Classification (NCBI taxonomy): domain Eukaryota; kingdom Viridiplantae; phylum Streptophyta; class Magnoliopsida; order Brassicales; family Brassicaceae; genus Crucihimalaya; species Crucihimalaya himalaica. The sequence continues at coordinate 1,596,551 of SMJT01000025.1, read as the reverse complement.
TCGCCGTCGCTTTGACCTTTGAGGGTTCGATTTTGATTTTCGAAAATTAGGGGCTGATTTTGGTTAAAAAAAAAAGTTCGCCTAGTTTCATTTAAAATGGGCGTTTAGTAAAGGGGCCTCAGGCCTAATTAGGGTACAAAAGGTTATGTAATGGTATCGTCTCAGTCTAGTGATCCCATTCCATATATACACATATAGTTGAACGACCGGTAAGGCCAACGACCGCCACTGTCATGTCAGAAAATCAGATTCGTTATCCCATTTTCATCTCTTTTTTTTTTTCTTAACCATTTTCACCTTTTCATCTTTATTATCTTTTTTGTTTATGTTTGAAAAACATATAATTAGGCATCTTAATCAAGCTAAAATTTGGTGTTACGAGATTTGCCTAATTTTGGATAAGATGCTGTCCAAACGTAGAGATGACATGATAAGATATCTGTCAATAAATAAAGTTTACATTTGTCACATCTGCAAAAAATGGTTTTCAAGTTCTCATGTCCTAGGCGGTCACCAAACCACCAACAATGAGATCCACGAGGTAGAGACTAGTGGAAAAAGATTGAGTTAATACTTTTGATCAATCTTCTCCTTCTGCTTTATAGATACAACAATGATATGTGTAGTCAAAAGAATTTCATTTTAGTTAACAACCTCTTTTTTAACAAACTTCAAAACTTCACTAGATACCCTTGATTATGTTTTCGGTGAGAAAATGGTTTGGATTCAAATGAGGATACATGAACGTTTTTATTTATGTGATTTCTATAGTGACTACACCATTGAAAAATGGGTAAGTGTTGTTACTGCTATTACCTCATCCATACTTGACCCAAAGATAGCTTTTGATAGATTTCGAAAGGCACAAAATGATTACTAATTAATAAATATATTGGTTATAGTTGTTAGAGGGTAAAAGATCCCTTGAAAGATAGTTGTAGCTAATGTTTTTAGTGAATGCTCAGTATGGGATCACATGATAAATTGGTTCATATAAGTGATTCCTTAAGTGAGTCCCCCATTAAGCGATGGGTAGAATAAAATAAAGTCAACATGATCTGCATTTTGAGCTTCTAAACTTGAGAAATTTTGAAATGTTTTTACTATTCTCGTTCTCCTTCTTCCGAATCAAAAAATGTTTTACATTGTAAAACCTGACCTAAATGTAAAACTTTGTTCTAATTCAGGAGGAAGAGACCGAGAATAAATTGAAAAAACAATTTAGAATTTCGCAAGTTTAAAAGTTCAAAAATGTAGATCATGTTGATTTTATGTTTTTTACATATCACTTAATAGGGATTCACTTAAAGAATTCTAAAATACTACACAATCATTGTTATCATGTGCAAACGAAAGTCTAGACAACCGTCAAATCGAGAATATAAAACGTTACTTCAAAAAGTATAGTGATTAAAACGTTACTTCAAAAAATTTAAAAACGTTTGCATAGTTATTAAGGCTACGAATTAAAACTACGAATAATGACAATTAAAAGCTACGAGTTAAAAGCTATGCAATGTTACAATTAAAGCATAAATTTAATTTTGGTATTTAATTAATTTAAATTTAATTAAATGCTGTTATATTGATTTCAAAAAATTTTAAAACGTTTGCATAGTTATTAAGGCTATGAATTAAAAGCTATGAATAATGACAATTAAAAGCTACGAATTAAAAGCTATGCAATGTTACAATTAAAGCATAAATTTAATTTCGGTATTTAATTAATTTATATATTGATTTATGATTTGTGTTGATTTATATATTGATTTATATATATATGGTCAAATTATTAGCCCACAATTATTAGCCCACAAACCAAATGGATTAAACGCCGCCCCATCTAGGCCCAACTTTTAAGCAAATGTAGTAAATTATACAACACTATATAAATAATATATATCAAAATGATTGATCTATGTAGATGTTGTTTGAGCATTCCGCTTAGGTAAAACAATTTTATAATTTACAACATATATCATGTTTCTATTTTCTCCATACACTAAAGTAAATAATGATAGTTACATTATTATTTAATTATTTTAAAATAATATAGTTTAATAGTTTTTGTATTTTGGGATCGTCTTCTAATAATTATATTTCTATCAATATTTCACAAAGTTATCACAACTTATTATATATTTCAAAACTAATTAACACTTCTATAAAAATGAATTTGATGAAATTGTGAAGATGAAAATACATGAATAAATAAAAAAAATATTATAAATTTTGGTTGAGTCATTTTAGAAGAAGTGGAGAGACTCATATAGATCGTCCAATAAAAAATTCTTACCTTGCTTTTCACATTACATTGAAAGCATAAGATGGGAAAATAGAGAAGTGATCTTCATTTGTCATTGACTCTATACTCCCAACTACAACAGTTATATATAAGAGAAAATCTTCTTTACTATCTAAGATTGTGATGCCATTTAAATTAGTCTAGTTATATTTGTTTTGTTGATATATAGTTATTTTTAGTTAATGAAATTAAATCAGACATACGGAAAAATTATAATTTTAAGGGGTAAACATTAATTATTTTAAATAAATTAATATATATATATATATATTACATTAAAGAAGTGATCTTACATTCGTCATTGATTTTATGTTCCCAACTACATCATATATATAAAAGAGAGAAAATCAACCTGAAAATAAAAAATAAATTAATATAAATATAGCACTATAAAGAAGTGATTTACATTCGTGAAATGTTATATGCTCCAACTAAATCACTTGTATAGAAGTAAAAAATAAACCCGAAAAGGAAAAAAATTGAAATTTGCATTGTAATAATTATCTTACATTTAATAGGAGTTATCTGCTTGTACTACATCACTTATATTGAAGATGAAATCAACGTGAATAGAAAATCAATTTGAAAATTTTCTAATTAATTAATTAGTTATTGCAAATTGTATTAATGAGTTAAGTTATGGTCAATCAAGAGAAATTATTATCTTTGTAAATGTTTTTTGTTATATATGTTTCCTTTTAGGAATGAGAATATCAAAAACTAAAATAGATAAATAATTTAAATGAAGGATGATCACTTGTCTTTTTTTTTTATGATGGAGAATATCGAGTTGTATAATAGAGTAATATTGACAAGACACATTTTAAAAAAATACTGTCAATTATGTTGTTAATGGGTTAAGTTATTGTCAAATTGTAATAATTGTTTTTAATGTATAATTAACAGAAATTATTGTTCTTTTATATGTTTTTTTTTAGAAATGAGAATATGAAAAGCTAATCGTTTATATAGAAAAAGAAATCAACTTGAAAAGAAAAACAATTTGAAATTTTTTAAGTTATCCCTTCAACATCCATTAACCGACACATCACCATAGTCCCCATCTCCGTCATGTATGTATGTTTCTATGGTATCTCTACAAGTGAAACCCTAAATCCCTGGTTTATTTATATACTAGGTAGTTCCCACGCAACGTGTGGGTTATGTGTTAAAATGAATTTGATCATTGATATTTTTTAAAATCTATTAGATATATATAATATATGTTCTTACATTTTTATCTTTAAATTTATTAAAACTTTTAAAATATATATTTCATATTTAATATTATAATTTCTCATTTATTGTATTATATAACAGTGTGTTAAATTAGTTTTACACTACAATTTGATAAAGTGGATGGAAACAAATCCATAATTATTTTATTAAACCGGTTATTTTGGTTATGTTGTCAAAACATTGATATATTGGTTTGAAAATAATAACAGTAAAAAAATATTGTTTCTCTTTTTGTCATTAATGTTTTTCATATTTTTTCCTCTAATATTTTTAAGTAATTTTATTTGTTAAAGAGTCCATTTTATTTAACAAATAAATACTTTTAATCGAACATAGTTTTTCAAATTCGAGTAGGTACCGTCGAAAGAAAATCACTATTAAAACATAACTTTTTACCTGATAACTCTTCACCATTGTGTGTCAGATCAATCAACTCAATAAACATAAAGAATCTGAAAAAAAAATCAAAAATAATAGAACATTGTTGTTCTTTAACACTATTCAAAAACATTTTATTAGTAAAAATAACTTTTCACTTGTGGTGGGTTCAACGACAGCAGTTAAAGTCTGATACAACATCGAAATCACAGTTTCTGTACAAACTTACATTGTTGATATAAGAAAACAATTTGAACTCTATTAGTTGTAGAAAAAAAATTGAAATAGAATTTACAAAATTATGTACTACTTGAAATATGATGAATAATGAAATGTGTGTCTTTCTATTTATAGGTAGACATTGAGGCTATGACAAATGTTACAATGGATCTGGGTGTTACGACACCAGGAGCTGCTGACGGGAAAATTATCCAGCGCATGGACTATTGGAGGCTAAATACTCAAAGGGGACTGTTGATACTAGTCTCATGTGATGGAGGATATCTACCCCATCTTCATTTGATAGCTGCGAGAAATGAAGAAGAAGCTCAAGTGGATTTGCACACATTACTTATGTACCAAGACACAAGTAGCACAAGTGCCGATTTGAGGTCTTTCTTCGCTGGCCGGAAGGTTGAATGGGATGCAACCCTTTGGAACGGGTACTATAGGAGACTAGTGGTTGGCGGAGGCCGTGGCGGAGGTCGTGGTGGCGCTCCTCCCAGTCGAGGCGGAGCTGCTCCCGGCAGTGGAGGAGGTCGTGGCGGAGCTGCTCCCGGCAGTGGAGGAAATCTGAAAAAACTCAAAAATAATAGAACATTGTTGTTTTTTTTCAAATTCGAGTAGGTGCCGTCGAAAGAAAATCACTATTAAAACATTTTATTAGTAAAAATAACTTTTCAATCATGCACAATTTCTGTACAAACTTACATTGTTGATATAAGAAAACAATTTGAACTCTATTAGTTGTAGAAAAAAAATTGAAATAGAATTTACAAAATTATGTACTACTTGAAATATGATGAATAATGAAATGTGTGTCTTTCTATTTATAGGTAGACATTGAGGCTCTCAAATTCAGGAACATATGAAATTTGGAGCCGTTTACCCAAGGTAAAACATGAAAACATATATAGAATTTGATGATTTTGGTTCAATATTCTGAATTAATACTAATTAATAGTTGTATGTTATGGAATTATGAATTAGTGCATTTGAATTAGTAGGCGTTAATTACAAAATTTCTTGGGTTGAGAGACTAATGTAATGAAATAAACAATTATTTAAAGTTGGATTTTAAATCCAAATTTTTTTAAGAGAAAACTAATTAATGCATTTAAGTGGACAATTATTGCATTTTTATCTATTAAGTTCCTCCAAATTTTGGGGCATGACAATTATTGTATTAATGGATTAAGTTATGGTCAAATTGTATTAATTGATTTTAAATGTGTAATTAAGAGAAGTTATTATTTTTAAATATGTATTTTAGAAATGAGAATATACAAAGATAAAATAGAGAAATAGTTAAAATAAGAGATGATACGTGTCAGTCTGTGGTTAAACGAACGCTACTTTATTAGATAAGATATGATGAGAAAATAAGAATGGGCATGGACTTGTTGTCTAAAAACGAAGATGTGATTTTTCTGGCCCAAATTAAAAGATATTAATTAATAAATGAAAAACAAATACAATTCTTCAGGGAATAATGGGATTGGATCGAATGTTTTATTGGGTGTAATCATGGTTTGCTCTTATTGGTATGTATCGGATAGGATCTGGAAATAATGGTTCGATTTCTATGACAAGACAAAGTGACGTGATCTGCAAGTTATCCAACAAGTGAATCGAATCTAGATCTGGGAAAGTTAATTAAGGTTTAATTTAACTTTCGGTTTATTTCGAATTTTGTAAGAACATTTACAAAGAATATACACTTAAACTGGGGGAGTTGTGTTTAACCAAGAGGTTTGTGCATCATCATGAGCTACAATACAATAGATACGGGGGACTCATTTAATCTTAGAATACCCGAGTATCCAAATCTTCTTATTCTGCTCGAGTATCAAAAGAAAAGGCAGACATTAGTGATGTGAGGGCGGCAATCAAGGAGCAGAAGAGCCAGGTGGCAAGAGCTTTATTCTTTGGTAAATCTCAATCTACTTTTGATGACAAGAACATCAGCATCTTACGTTTTCCGATTGTCTTTGACACCCGCAAGGAAGAGTTTCCTAGGCTGCCTCTAGTTAAACTCAAGTCTGAAGACAATCCACTGAGTCTTTACTGTGAAGAAAACGTGATGGTTCAGGTCCGTGGCTAATTCATAATGAGGAGACCCTTCTCAAAGGTTCTAACCTTGATGTTCCCATTGGACAAGAAATTAGCTCATCTAGGTATATTGCATGACATTGACAATGTAGCCATATTACTGCAAACTTTTCATTCTGACTGCTGAACGTTGGTTGTTTTAAATAATAGTGCATGTGGTATCTAATCTTGCTAAAGATTTTGCTCTTCCGGATGAACTTCTAAAATCATGCATTTATCTCACATGCTTTATTCTCATAGGAACATATGTGGTTATCAAACCATCTGCATTGCAAGTCTCTCTTTTTTTCAAGATTAAAATAAATGAAAAAGAAAATAATAGTAATTTTTTAATTTAAAATAACAAGAATTGTTGAGAATACTCATAAGAAACTCTCTCTCCTAACATAAGTCACTTCATTATTAGTTCAGATTTTATTGTAATTAATCAAATACACAAAAATTAAAATCTTAATTAAATAGTTTATATGTTATTATATTTTTATAAATCATAAAATAAAATAAGCTATCCAACAAACTCCATTATACATAATTTTAAATTATATATTAATATTATTTTTAATTAATATTAGTTGATAAAATAAAAATATCAGTATAGTTAAAAAAATTCTGAAATCTGAAAAAAATATTAGTATTGTAAAACTAATTCTTAGATTTGAATATATATATATATATATATATTGATACTATTAAAATCATTTAATTTAATATGATTAGAGCCGAGTAGCATAGCTAGTGAGTTTGGAAACATGGAAAAAGCCTGACAATGAAAAGGAGTAAAAGCACAAAGATACCCGGTAGATGTTGTATTGCTGAACTTGAAGAAGTTTGTGGCTATACTAGAGTTTTTTTGACTTTATATGAAACAAATGTATATCAAACTAAATGAATTCACACATTAGAATTTATGCTCCGAACTACATCATTTATATAAATGATAATCTAACTTGAAAAAAAAATTGAAATTTATATTGTGATATTTTAATTGATCATTAGAAATATGTGGGTAAGAAAATCATTTAAGTTGATCTAACTATATTGATATGGTGATTTATTTTTTTCATTCAATTCATTAGTTAGTACAAATTATGGTCAATGGTATATTTTGCTCAAATATTAAAAGCTTTTCCTAAATTGAATAAAAACTTTTTCTAAAACTTTTTATTATTTGGTCACAATCTAAAACTTGTTTCATTTAAAAAAAAAAATTGGGATCGGATTTAAACATTTTTTTTTCTGGTAGTTGTCCGAAGATAATGTTGAGTTCATACCAAAATTTGGATATAAATGTAAAGTGGAAGCATGTGGGAAATTGAAATGTCCTACATTTCTTTTTACAACCTAAAGATCCCGAACTGAAATCAAAATTAATCCTTAAAACTTGTGAAGTACTAGGTATGTTTGTTATTTAAAATATTTCACGGTGACGAATCACGTTGTACTTAAAACAATAAATCTGATCCTTAAATCTTATGATGAATCCTTCAACTAACAAACCAACATGATTTGTTGTAATTATATAAATTTATCTATTTCCGAAGTCGTTAACCGAATCATTTGTTTAACAAGAACATTCATAGTCTCATATAAGCTTGAAATAACTCTATACTTGGATGCAATTAGAATTTATATCCTATATCTATTTTATCTTAGTGATTTATCCAAAACGGGTTTGCAAATACATGATACGAATAAACTTATCAAATTTGCCGAAATTATATGGTTTTAATGTAATACGAACTAAATTTCAATATTATCAAACAAATTCAACCAATACAATATTAAAGAAAATGGTTTAAATCAATATGATAGATCACCAATAACTTATCGGTTTGAAAAATCAAAAGTTTAATTAGTAAAAAAAAAATGTTTAATTGTGTCTACACAATGGACTATTGGAAATCTGTCATAGTTAAGCGACGATACAAATCTAGGCATCAAATTTTTAAAAGAATATTTTTTATCTGTTTTGGCCCTCTCCAAAATATAGTATTGACTATCTATGGGATTATATGTTTCTTCAAAAGGAATTTTAAATGTAATTTACAAAAAAAAAAATATATGAAATTGATACAGAAGGCAGGAGAGAACCTATTCCTGTATCTGTTCAAGAGACTATGAGAGTCTGTCACTTCTTCTTTGAACTCTACTCAAGACTCATGAGAGACTCTATTAACTATTCAAGTATATATTGTAGTATTTGTTATTATGGTCCTTCTTAGTAATATCTTGAGAGCCACATGTACTTCAACTTCACGATCAAAGCAAAGATTCCAAAGCATGGTATGTGCATCAACCCAACAGCCGCATACCTGCAACATCACTTCAAAACGTTACTATATACATAATAGTCTTTAAATTCATTCAAGATCAACCAATCAATTTCATTGTCTACATGTCCAGGACGATAATAACCGGATAAGGAACTAGGCGATGAGTTTGTGTAAAGTAAAGTACCATAAAGGGGCATAGGGTGATGACAAATCCAAGAATGGGTAAGGCCACCTGCACAAACAGATATCACATTGTTTATATACACATGCCTCATTAGCCCAAGCAAGTAAAACTAATCTGTTGATAGAATAATGTAAAGAAAGATAGAACCATGACTATTACCAGAAGGAGACACAAGCATGAACAATCCATTGGAATAGCACGAATATACTGGTCCATACTACAAAGTATGCAATTCTGAACAATGGGAATCGCTGGATACATGGAAATCATCATCACTATAAATCTATAATCATCATTATCATCAAAGGTTAATATGTTGAACTAAGCATAACAACTAACCAGAGAATTCAGGAAAGTTTCACCGAGGAGGAAAATAGCATTGACCGAGTGCATAATCACAATGAACTGCAGTATCAATGTGTGGTTACAATTTAGCCTCAGATACAATCAAAGACAACCAATTGTCCCAGTCTCGTTAAGACATATAAACTGTGACAATGTCCTGGTTAAAACTTACAAAGTCGAGATTGAAATCTTTTGCTGTGAGAAAAGGGTAGATAATGAACCAAAACACACCATCTGTAAGCAATACAGCTCCTGCACAAGTCTGCAATCCAAAACAACATGTTCAGACACCGAGAAACTTAAACATGTTTGACACTTGAACCAGGAAGACTTACTTGAAAAAGAATCTGATGAATGTAACCCAATGTAGTTGCAATCTGACGTGTAGACCTGTTGTCTCTATCGTGTCCGCTTGAAGATTTAAACACATTCGAGTTTTCGCCATTCACGGGAGGTCTGTAGGACCCTTGCTCTTCATCTACTATACTGACTCCGTTTTCACCATTATCAGCAGACTTAAATCTGTATATGGACACCAATGCTGCAAGCTGCATTACATCAAGTCCAACTAAAGGTTTTGAAAAACCGGTTTCACCGGAAATATTGTTCATCAGATTCCACATAGAAACACATGTAATAACTACTAATCTCAGGTAGATGTTAGGATCTAGAGACAAAGATTGGATAAAGCATGTGAAGTACCATGATAAGGTGAAGAAAAGCCATACCCCAAAGTAAACTGTAACCAATGTGAAAGTCCATCTGATAAGAACCAATCAAAACTCATCAGAACAAGTGAGATGTAAAAATCTTTATCTAAATCACTAAAAATCTTTATGGAGACTCACTGTGTGTAGAAGATGAAAATGCCGGTTCCATCAGCAATAGCATTACCAGAGATGAGGCCAAGAAAAACAATAAAACCAAAAACACGAAAACCTAACAACCAATTTGGATGAATCTCTTTGACACAAGTGTTCCAAGTTTCATCATCATATACAATTCCTGTGAGTTGCTCGAGTTCCTCTTGATCATTATCACCGTGTTTCTCGCGTTTTCTTGGTCCTTCGTATCTCCAAATCAAAAACGAAGATAGAAACAGAGACGTTAAGACAAAGATTGCACACACAATGAATCTCCAGTTAAGCCAGTAACTTGGGATGTTTGTCTCTGCAGACATTGTTGGTTGCCAAGTATGTTCAGTTGAACCTGTAACGAAACTCGACAAATCAATTCGGCTAAACACATTCGTCACCATTATCAAAATCTCTGTAACTTTCTGAAGTTTTGAACCAAGTGATCTTGATTTTAACAAGAGTCTAATAAATTCATGTCAAGAAAAGCAAAAAGGCAGAGTCGAGAAACTCATGATGAAACATCACGGATCTTGATTTCGTTTTTTGGTTAGCATTAACAATGGACAACGAGAGAGAGAAAGAAAGAGATAAAACTTGAAACATACAGATAGATATAGCATTCAAAGTAAGAGACAGATTCTTTACTTAACCAGAGCGATACAAAGTAAAAATCAAGAAAATAATTAAAAAAGAAAAATATTAGACAAGACAAAAGATACCTGTAGTAATGGTTTGCTTCAGTTCGGTATCAGATTCTGTGAGTGAGAACGATGAGATCTCTCTCTCCAATGTAATTTGGAATCTGATGTTTTTATATTTCTTTAGCTGGAGAAGTTAGTGGGAGATTTGGTTTTTGTGTTCTTGTAATATAATTCTTACTCTACACTCCATACTCCACACGTTTATGTATTTTATTTCGTCACATACTTGCATTAAAATGGAGCCATTTGATTCTCAAGAAATGAAATCGAACGGTTAAAAAGAAAGGGTCGAGAAAGTGGAGGACGAAGGTAGAAGTTACTTACTTGTAGTAGGCTTTATCATTCTTTAATAGTCTTAAGGCCCATTACGTTTACAAAAGTGTAAGCCCATAAGTGTGCGGGGATCTGAAACCCTAATTCACTTGAAAAGTTGAACCGTCAGAATCATTTATATATAGGTTTAAATTTTCTGAAGGCTGGTTTGTATTTGATTATCATAAAGGCCGCTTCTTACGCTTTAAGCTTTAAGAAAGAGATAAAACTTGAAACATACAGAGAAAATGCCTCTGAAAGCGTAGTGGGTCACGAATATCCCAATTAAGGCGAACCCAAACATACTCCACCTGAGCCGCTGCAACGTCATCATAGTCAATATCCATGAGTAGCCCCATTGCTCTCCCAATGTGAGCAACTATCTCTTGGTTGAGGAACTGTAGAGGTATTCCGCGGATCTGAAGCCAAAATGGAATGTAAGTGAGAATTGAGAGGCTCATCAAAGGAGTCCACCGTTGGAGCACCAACATTCGTTCAGCAAAAGCCCAAGGGCCACGTCTTACACCGCTTCCATCGACTCTTCCGAGGGAAATACGAATTAGAATCTTCTATCCTCCACAATTCTGCCTTGAACCAGCCCAGCCTGACCCAAAGTCTCGGAAGGGCGCCGATGATTGAGCGTAGATTCTGTCTCCTTGGGATCACTGGCCTACCCATGATTACAAAACGATTTGCCGCCGCGGCTTGATTAACAACTTCCACCAGAAGAGCGATGGGAGCATCATCAATCCCCAAGTCAATTTCTTGCAAGGCTCTTTGGATATTGTCATCCATTAAGATTAATAGTTTGTAGAATCGTAGAAAGATGGAGAGAATTAGAGAGATTTTCAATAGATGTTGTAAATTTCTCCTCTATTCAAGGCTCTTTTAACTCGTGTTGTAGACGTGTATTCCAAGACGGCTTATGTTCTCTCTACTGTCCTAATAACGCCTATGTTCGCTTAGGAGAATGGTCGAGAGTGTGTTCTTGTCTATTCATCAAGATATATATATATATATATATATATTAACTAGGAACTCCCATTGAATAGAGGAGAATTCATGAAAATCTAACTGGAACCACGACGAACAATTTCTTCAGTTCGTGCAAGTGCATCTGTTAGCACGTCTATTGTCCAGTTTTTCAAGTCATCCTGATGAAAAAGGAAGATCATCAATGAAAATATGATTTAACAAAGTACAATAAGGTTTGATGATTGAATAGAGGCTTTTTTACCTTGCGCACAGGTTCTCCAGTTCTTATTTGCGCATTTGGACGTGCAAGCTTGGACTCAAAAGGGGTTCTTGGCCTTACTTCTCTAAACTCATCCCACTCCTCACGCTCGAGCATCCGCACCGTGCCTTGCCCCGGTGGTGCATTTCTTATCTTGCGTTCAATCATTTCTTGCGATTTCGAATCATCGATCTGACAACAAACCAATAATGAGAAACAGCAATTGCACAAAGAAATTATAAAGCAGTGTAACAGCTCAATTACGAAGCCATATCGTCATTAACAAGGAAGACACTCGTAGAGAGATGATAGAGGAAGGCTTACCATCATTAACACCTTTGCAAATAATGCAATACCAACAACGGCGGAGAACATAGGCATCGTTGCTGTGTCCAAATACGATCTTGATTCTGGAACTTCAACTAGAAACTGGTTCTTTGTTGGGTTCCTTCGCTTTTTACTTTTTTGCAATTCGGCTAACTTCTTTCTTAAGGTCTCTGTTGGGGCATCATTAGACGGTGAATGAAACCTTCTCTTAAGCAATGTAAATAACTGACTCTGCCGAGACATCATAACCAGAAACAGGGATCTTCTTTCTATGTCAAAGATGTAGAAAAACACAGTCAAGCCAAATTGTAATCAATTAAAAGATGGAACCATATCAAGCATCATGCATCAATCATCAAGCAGAAATTAACTTTCAGTGGGAACTTTTGCATCTTTTGTTTAATCAGAGAAAGTAAGATGCGACAGAAATATAGGCTCATTTGGGAGCACAACTTAAAGTATCTCTCTTTTTATTTTACCAGAAGCCCTATTACAAGAACACACCCACCCTGGACATGGTGGAGAACATACCTCTCTCTCTCATAATGACCTCAACAAAAAACACTTCAGATATCATCACTGAAGCTTCACCACAAAGACGTATCCTAATAAGAAGCTGACCATAGTAAAACTAATCTCGATGTGCAAACCTAATTGCGACCTACTTACTGTGCTATACTAATATCAGACAGCTGTATAGACGAGATGCTAATCAACTATGCTGCAAGAATTGAGTGACATGTTCAAACCAAAGAACCACAAATTTTCAGGAAATAATCCAACTTAGGTAGCAAGATAACACTGATCGTAAATCCATAGGCAATACTAGATGTAAAAATAATCATCAACTAATCTAGAATGTTAATAAAGTTTCGTTGTGGCATTTGAACGAACACTTAGTGTGCAGCTTTTCCTCAAGATTCGACATTTTTGCAACAAGGAATAAAGGGAAATCGAGATAGGTGCCTGGAAAAAATTTGGCTATAAACCGAGAAAGATCATTCTCCAAAAAACTGATCAACAAAACCCATTCAGAATAATTTGTTCGATGATTAAATCTCTAAGTGAAGAGAGGCTTAAAGATGAGGAGATTGCAAACGTAAACGTACCAGATCAAGAGGGATTGGGTAGACAAAAGAGACAGTTTTGATCGCCAAAGTCTTCTTCTTCCTTTAATCAAACAAAGGTCCTAAATCTCTAATGTTCAGAAATTAGCACGAGGACTGAACTAGCCTTTGCGCAAATAATTGAATTAAATATATATATATATATATATATATATATTTGGTACAGTATTATTGTATATAGTTTAAAATGAATTTTATCTTACTATAAAGAAAATGTAAGAAAAAATTGTGTAGGTTACTTTTTTTTTTATCGCGCATTAATTGTCTATAACAATCTAGTTTGCAACATCAATTGTTGTATAATAATTATCACCAACATTTGAAACTGAAATTAAATCTTTGATATATTTTCATCCAATTACACCAAAATTTTATCATCTAATTATGTACTATTTTTATAATTTTAATATTTATTTCAAAATATTTAGTAATTGGAAAATTATATATTACTTTAGATGAAAAAAGAACTTAGATAGTCATTCATTTTTTTATCTTAATATTTATTTTAGAGAAATTCTTGCAAATACCACTAAATAAGTTTATTTTATAAAAGTATCATAATAAGTATTATTTTCCAAAAATACCATTAAAAAAAATTATTTTCAAAAATACCACAAAATTAAAAACTGAATTATAAAGGTTTAAAATTTAAATATTTGGGTTTGGGTTTAGTATTTTGGGTTTAGGATTTAGTATTTTGGGCTTAAGGTTTCGTTTTGAAGGTTTAGGGTTTAGTTTTAAGGGTTTAAAGTTTGGTTTTAGTAGGGTTTAAACAAGAGAATCAGTTAAACTCACACAAAACCAAAGACAGAGTATCCAACCAAAAACCATCTCCTAGTAAGCTGAAAAAACAGTACACAAGTATACGACACAAGTATCAAATAGAAAAGTGTTAAACTGTTCTTAAACTGGCTCTTAAATTGTTCTCAAAAGCTTGTTAAGTAGAAAACAAAGAGACTTAATTAGCTTAAAGAACATGTGACTCACAGACGTGACCAAAATTTTGAAAACTAATCCATTAGATAGAAACAAACAAGCAAATGACATCATTAGATTTTCCAAAACCGAAAACAAGCAAGAGTTTTGATTTTCTCACCTACTTTATTGACGTTTATCAGAATTATTGGCTAGAAGACATATATAACTCAAGTGATGGCTGCAAGAGAAAAAAGGAGACTTAATCAGCTTAAAGAACATGTGACTCACAGAGAAAGCATGAAACTTTAAATGTTCTATTCACGATTTCTCCACTATAAACGAAATCCCGGAAATAAGCCATCAATTAACCAAATTTCCTTTGGAACCCATCAATTATAAACACCGACACATTCACTTTGAAGGAGAAAGACAACAAAAATTAAATCTTTTGATTAGTACCCAGAAATAGCAGAACCAAAAGGAAGAGAGAATCTAAGTGGATAATGATAAAACTTGTCTTGTTCATAGCAGAGTCTGCCTGTAGTGGAATCGAATATTTTGAAGGAATCTTTCCAACTTATCGCAAACCCACTGCAATAATTGAACAGCCAAAAAACAACAACAAAAGGGCAGCTTTTGAGTTACGTTATCTGAGAAAAAAGGCAAATTTTGTTCCTGGAAATTCTACCAAGAGATTCGAATTCGCTGATTTAAACAAAAACTTCAATCCATGAAAAAACAAAACCCTAAAAAAATTACATACCCGAATTGACGAGAGAGAGATTGACGAGAGAGAGATGGTGCAATTGACGCTTGTAGACTTTACTACCAGATCTGGAAGTGGAGAATGAGATAGGAGGAAGTTTCACGAAGGTTGAAAGGTAATAGGTTTCGTTGAATCGTTGGGATGAAGAAGTGAAAACTAAAACTTGTCGTTTTACAAATTAAAAGGAATGGGTTTATTAAAACCCGTGGACTTATTATTTCGGTCCGTTTCAAATCCTGTTACTTTTGTACAAGGCCAAAGTTCAAATATTTTTATACGGGTCGGGCTAACTCTGAAAATATGAACCCCTTTTAACATCCCTACTTCCTCTACCATCACTACAATTTTTTTGCTTCTTGTCATATTTACGATATATGCAATTACTTTGTTAATGATTTTGGTTTGAGGACATCCGGTGTCAACATCTTGAGAGATGATAGTAATGTAGAAAATGGATTAAAAAGATGATACATGACACCGAGAAATTGCACCAGGGTGAAGTAGAGATGAATGCATGTAATTTGGCTTGGTATTTCAAACGAAACACTCCCACTGGACCGAATATGTTAACCACTACGATTTATTTCTTGATACATATCATTTTTAATTCAAATGAATAAATAATTGAAAAAATAGACGTAGAACAAAAAAAATGACGTAGAACAAAAAAGGTATAAAGTTATATATAATTCATTTTAAAATATTATATAATCGAGAAAAATATATATTTCAGAAGTGTAAATAAAATATCTTATGTGATGAAAAACAATGATATTAGGTAGAACAAGTCATATTAAACCTTAAAAGGTAAATTTGTTGTGTGGGAATAGGTACATCTAAAAATAATATTTTAATTTTTTTTGTATAAACAAAATATAAAACTTACTCTTACTATAAAATATTAAAGAACAAAGTATAAACAAAATACGTTTATTAAACTTACCTTTAAAAAACTTACAGGAAAAACGTAATAATGTTCAAGACAAAAAGAAGAAAATGAAAAGACTCCGAAAGAGGTGGCAGGTCCAGCCCAAAATTAAAACAAGTGAAGCAAGGAATTTAGACATCAAATTTCTATAAATAGAAACATGAGCATCATAATACCAAAATGTTTTATGGTAGAGTGGCTAAATCCACATTCTTTTCTACTAGGGGCATGAGTTTGATTCCCCAAAATGCCAAAACCCTTCAAATATATTTTGCATTTTTCCAACTTTATTTTATAATGGACCAATTTTTTTTATTTTTTTTTGCTTTAGACATCAAATTAACTTGGACCGACCCTGGAAATAGTGATGGAATGGATATGTGAGAATTATAAGCACATATTTTTTTCATGTAAGAGTTTCAAAAAGCTATAAACCATAAAAGAAATAAAACATATTTATTTTGTTGTATAACTTGGATGAATCCACTATGAAAGTGGAATTTCTATTGATATTTGACAAAAATATAAAATAATTATCAATATATATATATATACCAATAAAATTTCAATACTAATATATATTTGTTTTCTTATACAAGAAAAAACTAAAATATAGAACAAGTAGTAATGTTAATTCATTCAAAAGAAAAATTGTTGTCTAAAATAAAAAAAGAGTTCACTCGAATTTTATTTTTGCACTGGTCGACTTCCTAATAATATACTCCCTCTGTTTCATTTTATATGTAGTTTAAGGATTTTGCACACTAATTAAGACATCAAATAAAATACCCTTAATAACCTCATCTTCAATCATTTATTTCAATTTTTACCAAATCTTTTGACTAACATTAATTAGATAATATAAGGGTAAAAAAATAAAATAGTGGCAATTTTTATCTTGGGAAATGAGAACAACACTTATTTTGCAACAAAAAAAAAATTCTTAAACTACATTTAAAATGAAACAGAGGGAGTAATAATATATTTCTCACTCCCAACATTTAAAAGAGCATATGATTAGTAACTCGGATTCCTTCCCGATAGGAAAAGGGTCCACTGTACTTAATAAACACAAAATTGGGGAAGAAATAACATTTTTGTCTTCTTTTTGCTATTTTACTACTTTTATTTTTTTAGTATCACTTACTAATCTGTTTTTTTCCCCCGAAAAAACTTCTACTATAGTCGGAAAATTGAATAATGAATTACATTAAAATTCAGTTGTGCGGGTGTGTTTGCTATTGTTTTTTTTGTTATGTATTTGTATGTTTGGCTATTTTATTTATTATATTTTCATTGGTAGATTTAGTATATACGTGTAGGGGTTTCGTAAGACATGTTAATATTTGAGACGTCTTTTTCTTCATTTTTTTAATGAGTTCAATCTTACATTTGAAGTTATTATTTAGAAAACAATATTTTAGCTGATATGTCATTGATATTTTTTTAAAAGTTCTTACTTTAGTTTGAATGAATTGATGAAATGTTTTTTGTTTTTAATATAATACTTATATTTAAACATTCTTTTCGTTTATTATTATATGTAAGGTAAACATATGTTTAGTTATACTTTTAACAAATCATTTGAGACATTGTATTTGATGTAGGAAATAGTGGTTTTAACATCTAACATCTTAACCATATTTATATTTTTTATAGACAATAGTCTATGTATTATTTAAGATTTCTTAGTGTTTGATAGTAAAAATTTTGAAAGATAAAATACAATTCAAAATGAGAAATATTAATAATAATAATAATAATAATAATAATAATAATAATAATAATAATAATAATAATAATAATAATAAATTTATTATTATTTTAATTATTTTTTAAAAGTCTGTTTAATTACTTTTTAAGTCTATTTCAGTATATCCACGTCAGTGGTATCATCTACTACTGGACCACTAGTGATTTTCAAATTGTGTCTCTCTTACAATACGAGACTTTCTCAACCCTAAACCCTAAATCCTAAACCCCCATGCTTCTGCCTTCACTCCCAAGGATCCAAAGAATCTCATATTTTCACTTTATCTGGAAGCCACCGAAACTTATGGACAATAGATTACAGTGTCCCGACTGAAATCATGGAGATTTGGAAGATGGAAGAAAGTCGAGGCGGTGGCTGGACCAAGATTCATAAGATCGACCTCGGTGGAATCCATCATCCAAACAATATCGATGGTAAAGTTCATATTTTAGATATTGGGTCAGACAAAGTAATGTTCAAGCTATCATCGACGTGGCTAGACAAACACCCTCATAAACTACGGGACATTGTCTAGAGACTATCAGCCATGTCACTCCACCGATGGACTCTTATCTCTACACAACATTGATAAGTCTAATTCTTTTCCATGTTCCTCTAGCTCTTCCTTAAGTAAACGGCCTCGTTAGAGATACAATGTATTGTATATCCTATGAACGTTAAGAACATAAATCAATTTTCAATTTGCTGTTGCGCTTTTTATTCTCTGTTTCGGAAAAAAACGAGGAGAAATGGGTTCTTCCGTTTGACCTCACCATGATCGTTGTCCGTTGACCTTGTACTTTATATATTACATGGAACAACTAACTGTTTTTTGTTTTCCCAAACTATGGCATGTCTAAAAATACCATCTTGACGTCAAAAGCACAGAACTTTCTACGTTCTTATTATCTCTCGTTTCATATTCCAGATTTCAATGGGTACCAATATGTTGACCAGGAAAATCTTTGTAGAGGTTTTGGAGTAAAGCAAAGAAGTGAGAAAAGAAGCCTTGTGCTTTAAGTTTAGATGTGTTTGAAAAAATAAGGCCTTTTCTTCATCTACTTTTAAGCCAAGCCAATACAAGCCCCTTAATTACTCTGCTTATATAAATATATATATTCAAACCAATTATCATCTCATTACAAATATATCATCTTTGCTTAGAAACTCATATCTTAAACTATACAATCATAAAATCTTTTGTTGGAGTTTTTTTTTAATATGCCACAAATGAATAAGCCCTTCATTGTTTCTCTGTTTGCTCTGTTAATGGTAGCTTCTTATGGAGCTCCAGGAAAAACATTGTACAGGGAAGTTGACATTCTTGGGAAGCTAGAGAACCTCGATGTCCCTGAGGATGAGATTGACGATGATGTGACCTTCTTTGATTTCTCGTCGTTTACAAGCCAATATTCTGGTAAGAATCTGGTGAATGTGGATAGCTTTGGTGCAGCTGGAGATGGAGTTTCTGATGATACTCAGGTGCGTTATGGTCGAATCGGTTTTAAAGATGCATGATAATACTGTAAATAGATTTACAAAACGGTCAAAACCTCCATTTGTAGATTATATCAGCTGATGCAATTTTTTTCTTATAACCAGGCATTTATAAGCGCTTGGACCATGGCCTGCTCAGCTCCAAACTCTGTCTTATTGGTTCCACAAGGACGTCACTATTTAGTAAATGCGACGAAATTCGATGGTCCATGTCAAGAAAAACTGATCATTCAGGTCATTATAACTTAATTCTTGGTTTGATTGCTATATATATCTGAAAAAAAGCTATATCATATATATACATGTTAGGTGTTAGCTATACTATATTGTCTTATGCGTTTTTGAAACTTGACTTTTATAGATTGATGGAACAATCGTGGCACCAGATGAGCCTAGCCAATGGGACCCGAAATTCCAAAGGGTTTGGCTCCAATTTTCCAAACTCCAAGGAGTTATATTCCAAGGCAGTGGAGTTATAGATGGTTCTGGTACTAAATGGTGGGCTGCTTCTTGCAAGAAGAACAAGTCTAACGTAAGATCTTCTTACATAAACTGAACTTTCTTCTAATTCTTAAGTACAAATCTGACACATATCTTTCTTGTTTTTGTCTCTTGTAGCCTTGCGTAGGCGCACCAACGGTCTGAATTCTTTCCCTTTTGTGTTCATCGGCAGTTACATTTATCATTTATGTTTGGTTTTGTGTGTAATAATGTCTTTTTTATATACAGGCGCTAACTATATATTCAAGTTCGAATGTGTATGTGAGAGGCCTAACAATCCAGAACAGCCAACAAATGCATTTGATCATAGCTCGGTCAAACACAGTTCGAATCTCTAGAGTTATGGTAACATCTCCAGGAGACAGTCCCAACACCGATGGAATTCATATAACCGCATCGACTGATGTTGTAGTCCAAGACAGTAAAATCAGCACAGGTTCTTCACCAAATATTATATTTAACTCAAATCACTATTATGGTATGAGAATATTTAACTCAAAATGTTATAGCTAACACTTAAACTTGATAACAGGAGATGATTGTGTCTCAATTGTGAATGGAAGCGCGAGGATAAAGATGAAGAGAATCTACTGTGGACCAGGACATGGTATCAGGTAACCCATCTCTAACCTTGTCAAAGAAGAAACACTTAAAAAAGATTTCTACATACATCAGATTCAAATCAAATTTATAACTCTTGGTTCAGCATTGGAAGCCTTGGACAAGGACATTCAACAGGAATCGTCTCTGCAGTTGTGTTGGACACTGCGTATCTAAAGAACACAACTAATGGTCTAAGAATCAAGACATGGCAGGTAAAACCTGATCAATTCGTGATCCTTGCTTCATTTTTCTTACTTTCTTTCCAAGGAATTTCAAGATTGATGGAAAGATGAAATCTTTATAAACAGGGTGGTAATGGTTACGTAAAAGGTGTACGTTTCGAGAACGTACTGATGCAGGACGTTGCAAATCCGATTATAATCGATCAATTTTATTGCGATTCGCCATCAACTTGTCAAAACCAGGTTTCTTTCACATAACCATGGCCCCATCAAGATGAGCTCAAAAATTCTCAAGAAAGATATTAAATCCTTTTTTTTACTATTTCTTTGCAGACATCGGCTGTTCACGTATCCGAGATAATGTACAGAAACATAACCGGAACCACAAAAAGCGTAAAAGCCATAAAATTCGCATGTAGTGACGCAGTCCCTTGTAACCACATTGTCCTCAACAATGTCAATTTGGAAGGCAATGATGGAAAAGTAGAAGCATATTGTAACTCTGCTGAAGGGTTTGGTTATGGCGTGGTTCATCCCTCTGCGGATTGTCTGTATTCGCATGACGACAAGAGCTTAGACCAAACTCATGAGTATTTTGCAGAAACTGTTGTCCTCGGAGAAGAATCTGAGAATGCTCATGACGAGCTTTGATTAAGGGTGATCGCATGCATACTTTGACGGTCGTTATAGCGAGGGATGTACACGTAACGTTATATGTAGTTGTAATTCATCTTAGCAACTGACCTATATATAGCTTGTAAATGAAGCATATACAATGAGATTGAAAAGCATTGTAGTATTCATTATACGGTAAAGAATTTTTACGTTAAGGATTATTATTCTTTTTGATATAGAAAGAGTGCTTACTTGGTAGTTTGAAGCCTTTGTTCATCTATCTATGAACTAATCATACAATATTTTTAAATTTATTGATAATAACATTGATAATGACATTGCATTTTCTTATTGGTCAGACGGCATCAACAAATAACGTATTTTTCAGAGGAGATGAAGTAGCACTTAAGGAAAAAACTATTACTGACGTGTCATATTTTAATTGGTTAGATTGCAGGATCCACTGACGAACGCCTGCACATGGTCATCGAAGATTCGAAATGGCATTTTCGTTAATTGGCGTGAAAAGGGAGGTATAAACCGGTACCCCTCTCCTTATAAAATTCCTCTCCTCACTTCCCATTTTCAGCGTCGTCGCGTTTCTCTTAAGCTTCTCTCTCTCTCGCTTTCAACATTTCGTTTCTCTCTCGGTTATTTCTTCGTAGGTACGCTTTGATCTAGATCTGTGCTCATACATTCTCAATTTTGCGTTGATCTGTTTGTGTTCATTGTGTGTGCATTGTGAATTTTGTTGGTTGTGAAATTGCCGTGATTGATTTTGTTGAGGTTGATCTTGCTCATCTATGGATAATGCGCTTGGATTTTAACATATATATATATATATATGTCGACGATTCTGATTACGATCTGATGGTGTGGATCTGTTTAATTTCTATTCGCTTCCACTTTTTCTCGTTGTGATTGTTGCTGATAGATTATGAGAAGGTGAAGATCTGATCAGAGAGATCATCATACGGACGTTTCAATCTCTGTTTGGATCTGCCTGATCTCGTTAAGTTTTATGTTCGTGAGTGATCATTTTGGTATTGATCAGGTTTTTAGAGGATATAAGAACTGAATTTGGCATTATAGAGTCATAATATAGGATTGTCTGATATTGAAATCGCGTAAGAATGTGGATGAGGTTTTTTGATACTCTGTTTGCGTTGTGTTTGTGCTGCAGTGAATCAAAATGGGGTTGAGTTTCGCCAAGTTGTTTAGCCGGCTTTTTGCCAAGAAGGAGATGCGAATTCTGATGGTTGGTCTTGATGCTGCTGGTAAGACCACTATTTTGTACAAGCTCAAGCTCGGAGAGATTGTCACCACCATCCCTACTATTGGTAAAGCTTCACACCATATTACTGGTTTCTAATTGTGGTCAAGTGTAAACTCTGGGATCAGTTAGTGATCAACCAAAATGATATCAACAGGTTTCAATGTGGAAACTGTGGAATACAAGAACATCAGTTTCACCGTGTGGGATGTCGGGGGTCAGGACAAGGTATGGAATCTCTCTGCTTATTGTTTGATGAAGGAACTTTTGAACCAAATAAACGGACTTGTTGGCTTCTTTTCAGATCCGTCCCTTGTGGAGACACTACTTCCAGAACACTCAGGGTCTTATCTTTGTTGTTGATAGCAACGACAGAGACAGAGTTGTTGAGGCTAGAGATGAACTCCACAGGATGCTGAACGAGGTCCATATCCAGCTCTATAGAAAGAGCCATTCTTCTTCATTCTTTTGTTAACTTGAAAATCCTTTACTTACCAACTCTTCTATTGCAGGACGAGCTGCGTGATGCTGTGTTGCTTGTGTTTGCCAACAAGCAAGATCTTCCAAATGCGATGAATGCCGCTGAAATCACAGATAAGCTTGGACTGCATTCCCTTCGTCAGCGTCATTGGTAAGTAAACTTCCCAACAAGTTTCAAAATCTAATCCATTTGCTCTATATTTATGTGTGTTTTTTTGCACGCTACAGGTATATTCAGAGCACCTGCGCCACTTCAGGTGAAGGGCTGTACGAAGGTCTGGAGTGGCTCTCCAACAACATCGCCGGCAAGGTAAAAAAGTTTCAAAAACACAATCTAACGAGTTGGTTTCTTCTTATTCTGCGACGATTATATCTTTACCTCGTGTTGTTCCTCTTGCACAGGCATGATGAGGGAGAAATTGCGTTGCATCAAGATGATTCTGTTTTGCTGTGGTGGGATCTCTCTGTTTGGATGCAAGAGTGATTATAAATATTATCTGAACCTTTTTGCTATGTGGGTATGTGAATGTTTCTCATTGTGCAAGTAGATGTCTTGTACCTAAAAATTTACTAGAAGAACCCTTTCAAATAGTTTTC
The DNA here is from genome assembly GCA_004349715.1 of Crucihimalaya himalaica. Lineage (NCBI taxonomy): Eukaryota > Viridiplantae > Streptophyta > Magnoliopsida > Brassicales > Brassicaceae > Crucihimalaya > Crucihimalaya himalaica. Next base: position 1,572,825 of record SMJT01000025.1, on the reverse strand, counting down.
ATGTATTGTACCTGGATTAATATGATTGATTGTTTTTGCAAATTTTCATGTCGGCATCTTTTTATCACAGTATATTCTTTCTTTACCAAAATAAATGAATTGAAGTTAAATTCTTTGAAATTGCTGTATATTTTTAAAATTTCGTATCAATATTAGTCATGAGTCATGCCTGTAAACTTCTTCAACAAGGGAAAGGTGTCCACATTTATATCCCAGTGAATCTTATGAAAACAAACATTATATTATGTTCACATATTGCTGAGTGATCCGAAAATCCTCAAAATATTTCTATTGTCCCAAAATCATGGACTGTGACTTAACACAAATCATTGCGGCGTCTCCTTGATGTTCTTCTATGTGCAGCCCATCTTTCCTTTATATCCTCAGATGTCCCAGTCCTTTGCTCCTCCGGCGAGTGACCATCCTCCATTTCTCCGGCTGCACGGATCCTGGCGGTCTCAGCCAACAAGTCATGGATGAGCATCTCTGTCGTCTTGGCTGTGATTCCTCTGAGATACCAAGAAATGGGTGGAGGTGGAACAATTGCCGGCTGTATTAGCTGGTCCAGCGTCACCTTCGATCCTATCCTCCCTTTACCTCCAGAGCACCGGTTGTACTCTTCCAGCGTTTTTGGTTTCAAACGATCGCACATATGTTCGTCCACAAACAAAGGCTTAACTTGCCAGCTTCCTTCAAATCTCTTCATGAACCCGCTCTTCACTTGCTTGAATTTCATCTGCAACACCCATTTACATCCCTTTCACTAACCTTTTAGAAATAGACTTAGACTTTCGTTGTAATCGGAGAGCTCTTACAGAGTGATCTGCCCGGTTTTGATCCACCAAGACATGAACTGAGATTGTGCCTGACCACCAGAGGAATCTCCACAAAGCTGCTTGTTCTACTTCCACTACTTGCCTTAACCCTTCATCTACCAATACTTTCCGTGACATAACCTCCTGTAATTTTTAAGGCCAATGAATCACAAGAGCTTAAAACTCTGATAGAGAACAAGATCTATAAACGTACCTTGATATTCTTGAAGACTCTTCTATTGTCAGGGTCAATCACAATGTTATAGACTGCATCAGGGGGTAAACCTACGTTTACCTCCGCTTTGAGATTACAAAGCGATCCTTTTGGAATGCTCACCTGCAAGAGAATCTTGTTATTATCTGTCATATATCAAGATTCTCACTGGCTCTGTAAGACCATGTGGTGGACTCTATTGCCCACCTTAATGACTGGGATCTGATCAGTCCAGGAAGGGTTTTCTCTCCATATATCTAACTGTTTCTCCAGATCAATTTGAATGGAAGTCGATGAGTTTTCTTTATCTTGCCTCCATGAAGAACCAAACCCATGCTTATCAGCTTTCAAATTCCTCAGCTGGGACTGTGAAAAATAGACCAAAATGCTTCATTTTTCAGCTCCTCTAAAGATAACAAACATCACAGGACATTGAAAAGCATGTGTGGATTCAGAGCATGACCTTAAGACGGGTGTGGAGTTTCTGAGAAAATCCAACGAATCTAGAGATTGCAGGATCAAACATGCTTGAGACCACATTCCTCTTGTTTCTCTCGGTGTCTGAACCCGGATTGCCCATTTATTACCTGCACAATGTATAAGGTAATCAACAATCAAAAGGTCATGTCTGGATCAAAAACAACAACACTGAACATGAGCTCAAGCATATTGAACAAGAAAAAAGGTAATAAAAAGTGGGAAATGATCTGAAATAGTTATTATACATGAACAGAGAATTGAACATCCTCTAGACATTACCATCCCCAGAAAAAGAAATCCAAAATTGAGAGTCTCTTAAATATAAAGCTTCCACAAATAACATTACATCAAGAACCCAGAATTTAATGACGCAATTGAAGTAAAGCCTCCAAGTTAAAATAATCATATTAACAGAAAGCAAAAAGCTTAACTCACGAAGAAACACAGCACCAGAAAAAAACTGAAAAATCACAATCAGATCTGTGAGAGCATTAAAGCGAGAGATGGGTCTTCTTTTTCCCGACAATCCTCACCGAAATCGAGGACCCAGACCAGATCTTACAACAGCGATCGACAAAGTCTAAAATGATAGATTTTTCTAATGGTCCAATCGTATGGAAGCTTTTTCTTGTTCTGGTGTCACACAAAGCAACATGTAATACACGCCTAAACACGTTAGTCCAAAGAAGAAGAATACGAAATTATCTTCAAGCTTTGAATCGCGATGCGACGGATTCTAGAGTGACACATTTTTCTCTTTTTCTCTGTGTGTAGTCGACGAAAGAGACCATTGAAGAACACGATTGCCACGTGTCGTGTTTTAGCTGAACTTAGCGCGGAATATAGTTACTAGAAGCTAACGTTGATATCCTCGCCACTGTTTTGTGAACTGCGTGCCGTTTTATGTTGCCCTCTATGAAAACGTCAATCACTTGATGGCTTCTTTTGCTCTATGGTGGTGGTGAATAAAAATTACTTTTTTTTTTTTTTTGACATAAACTTTTTGAATTTATTGGCTTGGACCAAAGTTATTTACTTAATTTTCTCGGGTAGTTATTATGATTCTAAAAGATTGTATCGAGTGCAAATATGGTAGAAAAATGGAAGAGTGTTCAAGCTCTCATGAGTGATGAGTATCACAACGGCGTGAAAGGAATTCATTAATATGTTCTACTTTTTGACTCCATGAAATTATGGATTTAAGATTTCAAACTTTTTGTTTAGCCACAAAAAAATGTTCTTAGGGATTGATGTTATAGTCGCAACAAGATTATCAGTCACAAGACTCACAACAATAGATTGATATCAAGTTTATTTCGCACCGATTTTTTCTAATAAATTTATTCCACCTCTTTAAAAAATAGATATATTTAATATACGTAATCGATAACGTAAACTGCATGGAATCGGAATCGGATACGCGTAAGCGAAAGCGTTCGGAACCAGAAAATAGAATATTTTAGAAAAATTAGAAAGCGGGCACGTGCCCAAAGCGTGTATAACTATATAAATATACACATTTATAATGAAACACTAAATATACATCATATTAAAAATTAAAAATTATACTTAACCACATAAATTTAATACATATAATTTAAAACTCACCAAACATAAAAAATCAAAGTCTTTTTTGTTGTTACAAAATATTAAATTAAATAATTCAAAGTTAAAATTTAGATCACTCTATTCATTCTCATTTTACTTAATTCCTTCAAATAAAATTATTTTAAATTTTTTGTTGTCCATAAAACACCATTGATCTCATCTCAAAATTTATTACTTAATTTAATTCAATTAATCAATTCGGCTGTTCCTATTTTTATATTTTTAAAAATAAAATACAAAGATTAGTATACAAATTAAATTTATAAATTGCAAAATTAGTTTAAGCTTTTCTTGTATAATAAATCTATCTTACATAATTTTCTGTTTTTTAATTATTTGTGACATTTATTTTTTTAAATGGAACTGTGAGCTTCCAAAACGGAATCGTAATCGTAAGTTTCAAGAGTTTTCAAAAATAAGCTCTTGGAAGCGCCACAAAAGCGAGATTCTAAAAGCTTCCGAGACATTCTGATTCCAACTCTGATTTCGAAGCGGAAAGCAGACCTCCAATGAAGATTTTGTGCTTCCGTCGATAACACAATTTAGTGATAACAACATATATGTATTTTTAAAGATTCATGTATGCGATGTTTAACAAATGTTTTCGGTTCATCAAAAGATTTGAAGAACTTTTTGTTTTGCGCTCAAAGACTTGAAGGAGTTATGCTTATACAAGGAATGTTTTTCTTTCTTCGTGAAATAGAAAAGAAAAAAAAAAGAATTCAAAATTTAAAATCTAAAGGTTGTAATTGATAAGAAGATAACATTGTGAACACATCAACATTTTCTGAGGAAGAAAAAGACATTCAAGGAGACAAAAAGTTTGAAAGAAATATGAAAAAGAATATTTGCGTGAAAGAACGAACATGAAATGTGTTTTACACTAATCCCTATGTTGAATACAACCCCCACTCCATTCCATTCTCACTTGTGGAACCCCACTCTAAAAGACTAATAAACCTACGCTTACAAACTCACAAGAAGACTTAACACTTAACACTAAAGAAAATTGATGGTGAGTTTTGCAGAGTTAGTGGATCCATATTCCTACTTTTATTTGAAAATGCAAAATTATCATTTTGTTCTCCTGGTATTTAGCTCAACTTTATAACAATTTTTAGAATACACAAGATACATTCAAGCACTACGGAATTGAATATTGGAGACTGAAGAGTAGAGATAAAAGTGTATAGATTAATGGGTAATGGGAATCTAAAGAGTAGAGTCAATGATTGGTAAAGCATCCCCACTCATCAAATCTTTAATTCATCTTTCTTGGAAACAATGAATTGTGTCTCATCTCAAAATACTTAACCAAAATCCCACTTTCTCTTCATACAAAGCAATCAGAAAATGCTCTAAAGTGCAGCTCTTAAACAAACCCATATCGTTGATAGCAAAAAAAAAAAAAAAAGAGAAACAACAACTATATTTCTTTATTAAAGTAAACAAAAAACAAACTGATAATTTCCACAAAAGTAAGCTATAGGTAACTTTATTTCAAAAAAAAAAAAAAAAAACACATATCTTACATCAACTTTATATACAGAGAATGATCATGGAGAGGAGTGCTAGTACTATTAATACATTGGCCTCATTTCAGATGGAGTTGGCATAAATTGAAATAGTCTTCAGCATCAAACAGCCCAAATCATATCTCACCAAAATCAGAATCAAAACCAAAACCCTTTTAAAAAATAATAATGGGAGATCAACCACAAGAGATTCAGCAACCTCTAGTGGTGTATCCATCTTCTTCTTCTTCATCTTCTTCCTCTTATACCCCGCCTTCGTCATCTAGTTCACGTGGCTCGTTCGGTACAGTGTTCATAGTTCTAGCAGCGATCCTTATCTTGGCAGCACTGGCTTGTGTGTTTGGAAGGCTATGCAACCGCGGTGGAAAGCAGCACAAAGACAAAAACAACAACAAAAGTTCGAAGCATGAGAAACCGTCGTCAAAGAAGAGCCGTGAGATCAGACCTGTGGAGCGTGAACCGAGAGAAAGAGGTGATGTGGAGTTTGGGTTTGATATGAAGCGCCCTGGTCCGATGAGCAAACCCACTGGTCGAAATGGAGGGGACATAGAATTTGGGTTTGATAACAAGAGAGGAGGAGGTGGAGGTGGAGGTGGAGGAGGAGGAGGAGGAAAAGGAGGGAAAAGACCACCTCCGGTTATATATTAAACATGGAGTAAGGTTTAAGTTACCGCAAAATGGAGATCACCATGTGTAAGGCAACTTGGGACCACGGTGGTTCCGACTTTAAGCTCCGGTCAGAACACTGTCTTAGTAAGACGAGAGAATTCCATCATGCTTGTTCACTTTATCATATTCTTGTTTGTTTGTTTTGTCTTGTTTTGGGGTTGTTTGGGGTTTAATTTGTTTCATATTGGTATGGAACTTGGAGATCAAATTATATATGAAAGCAAAACAAATCTAGATAACAAAAGTAACAATTACAGGCCCAATCCGTAAAAAATGTCATATATAAGAAGATTTGTAACCACACTCAACAAAAATCCGAAACTCAACACGGAGAAACAAACAAAAGCAAACAAGATTCAAATCACTCTTACAGAACTTTTTTTCGAGTTCTTTATCTTTCTTTGTTGCTTTTTTTTTTTCTTTCTCACCTATAACAAGTCTTTTGAGGCAAATGGCCATTATGGAGCAAACTAGAGGTAGCTAGCAAGAAGCGTATCTCACCCCAAAAAAAAAATACAAAGAGAGCATTAATGCTGTACAGAGAGCTCAAGCATGTGGGGATAGTAAGACAAAGACCCGAAGAGAAGAGGTAAGAAGTTGACCTATTTTTGAATCAGAACCGCCGGTTATTGAAGGTTCGGTTCTCAGATTCATTCCTCGTAAACTCAGAGGATGCACCGTTGGATCCTTTCCGGGAGCCTTGGACAGAGTAGTCTCCACTGTACATGCCGGAATCTGAGCTGTCGTCAAAACCAAATGCCATTTTCCTGAACTTCATGGTATCATGGTTATACTGACCAGAGTCATAACCACTGCTTTGTCCCACTTTGATTCCGTTGCTGATATCTCCCATGTCCCCTTCACTATCCAGTGCTCTCACAACCTTATTTCAAACAAGTTTTGTTTAAGTTTTGAGATTTGATAAACTAGAACATGACATTTATAGTATAGTTCTTTGTTGCTAGATTTGTGAGGTTTGATTTGTCATAGTGCTGCTACGGATACTTCTTCTTCATGTTATAGCTTAACGCAGATAGATAATTACTGGAAAGGTACCTGAACCATGCGTGGACGTTTTGGACCAGAGTGCCTAACACAAGCAGCAGCGGTTTCAATCATTCTGAAAACTTCATTCTCCACGTAATGCTTTTCGAGCCGCTTATCAACTAGTTCGCTGAAATCACCGGTCTCAATGGCTTTGTGAAGCAGTGGGCGAGCCTGTGAAGTTCATATATTATGTCATTTAAATAACTAGAGCCAAGTCCAACCATGTATTGAGATGTCAAGAACAGATTAGTATTTACCCATTCAACCAAACTCTCTTCTCCCAGAGGCTGGTACTGGTCAACTGGTTTGCGTCCTGTTATAAGCTCTAAGAGAACAACCCCGAACGAGAAAACATCTGATCTATCAGTCAGCTTTCCGCTTTGTGCATATTCTGGTGCCAGATACCTGAAAACAAATGCCAAACATAGAGCCTTATGTACTTTATATGATGTTGATATTTAGCAATAAGAACTATTTAGTATACCTTCTAACCTCTCTATACAAGCTAACTAGTTCATCAGATCTACAAGTTTAGTTAAGTACCTGACTACGATAGGTTAACTATTGGAGTAGAGTTTGTGATCAATCTTACCCAAAGGTTCCCATAACGCGAGTTGATACATGGGTTTGTGTTGAATCATTGAGTTTGGCAAGCCCAAAGTCAGCAACCTAAACACCAAGAAACAGAAAGGTAAGAACAAATAAATGTCTCATCAACTAAAACTTCAGAGCAAAGCTCCAAACAGAGGAAGTGTTAAAAAAAAAGAAGATGATTTGCTTTATTGCCTGAGCTTCAAACTCATCGTCCAGCAGGATGTTTGCCGACTTTATGTCCCTGTGGATGATTTTTGGGTGACCTGTAACCCAAAACAAGTCGCTATGATTCAGCATCTATTTGATCTTTGAAGTGACTAAACATTGCCTTCATACACAAAAAAAAAAAAAATACTTACAGTCTTCGTGCAAATACGCCAAACCTTTGGCGGATCCTATAGCGATTCTGACTCTCTTAGCCCATTCAAGGACTGGCCTTCCCTTCCCTGTCAAGAACATAACTCATGTAAGTAAAACAAACATCAAGAAAATCTTGTTTGATGAGGAAAATGGTAAAAAGAACCTCACCATGCAAATGATGCTCCAAGGTCTGATTAGGAACATACTCATAGATAAGCAATCTCTCTGAATCCGAAATGCAGTAGCCAACCAGAGAAACCAAATGGCGATGGTGAACACGGCTAATGATCTCAACCTCTGCCTTAAACTCACGGTCACCTTGTCCGCTACCAACCTTAAGCTGCTTAACAGCAACTAGTTTTCCATCATGTAGTTTACCTTTGTAGACACAACCAAACCCTCCTTCTCCAAGTATGTTTTGCTTAGAAAACCCTTCAGTTATGTCCATTAGCTCTTCATAAGTGAAATGCGTTTGACCACTGCCCATCACAGCTGAATCAGGTGCGCTCCCTGACCTTGTATAACCTCCTCCTCCTCCTCCTCTTTGGCTGCCGAAGCTGTTTCCGGAATTCGAATGTTGTTGTGTATTGTAACCACCAGGACCAGAGTATCCCTTTGAATGATTTTGACCGTATAAGAATCCATCTACGTAAAACAAAAGAAAAAGCTTAAACATTTGAATCTTGAAGACGAACAAGAAGATGAGAGATGGATCAAGATTTCACCTGATTTGATGGAGAAGTTTGAAGGAGGCAAGTACTGTGAGTCACTGTAAGCATCAATGTTTCTCTTTTTCTTTCTTCTGACTAAGAACACGACGGCCATCAAGGCAATAACTGCGAAACCGGCTACTGCAAAACCGACCATGGTCTTCCCTTGATAGCCACCGCTATTTGGAGGTGGCGGGACAGAGATCCCGCTGTTGCTGGGGACACCGCGGGATGGCGAGTTGACCGGTCGACCTGCAGCAGTAGACTTAGGTGGTAATGCGTGAGAAGTGTTATGTGGCGGCGCGTTAGGAGGAGCCGGAGGCGAGTTGGCTGGTGCTGAAGGAGATTTGGTAGGTCCCGGATGATGTTTTTTCGGTTTTTTGGGTCCTGCTTGCGGTGAAGACGCTGGAGGAGGCAATTGTTCAGGAGGCGGAGGAGCAGGAGGGCTGTCTTCTTCATTGGGCGGAGGCGGTGGTGATTCAAACACTTCCGGAGGTGGAGGGGAGTTGGTGGACTCCGGCGGCGGTGAGTTTTCCGGTGGAGGTGGAGGGAACACGGTGGGTACTGGCGGCGGAGCATCTGCCGGAGGAGGTGGAGGTGGCGAACTTGGCGGCGGTGCTGAATCAACAGGCGGAGGAGGAGATGATTCAGCTGGCGGCGGAGATGAATCAGCCGGCGGACTAGGAGGTGGTGCTGAATCCGTAGGTGGAGGGGCGGATCCGCCGGTTGAGTTACCCGGCGGCGGAGCGGAATCGGCTGACGGTGCAGGTGGAGAAGAACTCGGCGAATCTGACATTTTATTCTTCTTCTTCTTCTGATTCTTCGCCTTCTTTAGTTGAATAACACTCAAGTCCTTAAAACCAAGAAATCTCTTAGTTTTAGCGAATACTCTGCTTCTGAAAACAGAGCAGAGTTATCGTTTCTCTCAAAAAAACCCCAGCTGAAACTATACAATTGATTAAAACAACTCCCACAAACAATTGAATAATCAACTAAGAAAAAAAAAAAGCAAAAATAACAATTATATATCTCGTACTGCAACTGGAAACAACTAATTGAAATAAGATCCCAAATTAACAAAGATTTTTTCTAATTACAAAAAAAAATAAAAAAGGTTTATAAAGCGAAGACCTGGAAATAAGCTGGAGAAATGCGTAGCATTACGGAATAATAATTTGAAGATGTCAAGGTAAAATAACACGTTATTGGAGGACCTCTCTCTCTTTCTTCTTCGTTTTGTTTTCCCGGAAAAATAAAATAAAAATGAAAGGAACAATTGTAACAGCTCGCCATGATCTTTTTTGAATTTAGTGATTTTAGTTGGAGGCACGTCGTTGTGTTATGTGTGGCCGTTTGATCCAAGACTCTATTATATTATTTCCACTATGGGAATATCCGGGTTACCGCGCAAACTTGATGGATTTTTTTTTCTTTTTTGAATAATTATTATTCTATTTCCCGACCCGACCCGACCCGTTTTCAAATCTGCCACGTCGGATTACTAGGAAAGAGTAACACACTCTGACGTGCTTTTACTTCGAACCTACTGTGGCTTTTAAAGCCCAAAACGTGTTGGGCCTCTTGATTTTGTTTTCCGTCCAAAGTGATTATATCAAACTCGAAAGTGACTATCCAGATACAATTGTTGAGTTATGGTGGCGAATTCGACATCAGAATAAAAAAATACAAGAAATATAACCAAATCTAGCTAACTTCTTATGGTAAGATTTATTGTTGATACATCTAGTAAAAATAAAACTAATTTCTCGAAATTTTGTCGACCAAATAGCGATGTCAAGACACACAATTTGCAACGGATATGTAAGTAGAGAATTCATTTACTAATTTGATGAGCATTTCACAAAGATAACGGAATTATACTGTTTCACAAGTAATTTATTGAATATTTTTTCTTTAAAAATATCAATATTGTATATCTGAATAAATGATCAAAACTTCAGAATTATGTGATATGGAAGGAAACTAGTGGAAGAATATTCAATTTCACAAGTTAACTATTAATATACCAATATTTTCTATTCACAAGAATAAAAACAAATAGAAGAGAATTCGTACACTATTATGATATGATATAACCGACATAGAAGTATCTACAGTGCACGCATATAAGATTCAACTCTATTTGGTATTCACATGCAATCCAATTAAGTGATATGTTGTTATAAGTTTTAGTACCCATTCTACCCCCAAACCATAACCACATATGATTGACTGGTAGCTTAGTCACAAACCATAACAACATATGACTTCAGATTTCTAAATAAAGTCTAAAAGGGTAAAATGGTAATTGATGAATATAGAAGTAGAAACTTGTTGGCCAAGTTTTCGCTTTAAACGCACGTACAATTCCAACACCGCCACTCTCTCTCTCTAACCTATAACTGTAAAATCCACAAAAACCGCCATTGAACAAACCTTCTTTTTCCCCAAGAAACCTTCTTCTCCTCTCTCTCTCTCTCTCTTCCTTCTAATGGCGGCACAAGTCGAGATCGAGGATCAAGAATTCGTAACCAAATTAGATAACGGCGAAATCTACAACCCCGTCTCCGACAACGCCGATTCTGGAACACCTAACTTCTCCGGCGATGCAACGATTCTTTTACGTGAAGACAGCTTCGAACATGATCTCATCAAGAACTGTTTCCTCTCAGGAATGGGCTCATTCTCAAACGAAACAACGATCGTTTCCATGCGTAAGAACTCAATGGAGAGAATCACAACGAAAGCTAAGTTCGCGGTGTTTAATGTTTTTACCAAAGCTATGACGAGAAAGAACAACGAGGACGCGAATGTTAAGTACGGATGGTACTCAGGTTCTAAAGAAGAGATCGATCGTATCGTTACGTATGGATTTAGTAATCGTGAGATCGAGAAATTCAAGAATGACGCTGGTTCTCATGGTGTTGGAATCCATCTTGTTCATCATAGATACTCCCTCGCTGCGTAAGTTTGATTTTTTTCTGACAAGTTGCTTAGTTTTGTTTGTTTGTGAAAATATTGATGTAACAGTGAAAAAATTGGTTCAGGGCTTTAGTTGGTGAAGGTGATGAAGAAGGGATAAAGCATATACTCTTATGCCGTGTGATTCTTGGGAGACCTGAGCAAATCGTGGCTGGTTCTAAGCAATCTTACCCAAGCTCGTACCAGTTTGATTCTGGTTGTGATAATCTTGAGAATCCGAAAAAATATGTGATTTGGAGCACTACCATGAATTCTTACATTCTCCCGACTTATATCGTCAGTTTCAAGTCTCTTCGCCTGAGGGGTACTACAAAACTTGATTCAAGATTTTTTGTGTTTTTTGGTTAGAGAGTGAAATTATTTAATGTTTTGTATTAATTGTTTCAGGTCTAATTGGAAGAGCAAGGTCGCCATGTGTTAGCTTCTCTGTTCTTATGTCTATTCTTTCAAAGTCACTCGACGCTACAAGAATGAACTTGATCTTGACAACTTATGATGATTTTAGGGTATGTAGTTATTTCAATTTCAATTAAAATCCATTAGTGTGATCAATCTCTGGTTCTGAAATGTGATTTTGTTTCTTGTTTGTTTGTAGAAACGAAAGCTAAGGAGAGAGCAGCTAGTTAGAAAGATGAGGGAAGTGGTTGGAGACCATCTGCTTTTCAAGATACTCAAGAATCAGAGGCGTTAGAAAATGTAAGGGTAAGTCTCCTTTAACCAAATTTCACAAAAAAAATAAAAAAATAAATAAATAAATTTCACTATTAAATGACTAATAGTTACAAATATATTCCTACACGTCAATATCTAAAATAATTAAATATTTTCTTACGGAGCAAGGCCTATTACTTTTCTTGGGTAGATCAAATATATAACTTGGGTAGGTTTGTGAAAAGAATCTTTTATTACCATTATATTTTGTAAGAATAAGTCAGATCCCACTTTTTTTTTTCTTGGCAGAGAAGAAATTGACGTTACAGAATTTACCTGAAGTAGCCAAAGTTTAACAGCAGCTGATGATGCATAATGGAGTAGGTTTGAAACAAGAAGAAACACATTCACACATACAGTAGTATATATAGAAATATAGGTTGCAGTAATGAAACACTCTAAATCACATAGTCTTTCATTTTTTTTTCCTTTTTGTTTGTTTTTATGCGTTAGTTGTATCAACCAGATTTTACCTTAGTTAAAACAAAGGCACTTGGTAAAAAGCCCATTGCTTGGTTTTGTCACTCCTGTTGCTTCTGGATCTCTGATATGGCATTAGAACTAATGGATTTATGTATAAATATAAAAAGAGTGAATTTTTGTATATAAATATTGAATACATAAAAGAATCATCTTTCTCCATTAAGCTTAAGGTATGCTCTTGCTGTTTATTAGAGTCCTGATCTGTTGTTCTAGCTGCAAAACGCATTCATATTTTAGTTAGATATCATCTGATGATCTCTAATATTAATCTTTTTAATTATGACTTTACTCCTACTTTTGGTATTTACTTACCTGACTATTTATTTCTTTTCTTCTCTGAACTTCCTCTACTAGCTTCTCAACACTGAAAAAACTCATGCAACACCTTTATCTCAACTTTCTAGTCAAATTGTAAGCCAAAAACAAACAAAAAGATAAAGTTGTCATGCCATTTACCTCTGTTCCAAAAACTGAACCTGAGATTGCATATCTTTCTCCTTTGATGGATATACCTGCACTCCTTCGGTGTTTGCGATTGGATTTCCAGTTTCTGTACAGAGTATGACGAGGGTCATCTATCGAAACTTATTAGTTGAAAGAAGAAACAGAATCTGCTCAAGATGAAGAGAGACATTACCCGCAGTTTGGTCAAAATATCTAATTAATCTGATTACTTTGGCCTGCCAAGAAAACAAATACAATGTGAATTCTCATAAGACAAATCCAAATAACCATTTTATCCACGACAAGCGTTTGAAACAGAGAAACACACCCTCTGAATGTCATTCTGAACCAAGAGACTCTGTAACAGTGGGAGGATCTCTGTTGCTGCGCGGTTCACAGGACTAACCGTGTATCCATTTTTTGGTTTCTCCTGATTAAGCATAGTCTGTGACCTTTGTACCACTGGTTTTCCTTTTGGTACATCAAGCCCAACATCCCCATTTGCGTTTAGTTCTTGAATCTCTGAAGTGCACATTTCATCATTTGGAATCTGATAGCAGAACACTGAAGCATTGAGAGGGTGCGGAGAAAAACTAGTTTTTACGTGTACTCTAAGACCATGACTTTACTTACAAGTGATGCCTGCCTTTTCAAGTCTTCAAGATCAAAATTCCAAGCACTAATTCCTCGCATATACTCATGCTGTAAGATAGCAATATAGGATTCTAAATGAGGCATCCCGACAAATGTATTATGGCTTAGTACAAAAAGAGGTAGGAGATGTTAGTTATCTTTGTACGTGCAAATGCAAGGATCTAGATATACCTGGGATAACTGTTCCTTGTCGCCATTTATGCCTCTAAACAATTCAGCCTCTATTTCCTGTAGAACCAACATAAGAGAAATTGCACAAGCTTAAACTACACCTACTAATCTATTAAAGGTAAGTAATGAAGATTCTAAATTCCAACAGATAAGGAAATTCTTCAACTCACCTTCAGCTTTTTAAAACGTTCACCAAGTGGAGAAAGACCATGAAGAATTTTACGAGACAAATAATCTTTAGACCGAGCATGTTTGAAGAAAGGGTGTTTCAGAAGTTTTGCTGAGGTTGGTCGCTTTTTCGGATCTTTAACTAAGCAGGCTGCGATTAACTCTCTAAATGACTACAAAAAAGACACATTTCCTTTCTAAGTGAAAGAAACTACTTCTTATATGTTGTATATCATTTAATCTTACTTACCTTTGAGAATTTCTTATCTCTTTCATAGTCAAGACGAGGAGGAGCATTTTGTAAAGTCATTAATAGCACCTGAAATAATTGAGAAAACCAGCAGAGTAAGATTGAAGTAAGAACCACAATGGAACAAACAGTAGAGGTTGATAAGGAAATATCAAAAGTGCATGATGGCCATGAACTTTTATACAGTTAGGACTCTCACCTTCATAGGTGGATATTTGGAAAATGGAGCGTGACCATGAGCGAGTTCCAGCGCAGTTATGCCAAAAGACCATATATCCGCTCTATTATGCCAAACAGAACAATGTAAAAATCAATAATCTGCGATACTCCCTTATGATTGCTTGCAGATAGACTAGAAAAGCGCATACATACTTGAAATCATATCCGTTTACTTGCTGCATAACCTCAGGTGCCATCCTGTTGAGCCAAAATATTCCATAGTTTAAAACAACCAACCAATAACAAAAACATATAAGAAACTTGATTGTAGAGAACTAAGCACTCACCAACAAGGAGTTCCGACGAATGTATTCCTTGTCTGCATCCTTTCCCCACTATCAAACATGCATGCTGAAACTCCAAAATCTCCAAGTTTGACTTCACCTTTTGAGTGAATCAATATGTTCCCAGCCTAGAAATGAAGCATGTAAAGGTCAAACTAATGAAATCTATCAAAACATTAAGACAAAAAAATGTAGACTTTTCGATGTTTAGTAATAGAATCAAGTACCTTAACATCTCTATGGATGTGACCATGTTGATGAAGATAAACAAGCGCTTTAAGCACTTCCCTCAGCAAAGTAGCAATGATAGGTTGCTCAAGACCTTCCGGATAAACCGATTTCATCAAATGAAAGCAAGAACCACCAGACATATAAGGCAGTACAATCCACAAACTGCTACGGTCGATAAACGAACAATGCGCTCTCAATAAATTCGGATGATCAATTAAGTTCATAATATGAACTTCCTTGTGTATTGTATCCTAAGATGAAAAAATAAAAAAAAACAAGCAAAATGTAGCTCCATACAAATTGTATCCTTGTAATGGTAATAACACAAGATTGAGAATACAAACCACATCGGTCCTGCTTTTTTCGAGATCCAAAATCTTAACAGCAACAATCTCATTGAGAGCAATGCAACGAGCTCTGAAGACAGTAGCACTAACACCTTCACCTACCTCTTCAAACAACTCATAATCCTTAGCATTAAGAGGAAATCTCTTGGTTGATGATAACCCAGCCATTCCTGCACAACATCTCGATATCTAAAATTCTCTACACACTAACACCACGAATTCGACTCAAAAGCACAATCTCGCAGAAACTAACCGAGAATGACGAAAATGCAGGAGAGAACAAGACAATCTCAAGCGCGAACCTGTGTGTGTGGGTTGGAGTTACGAGAAAGAGGTAGAAGGAGACGAGGAGCTCGTGATGATCGTGAGGCAAAAGTAAGATTCGAATCTATCAAAAGATTTATGTTAATGTTAATGACGATGTTGTTGTTGTTGAAGGATCCTAACTTTTTCCAATTTCTCTTTTTGGTGATTTTGACCAGACAATGTCTTTATTTAGTATAAAATCTAATCCGATTTTTAATTGTATCCTCTTCTCATTTTATATATTTTTTTTTTGAGGAAATTATTAGACAATTACCGATTTTATGTTTTAGACAAAAAAAATAGCGATTTTTATTTACTAGTACTAGCAACTTGATTTTGCTCTCTATAATTTGTTTTTTTTTTTTTTTGTCTAAATTTAAACATGTATTATCTTTTAATCCGTATTCATATGAATAAGATTTATATTTTACCCATTCATTGATGACCACTTCATCAAACTGATGAAAAGTATTTATGTTCTTTTATGTAATCCAAGGGACAAAGCCTATGGACTTCTTCAGGTATTTATTGATGTATACTTGATGCTTTTTTTTTTTAGATAAACGTTATAAGATCACGAAACTCAAAAGATAATATTACATGTTTATATTTATAATAATCACAAAACTAAAAAGATAATAATTAGGTTGATTCTAATTTCAAGAATAGCTTGGTCGAAACATGTAAAGTCACGAAACTTAACACCTTCTTTCTTCTTTTACAAGCTAGAGAATTTTACTATTTCTTTGCTCCGTAGTGTTCCACTCAATAGTCCATCATGGATACTTGTAAATTTCTTGCATAAATGTTTGATAAATATTTGAATAAAATATAACGTAGATATACACACTGGATATACATGGACATTGTCATTGAAAATAGACTTCCTAAATCGTAAATTTCTTAAGGAAAAAATAATATTTGACCTACAATATGTTTATATAGAGTTTTGAAGACGTGCATTTTTAACTCTCTAGACCTAATAGTGTGGGAAAATGTCCAACTGCACAGAGAAGTTGCATAGGTAGATTCTGACTCATATAAAATTGATTAGGCTAGTGCAAGCAAATGCTGTGTAAATATTATATACGCTTGATACTCACGCATATAATGTCAACGATAATCGTTGACAGCAAAAGTCAATGCTTTCGTAATTAAGGGTCAAATACTGAGAGAAATTAGCCCTATACTTTTTAAAAATAAATCGTTAGAACTTAGGCCATCCGGTGAAAATCTCATTTTGGAGTTCTTAACACTTAAATATTAATAGTTATTATCTAATATTAGTTATAGAATAAAAATTTAATTTTAAAATAAATTAACCAATAAAAACATGACAAATAGCATATGGATATCTTAATAAAATATTATAGTTTCTTAACTAATAACTTTTTCTTCATTTGTCTCTTACTTTTCATAATTTTTATTTGTTTTTATGTTAATAACTATATCAAGAACCTTTTGATGGAAATGTTTTTAGAGCATCCATAATGATGGGTTCTTAAGAGAGTTTTTTAACTTTAAATAATGAAAAAAATGTAAAAACATGAGAGAGAAAGAAAAGATGTTCTTAATAAGAACCCTAATTATCTCAAATAAAAATCTCATATATCTAGATACTCAGAAAACATGTGTTTTTATCTAATTGGTTTAATTTAAAATTTTAAACTAAAAATTTAAGTATTTAATTAAACTAAATTAAAATTAATAGTATTAAATTGGTAAGAACCCTAAATTAACGTTCTATCGTTAGAGATGCTCTTAGAAATTGTTGTGATATCTTATCAGGAAGATGTACAGACCAAAATCCGAAGATATGTTAGCATTTGCGGCGGCTTTGGCTTTCAGTACCAAATTATCTCTCGTTACCAAATTACAAACAAACAAAACAAATTATTGTATATAAGATGTGTCGGATTATGGATTTTGTGTAAGCCACATGTGTGGGGACAGCTTCTCTCGATTTGTTTTTTTTAATTTCGGATAAGATTAGCTATCAAATTTCGTGATATGACTTGTTATACCATTTAATTAAGATATACTATAGTCTATTCGAGAAACTGAAATGTCTTGATAGCTTAGGCACCATAATAACCAATATTTAATTAAGATGTATCAGTATCAAACCAGTAGAACCTATTTTCTTACGAATGGGACGTAAACTTTTATTCGTATATACATGGAAATTCATTTGTTGTATATTATATAGTTTGCGATTCAACATCATCATTTAGGACCACAAAATCCGATAAACGCGTGAATAGTTTTCGTGGTTTCAAATTCGGACGATTTTGACATTATATCCTTGATGTCCACGTTCTAATTATCTTCTTGATCATCAAGTAATCATTTCTAAATTTGGTCACGAACATTCTTCTCCATATACGAGATGAAAGAGCTCTTAATTATCATTCTTTCTGTTTATGTGAACATAAATAAATAATCTAATCTTCTTCGTTAATTGCAACATAATCATATTCACTTGATTGTTTATGTGAAGTTCTCTTGTCCATCCATAAGTAATTGACAACGGGTATAAGAGAAACTAGATGTATACATGAAAGTTAATATACTTCAATTATTGATGAGGTTCAACATAGAATAATCTTTTTTTATTTAATGGTTGGTATAGGATTCTAATGTTTTTTACCTAATGGTAAATAAAAATGTCCTTTGTAACCAATTACGAAACACATCCCTGGCAATAATGCGTTCCATTTTCTACGAATAGTGTGTAAAACACTATGATGCGATTTTTCAATTTAATATATTTTAATACTAACTAATACAGTGCACGATTGAGAGTGAGTCACCAACGAACCAACAGCGACCAATTCCATTTATGCCACACCATAAATGGAACAATACACTGCCTAACACTATTTGCCACTTCATTCTCATAATTCTTGGTCGTTCTGTTCGTAAGTATGTGGATACTTAATAACCACACATGTGGCAAATTTGATCTCGGAGGATAATATTATGAAATTTGCTCCACATCCCAAACCATAGATCATAAATAAAACTATGTTTTCCGCCAACCGAAATAGTAACTGTGTTTTTTATCTATTTTGATTTTTTTCCTTGATGTTTTATTTTATTTGTAGGTTTTATTTAATGATCTTGGTTTTTTTTCTTCTCCCAAGGCTATTGCAAATTCTTTCCATTCTAAAAGAACTATCGCGTAAATTTTGTTTTATAAATAAATCGTTTTATATTTTCATTATATATTTCTCTTTTCAGTTTCAATTTTGTCATGTTCACTAAAAGAATGTAGTAAAGAATAACAAAAGTAAAATCTTCATAAGAACATAAATATTTAGAGATAAATTCTTTCTAAAACTATCACCAAATACAATATGATACTTGGAAGTCTAATCACAAAGGAGTCTATCGAAAAAGTCTAATCACAAAGGAGTCTATCGAAATAACATAAACATCTAAAACTAAAAATAACCGCATATCACTTCATGTCTTATCGAAGTTAGTTATGACTAGTCAGTCAGTAACATTAATGTTGTATTAAATTTAAATGTAGTTAGTTGACTTGTTACGATTTTATTAGATCTAACTTTAAATACATCATTCGATTTTACAAAGTAATGTACGGTCTGCCACTTATATACAACAACCCGACAAAACAAGTGTGGACAGAAAATCCTAAGCCTACGAAATATCGAAAATATATCCACAAAAATCATTATCGATAGTTTTGAAAATATCTACAAAAGCAAATTTAAAGAAAATATCTGCAAAGAATATCAAAACCAATTTATGAACCGTGTAAGAAGTTACAAAACTTATAAATCGTATAATAAGAGTTCATGACCCGAGCCGTATAGCTGCATGCGTTAGGGAAAGGGAAAGTCTACTAATCTCGTTGACCATAGCCACATTGGTCAAGATTCACCAAAAGGGATATAATATGTAGGTCAACTTCTCAACACAAGAAACCCAAGTGAGCTTCTCGAAGATATCAATTTTTGTCTGCAGGGGTCAACACGTGGAACCCAAGCCACCTTCCACGTCAGTACACATGTCAGGGCATTGAACAAGTCCGGGTTTTGCTTCTCGAACAAGTGGTTCTGTAACTAGATAACTATATGATTCTACCTTCTTTAATCGTCAGCTTCTTTTCATGTTCATCGCCCATAACGCCTTCACGCGCTTTTACCTCAACCGGCAAAATAGGAGAAGAGGAAAAGAGGAGTAGAAAATTATTATATTCTTTTAGTTTTGTTTGCTTTCTTTATCAATTGGTGAAATATTTTTATAATAATTTGGAGAGAAGAAAATAAAAGAATTTTTTTTTTGTTTTTGCGTGATTAGATTGGAGGAAAGTCTTTTTTAACTATTGATAACCAAAGTTCTCTTTTGTCTATCTAATTTCTCTCTTTTGGTTTTGGTCAAAGTGTTTATAACTTTATATAATAACAATTTTAGACGTTTTTTACTTAATAACAATTCCAGACTATTATATATGTGAGTAAGGTTGATTCTAATTTCAAGAAAGCCTTCAATTACTTTTGTTGTTCTAGAAATCTAAATTCATTCAACGCAAAGAAAAAAAAATACTACGTATTTAGATTTGTTTTGTTAGATATGGATAAAAATTCATTTCACTAATTTTATTGTGGACCAATTTATTAAGTTAACTTTGACCGAAAATGATTATTTGACCATTATTTAAGTTTTCAAAATTTCATCATTAAAGAAAAAGAAAAGGAGAGGTGTTAAGATTTGGGAGCTAATACTAATAATATCCCAAGCATATATAAAAGAGAGCAAAGCTTCACCTATTTTTATCAAACCTCAACAATACTCATCTCATTTCAGATTTTTCAGACAATAAGAGAGAAACTTTTTGTGTTTATGTGTTTAAGATCTGATTGAAAAAGATGCAAGTTGTTTCTCCTTCATCACCGGCGCCGAAGTTCGCCGGAAAAGAGAGATTTTCCGAGATATACGGCAAACTAAACGACGATTTTGGCTCCAAATTGAAGATTTGTATAACAGAGGAAGAAAACAGAGGCAATAATATCGAGAAATCATGGTGGAATCAGAACGAAACAGAAGCTAAATCTGATGATGAACAGAGAGATGAAGAAGATGTAGAAGGAGAAGAGTTCTCATTCGCAAGTGTAAACGCAGAGAATTCACCAATTACCGCAGAAGAAGCGTTTGAAGACGGTCAGATCCGACCGGTTTATCCTCTGTTTAACCGGAATCTTCTCTTCGATGATCCAAAGGAGAAAACTTTACACTCACCTCTCAAGAAACTCTTCGTAGAAGCCACCGCGGAAGAAGAAGAGCCGATGGGTCCGTATTGTTCGTGGAAGAGCCGTACGGTGGAGGAAGCATCACCGGAGACTTGTCGGAAAAGTAATTCAACAGGGTTTTCAAAGCTATGGAGGTTTAAAGATCTTGTTTTGAGAAGTAACAGTGATGGTAAAGATGCGTTTGTGTTTTTAAGCAACGGAGATAGTGACAAGAACCAACCTTCGTCTTCTTCTTCGTCGGTGAAAGAGAAAGAGAAAACGAGAACGGAGAAGAAGAAGAAGACGATGAGAACGAAGTCAGCACATGAGAGGTTGTATATGAGAAACAGAGCAATGACGGAAGAAGGGAAACGAAGATCGTATCTTCCGTATAAACATGTTGGATTCTTCACTAATGTCAATGGTTTTACAAGAAATGTTCATCCTTTCTAATTAAAACCGATCTGTATCAATATCGATCTCTACCGACAAATCTTTTGCCTTTGTAAATATTAACCTTTTTTGTATTATAAACCTTCTTTTTGTAAGTAAAAGTGAAATTTACTTATTAATTTGTCGATTCTGTTGTATAATTTAATTTGATATAGCAGATAAAGAAAGATTCATCGATCCTTTTATATGTTTGCCTCTAAAGCTATTCACACAGTAAGTCTTATTTGATAAACACATCGTCGAGGCTCTAACGCCAGTTCATGGAGTTAAAGTTTTAATTTGTCGAGATCTTTTTGCTGTTTTACGATTTGGTGATGAAAAAGAGAGAGAGAGAGAGCGAGAGAGATGCAGTATTTATTTACGAAAAATCAATAAGAAGATCGAGCCATCGCACCCCAATTCTCTTTTTTTTTCCAGCCTTCTTTTAGCTATTAAAAGTTACATCCCTTTTATAAATTGATAATAGCACTTAGTAGTTTTTGGTATATGTCAATCAAAACTCGTCCATATTATACAAATGTTTTATTATAATCCGTGTAATATACTAAATGTAAGTGTTTAGCTAATATAGATGAATGGATTTATTGATCTTAGGTGTAAGGTGTAAGGTAATGAATAAATTTTTGTTAACACGTTTTGATCTTATATATAAGATTCCTTTTTTTAGTATTACTTCGACAAAATGTTAGATCCACAAGATTGTTTTTTAAAAGAGGCTAGAATAAGAACATTTTTCTTAAAAAGTATTATTATATCGTTATATAATTGATTAACGATGGCCGCAAAAAACACTTTAGAGATGGCCACAGATTTTTCTTAAGTCGCATTTATTTTTGATGGCTTAGTTTTACAATTTCTGTTTACCGACACAATTAACTGTTAGATGTCGGAAAAGTACAAACCACTATTGGAGTATTGGTAGTTAGGCTAGGCAAAATATCCGTTATTTGTTTATATTCTATTTAAAAAACCCAGAACTATATGAAGCAAATCTAATAGTACTAAAAACTAATATCCTTTATTTTCTTATTTATTTTACATTTTTTAATTTTTTATAATTATTATAAAACTTGTATGAAATGAATTGGATATCAAGCAAATGATCCAAATTTTAATGAATATCTGAACAAGGAATATCCAAGTTTTTTGTGAAGCCGAGAACCAGTATACAGATATCGCCTACCCCTACCCTGATTGATAGTGTGACAAGTGACAACACATCACACCAAGCTCAGTATGTCTCTTCCGGGAACAAGACTACAACTGTACACTTGCAGTATATGTATGAGGCCCGTATAAATAGTTGGGCCAGAAACAAGAATAATGGGCATATTATCCTGGTCCAGGCTGATGAACACCATTCAGAAATAGTTTAGTTTAGATTCTTATAGATGGACCCATCAAGCCCAAATATTACAGGTTGTGAAAATTAGCAGTCGCTAATCTTTTCTTTGGTGGTTAGTCCAGTGGTCCATTAGATGAATGAGAGATGTAAAGCCTCCCAACTAGGACTGGGCAAAATATCCTGAAACCGAAAAACCGAAAAACCGAACCGAACCGAAAAAAACTCGAATCGAATTAAACCAAAATTTATAAAATATTTGAATGGATCCTAAAATTTAATACCCGAAGAACCTGAACCGAATAGTACCCATATAGAACCGATGAAACTTTAGCAAGTTACACTTAATAGTTAATCCCTTATACACTTTCCACGGTTCTTCAAGGGATGGTTCCCGCGAAAATCTCTTCCGAACTTCCCTCCCAATGAAAATTTCTTCGTATTCGAAGAATCCAACCAAATCAAATCCCTTAAAGTCTTTGTTACACTAATTCTTTAATCTGGAAACTTTAAAACTTTGTGTCGTTTGGATGTTATAATCTCAACAGATTGGTCGTTGGATGTTTATTGTTGTATTGGTTTAATTGTTTTATGTGCGGGTACCATAGATTTTTTTAGTTAATTCGAGTAATTTTGTTTACAAAGTTAACCAATCATAACCAAACCTGATTGAAACCATTTTTTCGGTTCTATAATGATTCTAATCTCAAGTATGTAGACCGAAACAAACCCGAAAAGAACTGAACCGATCCGATCCGATCCGAACCTAAATTTACCCTATTTCCTATATGGTTACTAAATTGCAAGAACCGAAAAAAATTAAGAACCGAAAGAACCGATTCGAACCGAACCGAAGAACCGAATGTCCACCCCTACATTCCCAACGGCTGTTCATGAAAATACAACATTGAGATAAAATCATGATATCCGCATTTGGATATATTCAGAATTTCACTATCCGAATTCTATTCTAATTTACTTAGCAAGCAAATCTCGGATAATAATTTTACCTCAATACTTTTGCATCGTAAAAGTATAGATTAGTAGTCATTAATAGAATTGTTGACACAAAACAAACTTATAATTTATAGAATTAAAAGTTTGTCTGTAATAGAAATTTGATTTTAATTTCGGTTATAAAAATGAAATTGCGAATAGGTTTCAAAATTACTTTATTTTAAATATATAGAAGAACGAATTAAAAGAAATGTGAAAGCATATGACTAGAAGAAAATCTCATTAGATCATTATTTTAGTGTTTTCTCATGATATCAGTAACTGTATATTAAATAGTATATACAGATCTTATCTTTGGTTGTGATTTTTACAAAATAAAAAGAAAAGAAAAAAACATGGAAGAAGAAGAAGAAGTCCTGCTTCACTCACCTTTCGCTTTCTCTAATCCCGCAACAGAGTCAGAGCCCCCCCCACATTGTTCGAACGGTCGTCATAATTCCTTAAAACCTCGAAAATCCAAAATCCCATATCCATTCTTCTTCCCATTATTAATATATTTATAAAACTTTTTTTATTGTTTAAATTTGTGTTCCCAAAAAGCATTTGCCTCATCGTCTTCGTACTGCTCCCACGTCCATAGGGCTTCCGAGGAGCTAGAAAGAGCATTACCAAGTGCTTCTTCTTCATCTCTAACCTTTTAGGTATTTTTCTTGCGTATTTTATATTTTTATTTATTATTATTATTATCGATTATCAAAATAAAACCGAATTCAATTTTTCCAGCAATAAAAGGAAAACACAAGAACTTTGTTTCAAGAATTCATGTTTGAAATACTAAAGAAACGACTATATACAGTATGATGTTTGTTGACAATGAGCCATTTGTTTTCCCAAAATAGGTTAGAACTTAATATAATAGGATAAAACTTGAATTATTATTCATGGCAACGAATATAGTCATATACAATAATGATGCTAATGGAAATGGAAATGAAAATGGACCTTCGGTCCTAATGAAAAGCCAGCTTGCGTTTCTTGAGCATTTTAAGCCAAAAAAAAAAAAAAATTGAAAATATGTATACATATTATATGTGGAACTAAAGAGTCAGAGAACCATTCCGGATTTAGATCATCTATATCTATTTTAATATTTGTGCTTCAGCTTTCGCATTATTTGTTTTCAAATATAATAAAATTATAAATCTGTTATGAATTATAAATTTTGAATGCCGACGTGAGTAATTAATAATGTAGTTAAAACGCTACGTTTTCTCTAGTTTATTTAAAAATGTATTAAAAAAAAAAAAGATAACGGGATTGGACTGGACAGGTCGCAAGGAGAAGTTGAAAGAGACCAGTTAATGGCTCCCGCATTCGGCAAATGTTTCATGTTCTGCTGCGCTAAGACCTCCCCGGTAAGTCTGAACTATTACATTTGTCAATTAACAGTTAAAAAAAAAAAAAAATTGAATACAATACAATTGGGTTGACGAAATAGTAGTATTGTGCACCCAATAATATAAAGTGACGAAATTGATATCGAAAAAGTAAGAATAATTAAAAATGATGACGCGTAATTGCCAACTGGCGAGTCGATTAAAAACATGACCGTGTCAGCTTGAAGGCTTGCCTTGGTTGACTTATCGTGGTATTCCTTTGGCCACCGGCCCATCTTAAAAGACGCACACCAATTTTTGTATCATTTTAATGGTCAACTTCAACTATATTAGCTAATTTCTTTTGTTACAACTAGAATTGGTTATTATAAGACACGATAATGAGGGATTAAGTGTGGGATTTTCATATTTATATTATAAATTTTAATATTTGCGATAAACAACGATCTAATTCAAAACACATCTTGCGCTGGTGATGATGCGCAAAATTAATATCTGATGAGAGCATCTTGATGGCCTGTTAAACTCATGCTTTCTCCATTATTTTTTAATTCATGTGTTTAATATTTGTATGAAAAAGTTTTGGCCCGAACAAATATGATAACGTAAAAAAAATATATATATAGTTAATCTTTCAACTCTTGGGTATGAAACCTAACACAAAAACTGTTCCGCAAATGGAATTGGAACATGAGAAAAAAATTTGGAGTTATGAAGAGATATTGAAAATGAGGTAGAAAAACAAAAATGTTGTAGTCAAATAAGGTAGAAACTGGAAATAATTTTCTTTTTTATAATGTAAAAAGTTGCAATATTAATTTGTACTTTATTGTTATTTTTATAACCTTGAAAAATCAAATGGATTTTCATTTTAACTCATCAGTACCACGGAGAATACAGCATATCATGATTAAAATGATAAAAAGAATATAGAACCATATATTTAGCATATGTTTTATTCTTTAATCTCATATCACCCACAAATACATAAATAAGCACATGCTTATTCTTCCTCAATCAACCATTTCAAATAGTTTTTAAATAGTTTTATCAATCACTGTCCCCAAAAAAGGGTTTTTTTTTTGGTTTAATTTTTTAAATATAATCTTTCCCATTTTTGTGGAGTTTCTTTATTATATTTTTACTCCCCCCTATGGAAAAAAAAAAAGAAACGTAAAGAGATGAACACCAAATGGCATAAACAGAGATCTCGGTCTATAAATACCCAATACATCCATCCACAATTCACAAAAGCATCTTCTTCACTGCATTTACTGATTTCACATTCTTCGATAAGGATTCTAATCTTCAGAAAACTCCTCTGCTTTTGTGATAACATTTAAGGTCTCTTTCTCATCAGATCCAATTCATGTTTCAGCAAATCATGAAATTCATTCATACGATTTCTTACAATTTTCCATTTTTGTTATTATTAGGAAGGAGACGAAATGGACACAGACTCGTACGAAGCCGCCATTAAAGGACTCAAGGATCTTCTCAGGTACACTCTCTCTCTCTCTCTGTGACTCAAAAGGACAATTATTAGATTTAAAAGTGTCAGCCATATTCACTGTTCATCTTCAAATGCTTTGTTTCTCGCGAATTTATCATCATTATGCTTAATTTCTCAATTATTTTACCCCAAATTAAACGGCAAAATCAACGCTATCATCGTAGCTTAAACTTTGCGTTGAATCGGATTTTTTTTAATTTCCGCGTTTTTGCTTCGTGACCCGACATTACGTGTATTTCATACACGTGGACTGATCCTAGCCGTCGACCACCGGATCCTTTTTACCTTGGGGAAAAGACTTTCTCATTTCCGCGTTTTTCAAAAAAAATTCTCTGTTTTTTTTTTGTTAATGGTAGTACAAAAGCGGAACTTGGAAACGTCGCCGCCGCGAAGATCAAAGCGTTGACGGCGGAGCTAAAGGAGATTGATTCCGACAACTCAGACGCTGTTGAACGGATCAAGTCTGGTTTTACCCAATTCAAAACTGAGAAATACTTGTGAGTACTCTTTTTTCCTTTTTGTTTTTGTTATAAATAGTAATTGTGACTTTTGAGTATATATACTATTCTTCAACACTTTCTATCGTTATTTATGGAAAATGTATAGTTAATTCGTTTTGTTCTGTAAAGAATATTTTATGACGGTGAAGTGGAATCAATGGTCCATTTTTTTTTTATGCTTTGAATAAAGTAAACACATTAATGATATATCTACTTTTTTTTTCTTAAGTATTACGGGTTTTTTCATCGGATAGTGCTAAAAAGTTATTAAAAGGTGCTAAAAAGCTAATTAATTTAGTCGGATCGTGCTTAGTACTGTATTATAAATGGATTTAATGGGATCCAATTAGTATATGCAGAACAGAAACATAAGGTTTTTTATTTTATTTTCTACAATTTCTGAATTTTTAAGGTTGATTCATGAATTTTGATGAAATCTCTCTGTTCGCTAATTTTTTACAGGAAGAATAGTGCTCTGTTCAATGATCTTGCCAAGGGTCAGAGCCCAAAGGTTACTATTTTCTTCTTTGACTAATACCTAAAATAAAGAGAGATTATTAGGTTAATACGAACAAAAGAGTATCAATGCTTTAATCCAACGGTGATGTTGACTTTATGAATAAGCAAAACAATTATTGAAACGTAAGATGCTCCTTCTTTGATAGATGAAGAGTTTTAATTTTTTTCAATAAACAAAACCAACTATGGTGACCAAAAAAAAAAAAAACAACTATAGAAAAATGTTGAAATTTTTTATTAATGATTTTGCAGTTTCTGGTATTTGCCTGTTCCGATTCTCGAGTTTGCCCATCTCACATCTTGAATTTTCAACCTGGAGAGGCTTTTGTTGTCAGAAACATTGCCAATATGGTTCCACCTTTTGACCAGGTTCATAACAAAACCATTTCTAACTCAGTTCGATCTTTTGTTCTTGTATTCATATTATTACATCACAAGAGTTGTTGCCTAAGATCGTATAACTAACAAAAAAGCTTCATATCGAAATATTTCAGAAGAGACACTCTGGAGTTGGTGCCGCCGTCGAATACGCAGTTGTACATCTCAAGGTACATGAGAAATGTCCCTATTTTTAAGGATAGACACTTATATTCTCAGTTAAATAAGCAAAACTTTGTTTCTTGTCTAATCAGTAATCACCCAAAGTTTGGCTATTTTGATTCTGCTCGTTAGTTTAAGTCCTTGTTATGTATTTTGCTTGCACGTGGTATTTACTAGAAGTTGATGTCTACTCACTGTGTTATTTGGACCATCTCATCCACCAAACCCTATTCTCCTTTTTCCCTTTAGCCACTAGGATTATCTTTTTAAATATAAAGTTGAATCATTTTTTGGATAATGTTCGAGAATTGAAATGAGTCTTAATGCATCAAGTTGCAACTCCTTTTTTCATAGTCAACAGTTGTATTAATGTTGTCAATTTATTTGTAGGTGGAGAACATTCTGGTGATAGGCCATAGCTGCTGTGGTGGCATTAAGGGACTCATGTCCATTGAAGATGATGCTGCCCCAACTCAGAGGCAATCAAAAACTGATTAATCTTGATTGTCCTGAGTTATGTACAAAGATTTTCAACAAGATTATTCGATCTCTAACGCGATAAAATATCCTTTAAAATGACAGTGACTTCATAGAAAATTGGGTGAAGATAGGCGCAGCAGCGAGGAACAAGATCAAGGAAGAACATAAAGACTTGAGCTATGATGATCAATGCAGCAAGTGTGAGAAGGTAATAAATAAGAACCTTTGCTCTCTGTTATTTATGTTCTTGATAAGAGAGACAAATGCTTATCAACAAAACTGTGTTATCTTGTGTAGGAAGCTGTGAATGTGTCACTTGGGAACTTGCTTTCGTACCCATTTGTGAGAGCTGCAGTGGTAAAGAACACACTTGCAATAAGAGGAGGTCACTACAATTTCGTCAAAGGAACATTTGATCTCTGGGAGCTCGATTTCAAGACCACTCCTGCTTTTGCCTTCTCTTGAAAAAAGAAATATATAAAACTCTTTTGAGATAAAAGACACTTTGACTCATCTTTCTTCTTTCTCTCATGTTGTTGATTCCTCTCCAACTTCTTTGTTTTTTTTTTGTTTTTGTTAATTTCAAAACTTCAAATTTGCTGCTTATATTTCAAAAGCTCAAACAATAAAGCTGTAACCAAACGTTTGAAACTTCTATATTCATGTAATTGATGTTCGAACGAAGATTTGAACTGCTTCTTTTAACAATAAAGCTGCTTCAAGAAGGACAAATGATTCTTCTTTAAGTTCTAATTCTAAAACGTTACTCTAGGCCAGCATCTCAAGGTATATATCTAAGGAGTCTCTGTCTCAAGTGTCCATCGACTAATAATTTTATATACATAATAACAACATTACGTCATCTTATTCAATTTTAAATCCTAACATGAACCAAACAATCCTCGACGAGTAACTCGGTAAAAAAAAAAGATAAATTTAAAAGAATTGTTAAGTTTTAATGCGTATACGTGAAACCTCCCTTTCGACAATTGTGGACAAAAACTAAAAAGAAAACTGAAAACCATAAAAAAGTTAAAACGTTTTACTATTTTAAATTGATTTTGTGGATTGACGACTAGATTTGTACGATGAAAGAAAAACTTTCAAGTCATGCTTGGCAATATGTCACTTTCATGCTTGGGTATCCAATAATCTCTAATCTAATTGGCCAATAATTTTAGTAAGTTTTTAACGTGAGGAACTAAAATTTCTCCTAAGATGTAAGCATGAAACTAAATAAAATTAAATTAAAGATTAGCATTACAACTTACTCAACAAGTTAAACTAAAGTAACCTACGCACAACTTTGGTAACAGGTTGTGAGATTTCCTATAAATATAACACATGTGTGCTTTTGTCTGTAACACATAATACATAAGAGAAGACAAAAAAAAATGGAGAATTCAAGTTTCAAAGCACTTCATGAAGATCAACATATGGAGATCCTGTCACGGCTTCCTCTGAAATCCTTAATGATATGTATGTGCGTATCAACGAAATGGGCCTTTTTAATCCGTTCGAAAGAATTCGGAAAAAGTTACTTGTCCCGTTCGATGACAAGGCCTCGACTGTTGTTCTTTGCCAAAAGTATAGCATTGCACTCATTATCCAAATATGAAGTGTTCTTTCACTCTGTTTATCAAAAGGAGGAACCATTGTTGTCGTCTGGTCAACAGAAGATGCGTACCTACGAATCACCAATTTTTAGGGTTTCTCAACCTATCCGAGGCTTGATCTGTCATCAAGGAGGTAATAAGATTGTGATTTGCAATCCGGGTTCAAAAAAGTTTATGACTTTACCGGAGATCCAAGCGCCTCAAGGAACATCCATACGTAGTCTTTTCGGATACGATAAAGTTAGGGATGTATTCAAGGTGTTATGTATAACAGGGTTCATAGGTAGTGAGGAATACCATGTATTCACGGTGGGATCGGATGAAGAATCTTGGAGACGAATCACATGTAATCATGATCATTTACCAGATGAAAATGAAGGACTATTTATAGGAGATGCTTTGTACTATGGATCTCGGTTCATATCCAATACTAGTGATCATGAATCTCATTTTCAGGTAATGAAGTTCGATGTGAGCACCGAAGTTTTTAGTGTCATTAAAGTACCTGAGGAAGTCGAAAAGGATCATCGTTGGAAATTGGTGAACTACAAAGGGGAAATTGCCTTGGTGGCAATGGTGAGCATATTTCACTTAGACTATGGAATTGTGCATGAATTGCATGGCAATGGAGTTTTTGAAATGTGGGTTTGGAACGAAACTGCTAAAAATTGGTGGAGAAACCGCATTGAGATTCCTCATTGGAAAGACACTATTGTTGATCATGATAAGAAGTATTATTTTAAAGGTACCATTGCAACAGGAGAACTTGTTTTTGCACCCTACATTGGTACTTCGTCCGGGGAACCTCTCTTTGTGTTGTATTACGATACAGTAACAAGAAACCTCAGAAGATATGAAGTTGAAGGTATGGTTGGTCAATATCAGTGTGTTCGAACCTTCTTGGATCATGTTGATAGTACTTGGCTTATGTGAAGAAATAACGACTTGGTCCACTAATTATTAGAAAATGGTTGGCTATTCAGTCTTCTCAGGTCGACTTATTGGGATTCTTCGTTTTCATTTCTATTGTCTGTTAATATTTATTTATGCTAAATAATAATGTTGTCTCTCGACAAATACTATATCTTATTGGGTATAATATTAGTTTTCATTTCTATTATCGTTGATCTTTATTTATGCTAAATAATAATGTTTGTTCAATAGTACTCTGTTTCTCAGGCCGTGGGAGCCTTTTAATGAAGTCTGTAGTAAAAAGCTTACTATCAAGATCTAATAAATACATCTGTAGATTTGCTGTAGATCAGATAGTACCAGATCAGTACGTGGTAATTTAATGGGCTTCTTGCTAAACTAGACCCGTATTTGAAGTCAATTCCAAAACTAGACCCCTCTTCCTTTTTTTTTCAAAATGCCTTAAAATACCCTTCCCAGCTTCTTTTTTCACAAAAATACCTAACGCAGACTTCTCCTGTGAAGTCTGGTAGCTGGGTTTGAAAAACAATAACCCAAAGATTATCACGTAATAACGAAAATGCCATTGTCTTCAATATTTCCCAACCACACTTACCAAACAAAATTGAGCTCTCAATGCTTCAAACAACCGAATTAAGTGATGTTAATGCTTTAAAACTGAGTTAAAAGCTCCATTTTTGTCGATCTCCTCTCTCATTTCAACCATTTAACTCTATAATATCGTTTTCAATATTTACCATCCATATATCTTGCGATTTACTAAGATTCGAGCATAATAACGCTTGGGTTGCTTGGGTATTGTTGGCGTGTTCAGTTCTTGGCCGTTTAAGAAGCTAAACAAAAGCTCAAACCGAATCTTGGTAATTTTTGCTTCATTTTCTCCGATTTTCCAGAAGGCAGACTTCATGGGTGAAGTCTCAATAGTCAACTGGGGGTTAGTTTTGCAATTGACTTTTTGGGTCTCAGACTTCACGATTGAACCACGATGAAGTCTGAAGTTCTCCTTTGAAAACAAAAAACGGAGTTTAGACTTCACCGTCGAAGTCTGGTTACAAGGGGTCTAGTTTTGCAATTGACCGTTAAGTCTGACTTTGTACAAAGACTTCTTCTGTGAAGTCTGCGAAAAAAGGCGGTTAGTTTTGCAATTGACCGGAACGAAGACTTTTTATCGAGACTTCATCTGAGAAGTCTGCGTGAAAAAGGGGTTAGTTTTGCATTTGACCAAAATTCTGAAATATTGACTATTGGTAGACTTCTCGTATGAAGTCTATACAACCATCGGTAATTCTGGAATTTTAAAAAAAAATTTTTGGTCAATTGCAAAAGTAACCCTTTTTCTAAATAGACTTCTCAGACGAAGTCTCATGTAAAAGTCAAACTCTGGTCAATTGCAAAACTATACCCTACTTTATGGGTAGACTTCGCCGAAAAAGTCTCTGAAGGCAAAAAGACTTCATCGAGGAAGTCTAATTACGTAATAGACTTCCTAGATGAAGTCTATTACCAAAAAGACTTCCTAGATGAAGTCTACTAAAAAAGTCAAAACTGTGGTCAATTGCAAAACTAGACCCCAAACTGGTATAGACTTCTCTGACGAAGTCTCCTTATGTAGCAGACTTCGCCAGTGAAGTCTGCTCAAAAAGTAAAAATCTGGTCAACTGCAAAATTAGACCCGTGCTTCAGACTTCACGGGCGAAGTCTTCAGATAGCAAAGCAGACTTCATCGAAGAAGTCTACTAAGAGACTTCGCCTGTGAAATAGATAACGAAGACATCCAATGATCTTTCTATAACTTGTAGCATCAATATCTTTTTCTCCTTGCGCCTTAGATAATTTAATTCCAGCTTCCATGGGCGTATGCATCGGGTTACATTCCTTCATTCCAGCCTCTTCAAGAATCTTCAAAGCATAACGTTTTTGGTTTACCGTGATTCCTTCCTTGGCTTGACATACTTCCATTCCTAGATAGCACGTTAATTTTCCAAGATCGCTCATCTCAAATTTTGATTCCATCTCTCTCTTGAAATCAAAGATAACCTTTAAGCTTGATCCTGTGATAAATAAATCATCAACGTATACCGCAATAATCAAAATCTCTTCTCTTCTTTCTCTTCGATAAACTGATGGCTCCTTGAAACACCTTACTAACTGAAATTCTCGAAGTATCTGATTCAACTTATCATTCCAAGCTCTTGGAGCTTGCTTCAAACCATACAATGCTTACTTGAGTTTATAAACTTTTCCTTCACATCCTTTCACCTCAAAACCTTCTGGTTGTGTAACATAAACTGTTTCTTTTAATTCTCCATGAAGAAAGGCCGTTTTTACATCGAGATGATGTATTTCCCATCCACTAGAAGCTGCTAGATTAATGAGAAGTCGAATTGTCTCAATACGAGCCAAGGGCGCAAAGACTTCTTCATAATCTATTCCATGTTTTTGCACATACCCCTTTGCAACAAGTCTTGCTTTGTATTTGTTAATGCTGCCATCTGAGTTTCTCTTGAGCTTAAACACCCACTTTAAACCGATTGGTTTAATTCCCTTTGGAAGATCTTCGAGATTCCAGGTTTGATCCTTGTCAATTGATTGTATTTCATCTTCACACGCCATTAACCAATATTTTGATTCCTTTGCCTCAAGGCAATTTCGTGGTTCTTCGTCTAAGCACAGCAACAAATTCTCACCTTCTTCTTCTGCCATCATCACATAGTCATCGAGATATTTTGGTTTAACAGAAACTCGTTGTGTTCTCCTTGGAATCGAAAGACCTTGACTGATTTCATTGTCTTCTGATGCTTCATCATCTTCTTCACTATATGATTCAATAGTGATAGATTCTCCTTCACGACTCTGGACGTTTTCACCATGATCGTTGTGCTTTATGTCGACTCTGCTTTCTGAATTTGCGCCAGAGTCGCTATTTTCTGGGTTTGGCGAAACAGAGTCGTTCTCTGTGTTGATGTCGACTCCTTGATTACCGAACTCTCCAAATTATATCGTGAATCCTCTGCTATGGTTCGTCGTTTTATTTTGTTGATTCCAGTCCCAACCTCTTGTCTCATCAAAAACAACATCACGGCTAACTAATATTTTCTGGTTCGTAGGATCAAACATCCTATATGCCTTCGTTCCTGGTTCGGTTCCAAGATGTACTAACTTCTTTGACCTATCATCAAGCTTCTTGAGATGTTGAAAATCTGTCTTAGCAAAACCAATGCATCCAAAAACTTTCAAATGCTCAACATTAGGTCTCTTCTTCTTAAACGCTTCATATGGAGTTTGATTTGCTAGAGCTCTTGATGCAACTCTATTGATAAGATACGTGGAATGTCTTACAGCTTCTCCCCATAAATAATCAGGTAGACTCATGTGTTTAAGAATACTTCTTGTCATCTCCAAGAGTGTCCTATTCCGTCGTTCTACCACTCCGTTTTGTTGAGGCGAATAAGGAGCTGTTAAGTGTCTTTTTAACCCTGAGTTTTCACAAAAACTCTGGAACTCTAAAGATGTAAATTCTCCACCTCTATCCGTACGAAAACATTTTATAGCAGCTCCAGTTTCTTGTTCAACTGATGCCTTGAATTTAATGAATTTGTCAAAAGCTTCTCCTTTTTCCTTTAACAAAATCGTCCACATGTAGCGGGAAAAATCATCTATCAAGACAAAGATATATCTGTTTCTCGTCGGTGTAGAAGGTGTGATTGGTCCACACAAGTCTCCGTGTATGAGCTCAAGCACATGGGAGGCACGGTATTTTGATGTTTGAGGGAAAGATCTTCTTGTTTGTTTTCCCATCAGACACGAGGCACACGTTTCCTTTTCAACTTCAATTTCTGGTATTCCATTCACTAGCTTCTTCTTTACCATTGATTTCATTGAGTCCACACCAATATGTCCCAATCTAGCATGCCACTTACTCGAATCACTTGTAACTTCAATTTGAAAACATCTCGAATCAACAATCTCCATGATTACTTTGTAAAGTCGATTCTTAAACCTGTTAGCTTTTGTGATCAAATTTCCTTCTTTGTCATGTAAGGTGAGATAATCTTCCTTCATCTTAACAACACAGCTTGATTCCGTAGCTTGCCCTTAGCTGATAATGTTACTCTTCAAATCTGGGATGTAATAAACATCGGCCAATATTTTCTTTCCTCCGTTCTTACTGACAAACAGAATTGATCCTTTTCCTTTTATATCAACTCGAGAATCGTCCCCAAATCTGACCTTACCTGTGATGGATTCATTTATAGATTTGAAGTAGCTTCGATTTCCCGTCATATGGTTGCTGGCCCCGTTATCTAAATACCAAACATTCTTTTCAGCTGTAGAAGTCTCAAATTCCTTTGGTTTTATATTTTTCTCATTAAGAAAAACTATCTCATTCGTTTCCACAATCTCATGCATCATGAGCCCATCGGCTTCCTGTGTTTCTGAATTGTTATCCTCTTGAGCCTCCTGTAACTTGAGGAGTCGATCTGGACAATTTGATGCAAAGTGTCCAAATTTATCACATCGAAAACATTCGATTTTTGATAAATCTCTATTTCCACTATAACGTCCTCCACGTCCTCTTCCTCTATAAGATCGTCCTCCTCCTCTGTAAAACGAGCTTCGTCCTCTGCTTCGATTATCAAAATCACGAGTTGGTTGTGTCTCCGAGTTTGTAAACATAAGTTTACTTTGATCTTCATGAGTATCTTCTTCTTCTTCAGCAATACGTTCTTCATATGCCTTCATACGTCCTTTGACATCTTCAAAAGGGGTTTTCTTCAAATCCAATAATTGTTCAAGCGAAGCTACCATGTGAATAAACTTCTTTCGAGGAAGACTCTTGAGGAATTTCTGAACAATTTTAGGCTCTTCGATTTCTTCTCCTAAAGCACCAGCTTTTGATGTTATCTCCGTTAATTTTCCGACGAACTCGTCGATCTTCTCTGTTTCTTTCATCCTGAGTCGATCAAACTCAGCCATCAAGGTTTGTAATCTTGCTTCTTTTACACGAACTGCGCCAACGTTACGTGTTTTAATAGCGTCCCATATCTCTTTCGCAGTATCGAGACTCCCGACTTGTAAAATTAAAGTTTCAGGAATTGATTGAAACAATAAGGTTGTTGCTAGGTCATCTTTATCTCCGTCGTCTTTTCCTTTTTCGATGGCCTCCCATACCTTGTTCACCTTGAGCAGAGTCTTCATTCGGATGGACCAGACAATATAATTACTGGAGTTGAGCATCGGGCACTTGATCGAGGAAGCTCCTCCTTCCTTCTTTGCTGCAGTCGACGGGATCATGGATGACGCGTCTTTCTTCTCTTCTGTCATCCTGGTTTCTTCTCAACCTGGCTCTGATACCAATTATTGTTTTCAAAGGAACAAAGATCAAAAGAATTACTCTCTTTTATTTGCTTAAGAAAATCTCTCAAAACTTAAGCTTTCTTTGTTCTCTCACAAAACACACACACTACTCATAATGCTACAAACCAGCATCTCCATATATAGATAAATAAAAGGAAAACCGTTTCCAACAACAATAAGAAAACTAGACATAATTAGATGACTTCTAATTATAAATGTATATTTAGTTTTTCTCCTAAAAATACTTTCCTTTATTCTTAATATTGGCTTCAAGCTTAAGCCAACAGTCTCACGGTTTGGAGAAGCTTTTACTGGCGGGATTGACTCTAAAACTCCAAACTCCGTTATGGAAAAAAAGGAAAAATATACAGAATGTTTATTTTGGATGAGCATTTCCGTATTGTTCCATTAGAAACTTTCCTTTTCTATTATCTCTGTTTAGGATGAGCACTTCAGTATTGTTCCATTAGAAGCAATGGCTGCATACAAACCTGTGATAGCCTACAACAACGGTGGCCCCGTGGAGACGGTAAAGAATGAAGTAACATGATATCTCTCTGAACCGACTCCAGAAGATTTCAGTTTGGCGATGGCTAGATTCATCGAGAATCCTGAGTTGGCGAATAGAATGGGAGCTGAAGCCAGGAATCATGTCGTTGAATCATTCTATGTGAAGACGTTTGGACAGAGGCTGAATCAGTATCTCGTTGATGTCGTATCAAGTCCTAAAGAAGATTGAGATTCCTCTTTTGAACTTGAAGACTGGTTGAATTTAGGTTCGACAGTTTTGTCTACTGTTGGTTTGAAGATAAATTTGACGAAATCAATGGAATCAGTTAAATCTCTGGTCGGATTATGGGCCAAGTCAATGAAATTTCCGTCTATAAACTTTGTACTTTATTGGGCTTGTATATTTATGATATCATCCATATGAGTTAGTACTATATGGGCCAGGCCGGATTATTCTATAATATAGATTATAATTTTCTAGTATAAGGTCCGGTCCACGGTCTACCTGCCAAGTGTGTTGCCAACAAAGAAAAAAATCGATCTAATTAAGGAAGACAACCCCACGCGCATGAACACCGCTGCGTTTCACCAAAACGGCTGGGTTATAAACCACAAAAATGACTGGATTTTAAATAATTTGAGAAAATGAACTACGTGAGGCGCGTCTGAAAAATTTAACCAAACAACGTGACAACGTCGGAATTTATGGGCTAAATCTTAATGGGCTGGGCTTACTCTACCTTATTTTAATTTACAGAATCGTTGTCATAATGAGAATGTGTGTACCTGATCACAGTAATGAGAATGTCGGTACTTCCAACAAAGCATGTAACTACTTGGTGGGAATATTGATCCCGGATGTAAATTATTCAGATTTACGTTGTCATGACTCACAGAAACAAGTGTTCCATTCAAGAGACAGTGATTGTGATGCTTATTTGAGTGATGATTTTGAGTCACCTAAGGCTGATAAATCATTTGCTGAGACCTCTGACCAGAAAGAGGCTAATTTGTATCCAGCTGCTTATGCGCCTGTGCAAAATCAAGACTTGTCTCCAACATGCAAAGGTACATGCTCTTTACTATTGGTTTACAGATTGTCTTAAGTACCTAAACTTGTGGAGGATACTAAGAAAGATAATATATCCTCAGTTTAGACTACCTCTTATATTGTGCTTGCTGTTTCTGCAGATCCTAAGGCTAAAGAAGTTGCTCTTTCATACCGTAAGAAGATTCCTACATCTCACTCTTCCGCTTTAGGTCGACCTTATATGATCAAGAAAAGGAAAATCTCTAATAGCAGAAGATCGACGATGGGTACGATTTATCCTTACATCTCAGAGTATTTTGGTGTGTTACGGGTAATAGCATTAGAATCAGCTCTGAAGCACATAGAGCACATATCCAAAATCAAGTCAANTTAAACGCTTCATATGGAGTTTGATTTGCTAGAGCTCTTGATGCAACTCTATTGATAAGATACGTGGAATGTCTTACAGCTTCTCCCCATAAATAATCAGGTAAACACAAATGTTTAAGAATACTTCTTGTCATCTCCAAGAGTGTCCTATTCCGTCGTTCTACAACTCCGTTTTGTTGAGGAGAATAAGGAGCTGATAAGTGTCTATTTAAACCTAAGTTTTCACAAAAACTCTGGAACTCTAAAGATGTAAATTCTCCACCTCTATCCGTACGAAAACATTTTATAGCAGCTCCAGTTTCTTGTTCAACTGATGCCTTGAATTTTCTGAATTTGTCAAAAGCTTCTCCTTTTTCCTTTAACAAAATCGTCCACATGTAGCGGGAAAAATCATCTATCAAGACAAAGATATATCTGTTTCTCGTCGGTGTAGAAGGTGTGATTGGTCCACACAAGTCTCAGTGTAAGAGCTCAAGCAAATGGGAGGCACGATATTTTGATGTTTGAGGGAAAGATCTTCTTGTATGTTTTCCCATCAGACACGAAGCACACGTTTCCTTTTCAACTTCAATTTATGGTATTCCAAACACTAGCTTCTTCTTTACCATTGATTTCATTGAGTCCAAACCAATATGTCCCAATCTAGCATGCCACTTACTCGAATCACTTGTAACTTCAATTTGAAAACATCTCGAATCAACAATCTCCATGATTACTTTGTAAAGTCAATTCTTAAACCTGTTAGCTTTTGTGATCAAATTTCCTTCTTTGTCATGTAAGGTGAGATAATCTTCCTTCATCTAAACAACACAGCATGATTCCGTAGCTTGCCCTAAGCTGATAATGTTACTCTTCAAATCTGGGATGTAATAAACATCGGCCAATATTTTCTTTCCTCCGTTCTTACTGACAAACAGAATTGATCCTTTTCCTTTTATAACAACTCGAGAATCGTCCCCAAATCTGACCTTACCTGTGATGGATTCATTTATAGATTTGAAATAGCTTCGATTTCCCGTCATATGGTTGCTGGCCCCGTTATCTAAATACCAAACATTCTATTCAGCTGTAGAAGTCTCAAATTCCTTTGGTTTTATATTATTCTCATTAAGAAAAACTATCTCATTCGTTTCCACAATCTCATGCATCATGAGACCATCGGCTTCCTGTGTTTCTGAATTGTTATCCTCTTGAGCCTCCTGTAACTTGAGGAGTCGATCTGGACAATTTGATGCAAAGTGTCCAAATTTATCACATCGAAAACATTCGATTTTTGATAAATCTCTATTTCCACTATAACGTCCTCCACGTCCTCTTCCTCTATAAGATCGTCCTCCTCCTCTGTAAAACGAGCTTCGTCCTCTGCTTCGATTATCAAAATCACGAGTTGGTTGTGTCTCCGAGTTTGTAAACATAAGTTTACTTTGATCTTCATGAGTATCTTCTTCTTCTTCAGCAATACGTTCTTCATATGCCTTCATACGTCCTTTGACATCTTCAAAAGGGGTTTTCTTCAAATCCAATAATTGTTCAAGCGAAGCTACCATGTGAATAAACTTCTTTCGAGGAAGACTCTTGAGGAATTTCTGAACAATTTTAGGCTCTTCGATTTCTTCTCCTAAAGCACCAGCTTTTGATGTTATCTCCGTTAATTTTCCGACGAACTCGTCGATCTTCTCTGTTTCTTTCATCCTGAGTCGATCAAACTCAGCCATCAAGGTATGTAATCTTGCTTCTTTTACACGAACTGCGCCAACGTTACGTGTTTTAATAGCGTCCCATATCTCTTTCGCAGTATCGAGACTCCCGACTTGTAAAATTAAAGTTTCAGGAATTGATTGAAACAATAAAGATGTTGCTAGGTAATCTTTATCTACGTCATCTTTTCCTTTTTCGATGGCCTCCCATACCTTGTTCACCTTGAGCAGAGTCTTCATTCGGATGGACCAGACAATATAATTACTGGAGTTGAGCATCGGGCACTTGATCGAGGAAGCTCCTCCTTCCTTCTTTGCTGCAGTCGACGGGATCATGGATGACGCGTCTTTCTTCTCTTCTGTCATCCTGGTTTCTTCTCAACCTGGCTCTGATACCAATTATTGTTTTCAAAGGAACAAAGATCAAAAGAATTACTCTCTTTTATTTGCTTAAGAAAATCTCTCAAAACTTAAGCTTTCTTTGTTCTCTCACAAAACACACACACTACTCATAATGCTACAAACCAGCATCTCCATATATAGATAAATAAAAGGAAAACCGTTTCCAACAACAATAAGAAAACTAGACATAATTAGATGACTTCTAATTATAAATGTATATTTAGTTTTTCTCCTAAAAATACTTTCCTTTATTCTTAATATTGGCTTCAAGCTTAAGCCAACAGTCTCACGGTTTGGAGAAGCTTTTACTGGCGGGATTGACTCTAAAACTCCAAACTCCGTTATGGAAAAAAAGGAAAAATATACAGAATGTTTATTTTGGATGAGCATTTACGTATTGTTCCATTAGAAACTTTCCTTTTCTATTATCTCTGTTTAGGATGAGCACTTCAGTATTGTTCCATTAGAAGCAATGGCTGCATACAAACCTGTGATAGCCTACAACAACGGTGGCCCCGTGGAGACGGTAAAGAATGAAGTAACAAGATATATATATGAACCGACTCCAGAAGATTTCAGTTTGGCGATGGCTAGATTCATCGAGAATCCTGAGTTGGCGAATAGAATGGGAGCTGAAGCCAGGAATCATGTCGTTGAATCATTCTATGTGAAGACGTTTGGACAGAGGCTGAATCAGTATCTCGTTGATATCGTATCAAGTCCTAAAAAAGATTGAGATTCCTCTTTTGAACTTGAAGACTGGTTGAATTTAGGTTCAACAGTTTTGTCTCCTGCTGGTTTGAGGATAAATTTGACGAATATTAACGTAATCAATCGAATCAGCAAATCTCTGGTCGGATTATGGGCCAAGTCAATGAAATTTAGGTTTATAAATTTTGTATTTTATTGGGCTTATATATTTATGATATCATTTATATGAATGAGTTAGTACTATAAGGGCCAGGCCTGATTATATTCTATAATATATATTATAATTTACTAAAACAATGTCGTTAGAGTTGAAAAAAGACGAGGCAAGGCAAAAGACAACACCATGCGCATATAGAGCGCGTTGCGCGCGTTTCACCGATTTGGCTGGGTTATAGACCACAAAAATGGCAAAATTTTAAATAATTTTCGAAAATGAGCTACGTGAGGCTTCTGAAAATTTAAACCATGTAGTTTCTTTTTCCTTCTCTTCGTTTTCCAAAGTCCAGTTTTCTTCCAATCCTCCACCAGAGCTCGTCGTTGCCGCCTCACTGTAAATCGCTGCCTACGTTGTATCAACATCTCAAAGTATACAGATTGTGATTTTTTCAATTGTTCAATTGTAGAATCGGATTTATTGATTTCGTATGTAATAAGTATTGATTTTCCTTTTACAAAATAATTTCTTTTTAGTTTTTAGAATCGTTCTCCGTTTCAGTTTTTGCACTAGGAAGCTACATTACATATGCAAAACTCCATGGACGTGAATAATACCTTCGATTCAGTAATCTTTAATCGCGTCTTCGTTTCCCCTTTGCCGTTTTATTGTCTGTTACATTCGACGATTTCTCACATTTGATTTTCTTGGAATTAGGATCTGATTCACGCCATTTTCAAGCACATTTGGACTCGAAGATTTCGCGGTACACATTCATGTTTTCTCGAGTAACTTATCCTCTTATGTTGATCTCCTCTACGACCATTTTTATTCGATTGCAATGCAGAAAGGGAGAGGACCGATGCCATTGATGCTACGGAAGCTGAGGTATTCTATTAATCGTAATTTCTTCACTTGATACTGGTGTATAAGGTTAATCCTGCAACAGCTATGATCTTCTGATTTATGCATTACATTCAGATTGCTTTGGGAACAACCAAGAAGAACAGACTTGCTTCTGGTTTGTTTATACACTGTCGCTTACTTTCTCATGTATATTGGGATATGAGGCCAGTATATTTATGGTTATTGGTTCTTGTAGCCAACGCTAACACTTTAAAGCTCAGCTGTGAACTTCTCAGGAGTTTTGTCTCAGGTCATGTAATCCATGTTTGCATTTTAAGAAACTACTCAATTTTCTCCCTAACTCATGTTGTTATCTGACGGATTTTTATCGGCATTACCAGAGGCTGTGCAGCGCGCTGCTATAATCGCTGAAGCTGAGGGAATGGATAAGATTGAAGCTACTCATTTAGAGAGGATTCTTCCACAACTTCTTTTGGACTTTTAAGGTATGACTAAGAACAACACATGCTTGTCCCTGCAACTTTCTATTTATCCTTCTTTTTTTTTTTGCTTCTAATTACTTTGATGTCGATGTTGGTGATGTATATGTACTAATGAAAGTGAAATCTTGTTTCTTTTGCTTCTTCGTCTAATAATACACAACGCTTGGATCATGGCATGTGTTCTTGTAGTGATATGTTGATCTTTTCCTTTGTAGATATATGTGAATATTAACAGGGATTATTCCACACAAGTTATTCTGAAGATCATATTACTAGTTTATCTCTGTTTGGCCCCTCACCTAGGCTAGGCTAATGTGGTAAGCTATGGTTCATGTAGAACGAAATATATGTATTTGACTTGATTTTGGATATGTGCTCTATGTGCTTCAGAGCTGATTCTAATGCTATTACCCGTAACACACCAAAATACTCTGAGATGTAAGGATAAATCGTACCCATCGTCGATCTTCTGCTATTAGAGATTTTCCTTTTCTTGATCATATAAGGTCGACCTAAAGCGGAAGAGTGAGATGTAGGAATCTTCTTACGGTATGAAAGAGCAACTTCTTTAGCCTTAGGATCTGCAGAAACAGCAAGCACAATATAAGAGGTAGTCTAAACTGAGGATATATTATCTTTCTTAGTATCCTCCACAAGTTTAGGTACTTAAGACAATCTGTAAACCAATAGTAAAGAGCATGTACCTTTGCATGTTGGAGACAAGTCTTGATTTTGCACAGGCGCATAAGCAGCTGGATACAAATTAGCCTCTTTCTGGTCAGAGGTCTCAGCAAATGATTTATCAGCCTTAGGTGACTCAAAATCATCACTCAAATAAGCATCACAATCACTGTCTCTTGAATGGAACACTTGTTTCTGTGAGTCATGACAACGTAAATCTGAATAATTTACATCCGGGATCAATATTCCCACCAAGTAGTTACATGCTTTGTTGGAAGTACCGACATTCTCATTACTGTGATCAGGTACACACATTCTCATTATGACAACGATTCTGT
The DNA here is from genome assembly GCA_004349715.1 of Crucihimalaya himalaica. Classification (NCBI taxonomy): domain Eukaryota; kingdom Viridiplantae; phylum Streptophyta; class Magnoliopsida; order Brassicales; family Brassicaceae; genus Crucihimalaya; species Crucihimalaya himalaica. Next base: position 1,529,415 of record SMJT01000025.1, on the reverse strand, counting down.
AAATTAAAATAAGGTAGAGTAAGCCCAGCCCATTAAGATTTAGCCCATAAATTCCGACGTTGTCACGTTGTTTGGTTAAATTTTTCAGACGCGCCTCACGTAGTTCATTTTCTCAAATTATTTAAAATCCAGTCATTTTTGTGGTTTATAACCCAGCCGTTTTGGTGAAACGCAGCGGTGTTCATGCGCGTGGGGTTGTCTTCCTTAATTAGATCGATTTTTTTCTTTGTTGGCAACACACTTGGCAGGTAGACCGTGGACCGGACCTTATACTAGAAAATTATAATCTATATTATAGAATAATCCGGCCTGGCCCATATAGTACTAACTCATATGGATGATATCATAAATATACAAGCCCAATAAAGTACAAAGTTTATAGACGGAAATTTCATTGACTTGGCCCATAATCCGACCAGAGATTTAACTGATTCCATTGATTTCGTCAAATTTATCTTCAAACCAACAGTAGACAAAACTGTCGAACCTAAATTCAACCTGTCTTCAAGTTCAAAAGAGGAATCTCAATCTTCTTTAGGACTTGATACGACATCAACGAGATACTGATTCAGCCTCTGTCCAAACGTCTTCACAGAGAATGATTCAACGACATGATTCCTGGCTTCAGCTCCCATTCTATTCGCCAACTCAGGATTCTCGATGAATCTAGCCATCGCCAAACTGAAATCTTCTGGAGTCGGTTCACAAAGATATCCTGTTACTTCATTCTTTACCGTCTCCACGGGGCCACCGCTGTTGCAGGCTATCACAGGTTTGTATGCAGCCATTGCTTCTAATGGAACAATACCGAAATGCTCATCCTAGCATTTAATATGAAACATGAGAATGAGATAAGATTGAAACTTTGAAGAAGACAAAAAAAATAAAGGATGGTGACTTTTACCGTGGGAGTGTAGAGAACGCACAAGCAGCTTGAGAGAAGGTTATTTCTTTCAGCGGTTGAACAGGATGTGATGAAGTTGACTCGATCAGAAACTCCTTCTTTCTCGGCTAAACTTCTGAGCTCCTCCAAGTACTCAACATTCTCCTTCAATCTCTCGTCATATCCACCTGAATAATGGAGTTTTGTTGGAATACAAACAGTAAATGGTCATCTCATAATGATAATTTAAGAAATATGAATAGTAGTACACTTGCCTGCAAACATCACTCAGATTTTGCTTATGTTTGCACAGCATAGCAAAAGCTGAAACGGCTAAGATCTATGTTCTTTTTCCTCTCAAAGCGGTTTATGGAGAGGAAATTCAACCTGCCCAAGACGAAGAAGAAGAGAACTTATATTAACCGGCAGAGAAATAGTTTGTTATATGGAAGCTTGATTTTTTATCGTGGAAATTAGGAGTTCAGGGATATACAATACTACTTATAAATATGGGGTTCATTGAACTGATCGATTTTGACTGTTGGGTAAAGGACAGCTGGGCGACTTCCTCGTGCATTTAGCCTTTTAAATGTATTGGCAAATGTTGATGCCGTGAAGTTACTGTTAACAAGGATCATATCAGCCATCCCTAGAACCCCACAAGTGATATATGAACAACTGATGTCAGATGGATGTAAGTAGGAAGAAATGAAAAACAGAGGTGGAATTGTAAACAGCAGATGCTGAATTGTTAATGAATGAAAACCAAACCTGTGGTTTGTTCTTCAATGAAGTCAATGGGTTTCCGATACATCCGTCTAAGTGTTGTTGTATGCTTAGCTAGCAAGAGATCCGGGAAATGGCAGTAGAAAATAACCTATATCCATATATGATCACCATTAAGCTATTATATAAAGCGAACACAAGATATGATGACTAAAGCAAAGTTTGAATACCTTTGATGACCTTTTGAGTTTCAGCAATGGGACTACGACTGAAACCTGGTCTGCTAGTATAACATTGAACGAAGACCAACCCAAAACAACACAGAGAGCAACAAACAAGCACCGCAAATATGCACACACAGCGTGTAGACGGTAGAAAATATGTCGTGGCAAGAAAGAACCATACACCTTAACTTGAAAAATACCTGGATTGTTGTTTAGACATGAATCATAAAATCTCAAACCAAAAAATCATATATAATTCTTAATATCCTAAAACTAAATGGTGAAATCTCCGAGGTTCGAGAACAGAACGGGAAACTGAGAGTCAAGAATCTTAAACCCTCTGTAGATAGTTCTTTCAAGGCAAACAAATATTTTCATTCACACATGAAATTTCATAAAAAGCTTATGCACTCTTGGTGTATCTCTATTCTGAAACTCAGTCTAAATCGTCACTCACCTGAGAGAGTTTCCTCGAAGCATCTGGATTTGTCGTGGTGAGAGGTGAAGACATGAACTTTATGACCGTGCGATGCAAGCTCAACCGCCGCATCAACAATCAACCTCTCTGCTCCACCTACTTATACCAGACACAACACGGGAAATTTTATGGATCCGATCCCAGGAGAAAGACCAATTATACGAGAGGAAGAAGGCTAATCAGGGGAAATTGAAATCGAAAGATTGATGAAGATCGTACCTATTCTAAGATCGGGATGTATAATGGCGATGTTCATCTTCAAAGCTTCTTTTTCCCCCATTTTGCAGACTGACTGGTTATGCTTTGCACGGCGTTCCAATCCAACCGTACCGAATTAACTTAAATTGGTGTTCCAATCCAACCGTACCGAATTAAACCACCCAACTTCTATTGTTCTTCCTGGCTTTGCACGGCGGTCTCTCTCTCTCTCCCTCAATCCTCCCAAGCAAGCTTCTTCCCATTCCCTCTAACACCAATCATCTGGTCTCGATTCTTATCGTAAGTGTTCTTCCTTCTCTAAGTTTTGTGTCGGTCTCAATGTAGATCTTCTTAGGAGAAATTAAGTAAAGAGATTGATAAACCCTAATTGTTTCGTTCCTATCGTTAGAATTTACTAGATTAGTCGAGATTACTTATTCAGAGACTTACGCTTGGTAAACGAAATCTAGTTATGTAATCGATGCATCGAATTTTGTAGTTGAAATGCTAATTTCCGGTTTGCACTTCAGAACCGGCCCTGTATGCAAGTAGCTTGAGCTTCTTTTATGATCTGTTGAAGGGAGAGAACTTTGAAGCTTTCTTCATTTCGTGGGACGAGGCATAAATGGGGAGGATAATGGAATGGGCTGCTAGATCTGATCATTTGGGAGGACTTCCAAGGAAAACTGTGATAATGGCTATTAGTGCGTTTGCAAGAGCAGTAGCGAATCTTTGCAACAAAAGCTCAGTTCACAATGCAGATACTCTTATGAATCTTGTCCGGTCAAGACCACCTGGTGTTCCTCTCATCACTGTTAGTAATCACATGTCGACGTCAGTTAATTTTAGGACCTCAAAGATATGATATTTTCTTGTTGTCATAATCTCGTTACGCTCACTTGTATTTCGGTGTTGATATATCTTCTTTGTTGTAATCAGTTTGGATGATCCAGTAATGTGGGGCGCGTTCAAGGGTCTCCTTTCCCTTGATCCAGAATTGGCTCGGTGGGTTCTTGCTACAGAGGACATATGTTTTAGGAACCCTATCTTCTCCTACATTTTCCGCACTGGTAAAAGACTGTAATCAGTGTTTTGCTCTTGTTTCGTATGATTTCCCGATTTGGACTTATGTCAAATTGACGACAGCTTTTGTTAGTAGATTTGGTGGTTACCTTCTTAACAAAATAGGATTTTCTCATGATGAATGTTAATGATTCCTTCTGAGCAGGAAAATGTATACCTATAACTAGAGGTGGTGGAATCTACCAAGAACACATGAATGAAGCTCTCCAGCGATTAAAAGATGGATCTTGGGTAGTTATCTTGCATATTTAAACAAATTCTGAGATTCTTTTTTTCTGGGCTTTTCTGACCTCTAACCTTTGGTACTAATTACCATGACTAGTATAGCTGCATACCTTCCCAGAGGGAAAGGTGTTTCAAGAAGATGTTCCTATAAGACGACTAAAATGGGGAACTGCAAGCCTCATCGCCCGTTGTCCAGTTACCCCAATTGTCTTGCCAATAATTCACCGTGGTTTTGAGGAGGTAACTCGTCCAGGTCCCATCCAAGTCTGCGTAACTCAATAATTGTTTAAACTGCTATAGCTAAATGCCTGCAGAAACAAGAATAAACCATGAACTATGC